>VXAY01007080.1:406596-421114 GCA_013399855.1 Oxyruncus cristatus
GAGCCCGCCGCCGCGGAGCCCAGCGGCACCACCGAGCCCCCCGGGACCGGGGCTGGGGACCGACGCGCCGCTGTGTCCCCACCGGCAGCCGCGGCGCGGAGCGCAGGTACGGGGAGGGATGCGGTGCGGGCCGGGAGCGGGGGCGGGGAGCGCGGACCGGGAGCTGCTCGCCCCGGGAAAGGGAGGGGGGTGCGGGATGGGGGTGTCCTCGCCCCCGGCAGAGCCGGTGTCCGGAGCCGTCCCTGCACCGGGGACCCAGGGAACCGGCATGCACCGTGAGGGCCAAGGATGCGCTCGGGAGCTATCCCCCCACGCCGGTTCCCTCCCCTGGGAATGATGTGTCCCCCAGAAACGCGGGCCGAGCTGAGGGCGAGTGCCAGCGCTGGTGGCACTGACCGGGGGTCGGAGTCTGGCCCGGGGAGGGCCCCACTCCCCCAGCCCTGCTCCCCTACCGAGCCCCTGGGGCTCACCAGGACACTGCCTGTGGGGCGCAGTGTGGCTGGAACCCCACCCGTGGGAGCCATCAGGCCCAGGACCTGCCCCCAGCCCTGGCTGACAGCATCTTCCCGCAGCCCGGGCAGCCCCCAGCACCCCTCCGGGAGCCATGGCCCAGCCGGGCAGCGAGCCGGGGTCGCCACCGGTGGCACCCGCGTCCCCGGAGCTCGAGTGCCAGATCTGCTACAGCCGCTTCGACGCCCGCGCCCACAGGCCCAAAGTGCTCCCCTGTGGCCACCGCCTCTGCACCCGCTGCCTGCGCAGGATGGTGTGTCCAGGGGAGGCATCGACCCCCCAGCTCCGCTGCCCCTTCTGCCGCCAGCACAGCCCAGTGCCCGGTGGGGACGTGCAGCAGCTGCAGGATGATGGCGAAGCACTGGCACTGCTGACAGGCCGTGAACGCGCCAAGAAGAGGGGTCCCCTCCGATCCCCCGAGGTCCTCCTTTGCCCTGGCGTGCTGGAGCCTGCACCCAGCCCCGACTGCCTGGTTGTCACCATCCTGGAGGTGCCGGAGGACGTGGCCCCGCCGGAGAGCCTGGGCAGGCTGGAGGTGGTGCGGCTGTACCGCCCCACCAGCCTGGGTGCGCTGCCCTGCCACGGCCCGGGGCAGAAGTGCCGCTCCTGGGGGTGGCGAGCCGTCCCCCGCTTCATCCTGGGCGTCCTCTGCCTCCTTTACTTCAGCTCCCTGCCCTTTGGCATCTACCTCCTGCTCATTGAGCACCACAGCCTGGGCATCATCCTGGTCAGCCTCGTGCCCTCCACCCTCCTCCTCTGCATTGTCTACAGCCTCTGCCAGTGCCTGTGCCTGGAGGTCTTTGGGTTCCCCCACTCCTGACCCTGGCAGGCTGACCCCCGTGCCTGTGCCAAGGAGGGTTTGGGTTCCTTGGAGTGTTGTCCCTTGGGGTACAGGTGTTCCCTGATCCACAGCATGCTCTGCCTGGACCACGGGGAAGAAGCTCAGTGCCTGCTGCCTTCCCATGCAGAACAGCACTGGAATTTCCATGTGGGAGCCGACACCAGAGTGGCTGCAGGAGGTCATTGCAGCCTACAAGCGGCTGGTCTGGACCCTCAGCTCCTCATCCTCCTCCTCCACAGCAGACAAAGAGCGGGAGCTGGACTGAGAGCAGAGCAGCAGCCGGGAGACTAATCCCAGCTGAGGCAGGGCGAGTGCTGGGCGCTGAGCACCGCGGCAGGAGAGGGACGGGCAGAGCCCGGGGGCTCCTGCGGCCGGACCGGCCCCAGCACGGCTCCGTGTCCATAGTGTAAATAGTTCTGTCCGTGGCGCCCACGCTCCTGGCGGGGCTGCTCCCATCGCATCCGTGTTCTTTTCCCATGTGTGAGTCCCGTGTTTGCCGACACTGCGTCCTGGAGAGGGAAGGAGCAGAGGAGAGGAGTTTCTTTGGTGTGTAAAGACGTCTTTGCAGCTGTTTTGTAGTCGTTGTGGTTTTTATGCCGAGCCTCTGGGCTTTATTTAACCTCCTTGGGTTTTGTTTTGTAAGGATTAATTTAACACCGCTAACCATTTTATTACTTTTATCAAGAAGAAAAAAAATCTATTTTTGCTCTCTGCCTTGGACCTGCCCTGCTCCCCAGGGGCTGCTCGCAGCACCACTGGCACTGAAGTTCCCCACGTCCCTGCTGGCACATCTGCATCTCTACCAGCATCCCCACCAACACCTCACATCCCTCCCAGTACCCCCAGCAGCTCCCACACCAGACAGGCAACACCAGGAGGCCCAAGACAGTCACGTTTATTACCACTTTGTGTCCCTCCCTGACCACATCTCCCACTTTTCTTGGCTGGGCAGCTGCCAGGCCCCATGTCTGTCTGTCCTGCCATGCCCTTGGGGACAGGATGTGACCAGACCAGCCCTACGCCTGCTCCAGCGCCACTGGCACCCCCGGCAGGCACCTGTCCTTGTCGGGGGGAGATGCCAGCATCGCCTCCACACTCCAGATCTTGGGTTTCTGGGGCTGCTTGCCCTGCCCAGGGCTTGGCCCTACTTCAGGGCTGCCCCCACACCCGTCCTGCAGGGGGCTGGAACTGGGAATGGGTTCGGCAGCTGGTGGGACCCCCTCGCCCTCGCTGTCCTCGCCGTCCGAGGCGCCGCGCGCAGCCCAGCCCGTCTTGTTCTCCTTCTTGAGGCGCCGGCGGGCGTTGGCAAACCAGGTGGAGACCTGGGTGAGGCTCATCCGGCTGACCACGGCCAGCATCACCTTCTCCCCCTTGCTGGGGTAGGGGTTCCTGGGGTGCCGTGCCAGCCAGGCCTTCAGGGCCCCAGTGCTCTCCCGCGCTGCCACCGCCTTCGCCCGCCCTGGCTCCACGGGCAGCCCCAGCGGCGCCTCGTAGGGTGGGGAGACCTGGAGGGGCAGAGGGATGTCAGCGTGGGACGGGGTGGGAGGGTAACATGGCCAGAGGAGAGAGGCTGAGGGATGTAGGGGGTCCTACGTGCCTTTGCGCGTGGGAGGGAGCAGAGCTGTATCCTTCTGGTCCTCGCCCTTTCCCACGCGGATCCCGATGTGACGGGGTGCAGGAGGGTGTGTGTGAGGGGGGGCAGGGGAATGCTGAGGAGGCGCAGGTGACTCGGGACAGCAGGTCCCCAGCCCCCATCCCAACCACCCCACACAGCCCCATCCCAGTCCTGGGAGGGTCCCATGTCTCAGCCCCCTGGATCTGCAGCCCTGTACTTACCAGGGGTGTCAGGAGGCTCATGGGGGGTGGCAGGAGGCTGTACCCAGTCAGCATGGGGCAAGGGCAGGGGTAGGGGCAAGGCAGTAGGACTTGAGGGGGTCCCGGCAGGGTCCTCCAAGGCCCCCCACAGCTCCCCAGCTCTTGTCCTGGGCTCCTCTTGCCCCGAGGTGCTGCCATGCTGCAGGAGAGGAGCTGGGGAGCTGCTCCCGGGCATTTTATAGCTGCTGGGGTCCGCAGTGACTGACAGCTGATTAGGGGGTATTAGCACCCAGGAGAGCAGCAGCAGGATCTGGGGCACCCAGTACCCCCCCCGGCTACTGTTGGGGAGGGACTGGCAGGGACTGCCCTCCTCGCCTGCCTGCCACTGGCCAGGACCCTGTTCCCGGCCCCCCAGTTCTGCACAGCCTACACAGCCCCCCCAGATGGGGTGCAGTGGCACCCAGGGGCTGGTGCTTGGGACCCACGTGAGCCCCACAGCCACCCACAGCCACAGGACAACAACACACCTGGGGCTTTACTGCTGTGCCAAGAGCATCAGTCCTGCCCATCACCCCAGCCCTGACCTGGTCCTGGGGTTGGCAGAGCCCCCCATGCTGTGGAGGGCTGGGTTGGAGGGCCAGGGGCGGGTGGACTCATGCCTGGTGGGAGAACAACTCCCCGTGTCGTCCCCTCCTGCTCCGCCTGTGGCTTGGCCAGGTCCTCACCCAAACCCCAGCAGTGCCACGCCCGCCACTGGATTCCCGGCAGCAGAGCAGCGAAGGGGAAGGGTCCTGCAGCCCCAGGGACAGCTGGGGATCCCTGCAGGCACCAGGGGGTGCCTGTGGCTGGTGCAGCGGGGGCAGCGGGTGGGCAGGGCAGTGGTGGGCAGCTGTGAGAGGGGCCCCGAGAGCCCACGACCCCCCGAGCCGCCCGCTCCTCCCGCCGCGCCTCTCTGCTAAGACTGGGATTATCCCACAGGTTGTATCCGTCATTAAATACCGACTAATAACGCTCTCAGGATATTAAATATGTAACAAACCCGCTTAGCGCTGGCCAGGACGGGGAGGCGAAGGTCACCGGAGCTAATGAGCCCGGACACATCCCTGGCTCCCCAACGCCCTGGCAACAGCAGAAGGTCCTGGGGCTGAGGTGCCAGTGCCAAGGGGTCCCAAACCCCTGCAGTGCCCCCGCGGCCAGAGCCCCAGCAGCATCTGGGGCTCCCAACATGCATCAGCTGGAGCTCTGGTCCCGTCCAACCCATCGTACCTGGTCTTGTGACCTCGAACAGCCCCGGGTGTGGAAGCCACAGGGCAGCTGAATGCTGGTGCTGTCTGGGACTGGCCCTGGCCAAGGCCCCTCAGTGGCCCCATAACCTTGTCCCCACGGGACTCCTCCAGCCCTAATCAGTGCTGCAGATCCACTTGATTAGATAATGGGGCTGTAATCTAGGAAAGCGCCTGTGGATTGCTGCAGCACACCCTGACCCTGCACAGCACAGCTGGAGAGGGAGGGCCACGGCGGCTGCCGGCACACACAGCTGGACACCGACCGAGCCACGGCCGGGCCGGCACAGCCACACACCAGCACCACTGGGCATGGACAAGGCTGGTGTGAAGGCAGAGGGACGGAGCCACAGTTGGGATGGAGCCACAGCCGGGACAGAGCCACAGCCAGGACAGAGCCACCGCCAGGGCTGGTCACCATGGGAAGGTGCAGGGCCACACACACCTCACTGCCCTGGTGCTCAGGGGGGTTGGCCCACACCCCCTTGCCCCTGCCTGAGCAGGGCAGGGAGAGCCCATCACAGTGCCCGGGGACCGCACTGCCCCAGTCCCAGAGCTGTGGGGCTTGGGCCTCACAGAGGCTATCCCCGAGGCTGGGTGGTTCCCAGCCTTTTTCCCCCTCCGCGGATAATCAGTTTAATGCAGGAGCAGAGAACTAAAACTCCGCGATTAGCTGTTATAATCACATGTAAATACGCCCAGACAAGCCGCTCAGGAGGGCGGTGTGGGGCTCCGGACAGAGTTACACGGGATTTAGGCTGTTTACCACTCGATTAATTTCATGACTCCAGCCCCAAGCTCACTGCTGTCCCAGCTGCCCAGCTCACTTCCCAGGAGTCAAGGTCACTCGGGCAGGAGGCAGCCGATAGCTCAGAGTGTCTGCCAGCAGTGACGGGCCCAGGGCAGCGCTGGGCTCTGGGACCCCTGTGCTGCAGCCCCAGGGGATGTGCTGGGGAGGCTGCGTTGTCCTGCCCCTGCTGGCTGGAGCCCAGACCCCCAGGCAGTCACACACCCAGGTCTCCATCCCTTTTTATTCATAAGCATAGTCAAAGCTTGAGAATGTCACAGCTGAACCCCTCCCACAACCACCGACAGACCAACGCCAGAGTCCATCCCCTCTTCAAAAGAAAAATAAAGCATCTTCCACCTCTGCCTCCTCCTCCTTGGGTTTCTCCAGTCCAGAGCCCTGCTGTTGCCTGCCTGCAGGCCAGAGATGCCACGGGAGGGCCGGCTGCTGGCACAGCACGACCACAGGCCCCATGGCTGTGGGGAGCACGTGGCTGTGGCTGCACACACCTCGCCTCTCACATCACACCACACAGCTGTGCCCGGCCCCACGGCTCCCCCAGGACCCTCGTGTGCTGGGCAGACACCGATCCATGGCTGCACGCACAGGTAATTCAGGAGAAGGGGTTTCAGACCACCAAGTGCAACAGGCAAAGAGACCGTCCACACACGGGCTGCCCCTGTGGCTGCTGAGCAGTCTCTGGGGGGATGCACAGGACCCCACTGGCACGGGGCTGAGCGGCAGCGTGTCCGTGTCTGTGCCGCTCCGTCTGTCCCTCGCCGCCCTGACGCAATAAGGCAACTGCTGGCTGGGGCCGCTGCCGGCGTGGCCGCCTGCCCAGCGCGGTGCCCAGCCCTGCCCGGTGCTACTCTGCCAGCGTGATCACGTCGTAGTGGATGCCCGGCTGCAGCTGATGGATCTGCTCGGCCGCCGCCTCAGCGCTGAAGACGCCCTGGGCCTGGGCCATCGCTGCATCTGCCACTGCTGCAGGGAAAGGGGGGTCAGCGCTGCCTCACAGGGTCCCCTCTCCATGTTCCCCACCTGCTCCCAGGGAAGGGACACACACGGCCACCTCGCTCCTGTGGGGTTCATGCTCTGTGGAGCAGAGAGCCCAGCCCTGGTTAACTCTGTTCCGGAACTGACAGGCTGGGATCACCTTGCACACCACGGTTTGGCAACAAAACAGCAATCCAGGCTCGCCTTCCCAGCCCTCCCGCCCAGGGCTGCTGCACAGCTCCCTGCCAGCCCCAACCACCACTGCTGGCAGCACTGGCACCCCAAGCCCTGGGAGGACTGGCCCCTTCGACCCAGAGCCCTGCTCCTACCTGAGACAGCTGAGTGTGCCGCTGCTTCCAGCTGTGCCTGGGTGACGAGCTGCTGCTCAGGCGACACGGGCATGTACTGGATCTGCACCGGGGAGAACAGGGGAGGCCTGAGGAAAGGGGCCCTCCTGGAGCTGCTCCGGCCACAGTCGCTGCATTGAGGTACCAGCCCATGAGCACCGTGTTTCACATCGCCCTCTCCAGGTAGGCTCAGGGATCACCTCACAGCAGCCCCTCCAGCTCCTGCCCGGCCCCTTACCTGCGACTCCGGGAGGAACTGGCTGCCCTGCTCGTACTGGATGTGGGTGATCTGACCATCCTGTACCTGGGGACAAGCCGTGTGTTACGGATTGCGAGTGTCCAGGCCACCAGCAAAGCTGTGACCTGAAGTGAGTAACCTAGATGGGGCCCAAGGGGGCTCAGCCCCACACATGGCACCCTAGGAACCCCACCCACCATGTGAAGGGAGTGGACAGCCTGAAGCTCACCTGGATGTGATGTCCCTCTGGGACAACAACATACTCCTGGGGAAGCAAGTGCGGGACGCCTTCCTGGGCAATAATGTATTGAACCTGCAAACACAGGAATTCAGACCCAGAAAAGATCCCCACTGCCCACCCACCACCACCACCGTCTGTCTCCCGTGCTTGTTTTCACCATTCCAGTGCCTCCAGCTCTCCCTACCGACCCCTGCTGTCCCCACTGCCACCAGCTCTCCCAGCACCTGCTGGGCAGAGTCGCCCGTCCCTGGGCCATGTCCCCTCACCTGGTTGTCAGCGGTCACTAAGTGCTGTACTGTCTGTCCGTCTGCAGTCGTGATCTCCTGGATGTAGGCTGCCTCCTCCTGCAAGGTCAGTAAGTGCCCTGTGTGGTCAGGGGGGCTGGGCCTGGCTGCAGTCCCCTGGGAGGGAGGTTGAGGCCGAGGGGCCTGACTCACCTGGCTGGTGACACTCTGCTCCTGTGTGACAAGGATGTGCTCCTGCCCCAGAGCCTGCTGCAGCCTCTCAGGAGCCAGCACGGCCTGGCCGGCCTGCAGAGCTGCTGCAATGCAGAGAGAGCTGCTGGGGACACAGTGGGGACACTGCCGGAGCTGCCCACGGCCCTGCTCCCCGCAGGCTGCTCCTGGCCCTGACCCCACTCAGCGCTGACTGGCCCACAAGCTGGATGAATCCTGCACAGGGTTCTGGCTGCAGGACACCTGCAGGTCAGCCCTGGTCACAGGGACACGTCTTACTGTGCAGGGTGGCCAGGGTGTCCTCGTCACTGTTCAGGATGATGGTCTGCTGGGCAGCAGCAGCCCCTGGCCTCTTCCCCTCAGAGCTGTGCAAACGCTGCGTGTGGAACTTGAGGTGCCCGTTACGGTTGAACCTATGGGAGGAACAGAGCAAGGTGGTTTGCCAAGGAACCCTGTGCTCTCAGAAACACATGCCACAGGCGCCACAGGCACATCCTACAGCATGGCCCACCCCAGTTCCTAGCATGTTCCCATCAGTGCCGAGTTACTGGACCTCCCCAAGCAGAGCTTCCTTGGGGATGAAGCTGGGCACACTTGCAGCAGGAACTGCTCCCAAGGGCAGTCCCCTCTAAGAGGGGCTGCTGCTGGGGAAGGGCTGGCGCAGTGAGCTCTCCCAAGATCCTCTCTCTCCTCTTGAACCTCGCAGAGCTCTGTGGGATCTCCCAAACAAGGAACAGCCCTGCTGCATCACTCACCTCTGCCCACAGACCTGGCAGGCGAAGGGCTTCTCGTTGGTGTGGGTCAGCATGTGCCTGCGCAGGTCCTTCTTGTTCTTGGAGGCAAAGCTGCAGTGGGGGCACTTGTGTGGCCGGAGACTGGCATGCTGGACCATGTGGCTCTGGGACAGGAGGACAAGAGTCAGATCAGAACCCCCATTTTTCCAAATCCCTTGTTCCCAGGGCTGCTCTGTGCCAGGGAACCTACCCGGACCTCCGGCCAGAGCGTGGCAGTGAAGGTACAGTCGGGACACTTGAAGGTGCTGGGCCCAATGTGGGCTCTCTTGTGACTCTCCATCTCCGCTCTCCCTGTGAACATGGCTGTGCAAATCTTGCATGAAAACTTCTTGGCTGTGGAAATCTTGCACGAGAGCTTCTTGGCTGTGGAAACCTTGCACGAGAGCTTCTTGGCCACGCCTTGGAGCACAGGCCACTTGACCTTTGGGGATGAGACTTCCTGCCCCTCGGAGGCTGGGGATAAAGACGAGTCCTTCTGGAGCTGCCTGGTGACACACTGCACCAGGGGCCACTTGACGCCGGCGGGCTGAGCCTCCTGGCCCTCCACAGGCGAGGGAACTGCAGCATCCCCGCTGAGGGGCTGCGGGAGAAACACCAGTCACACCTGCTCCCACTGCTGCCCGGGACGGGGAGCAGGCTCAGCTCCTTACCTCCACGGTCTGGAACTGGCTCCCCGGGACACTGGATGACATGATGTAATGACTGTTATGGTCCTTCAGAGCCTCCTCCGCCATCACAGCCCCGCTCACCACAACTGCGTGGGAGGTGTCCACAGGGCTCTCCTCCTCACTGCTGGAGAGGACAGGGTCAGAGAGGCCCTGCCTCCTCCTCTTCACCACTTAAAGCCTCCTCACTGGAGACCAGAAGTGCCTTTCCAACCCTAATGATTCCATGCAGCTGACCTGTACAGTGTGCCAGGGGCCTGGATCTCCTCGCTGATGGGTGCAATGATGCTGTACTCTGCTGTCCCACCAAAAGGGATGGTGATCTGCTGCAGCTCCGAGCCACCCAGGCTTGCCTCCCCGTAAGCCTCCTGCACCAGTGTCTGCCCGGGCTCTGCCATGTGCAGCATCACCAATTTCTGCTGCTGCTGCTCCTTTGAGTCCACCTTTGCCTCCTCCTCCTGTGCCTGTGGCTCACAGGGGCCTGATGTCTCTCCTGGGTCATCTGGCTTCACCACTGCCACCTGTTTGAGACAGCGGCTCAGCTGAGGGGAGCAAGGCTCTGCAAGACAACTCTGCAGAGGAACAGGGTTGAGAAGCCTCCCTTTGCCACCCCCAGCAGGTCTGGCCCCCCTCAGCCCTGCTCACCTGCAGTGAGCCCGTGACCAGCTCTCTCTGGGTGCTCATGTTCAGCAGCAGATCCAGGGCTGTCTGTGTGGCCAGCTCTGCTGATCCAGGCACATGAAGAGGGGGCAGATGGGGAGGGTCAGATAGGCGCTCACCTGCCTCCTCCCCATTCCAACCCCCTCCCGGGAGCTCGCTGACCTTGCTCGTAGATGATGGTGGCCCCTTCCAGGGAATTCTCTGCGAGGACAGGCGGTTCTGCTCCTGCGACAGCCTGGACCGTGTGGCAGGTGATGGGGCCAAGAGGCACCTGCATGAGAGAGGGAGCTGACAGCACGGCAGGCAGCGAGCACGGGGACGAGCCGGGGCTGGGCACGGCACTCACCGGTGGGCTGGCCTCTGGCTCAGCCGGTGCCTGCACCTGGTTGTGCTGCTGCTTCAGCTCCTCGATCTGCTGCAGGGTGAAGAAGGGGCGGCGGCGGCAGGGCGGCTCCTCGGGGTGCCGCTGTGCCCACTCCTCGAAGGAGTCGGCGTGGCGGCACTGCACGTGCAGGCGCAGGTTCTTCTTGTGCTTGGTGGTGAAGTGACAGAACTCGCAAGCGAACGGCTTCCCTCCTGCAGGGCCCAGGAGGGGGAGTCAGGTACAGAGTTCCCAAGGGATGGCAGAGAGAGCAGGCAGGCTCTGACCTTCTCCAGGGGAAAGGGTGCAGGACATTGGGCTCCTCTCACCTGTGTGCTTGACTGCCATGTGCGAGACCAGGAAGTCCTCCCGGAAGGTGGAATACTTGCAGACGCTGCACTTGTAGGGCTTGTCGTTCATGTGCGACAGCTGGTGGTTCAGCAGGACCTTCTTGTCCTCACAGACGTAGTCACAGAACTCACACTTGAACCTGCCAGGACAAAGCTGCCCGTCACAGGGGCTGAGGGGGAGTGGGACACAGGCTCTGTTGGGGCACACTGTGGGCTGTGCCAGGCTCCCACCTGCGGTTGGCGATGGCCTGGATGTGTGTCAGCAGGTGCATCTTGAAGGTGTAGCGTTTCTTAAAGGACTTCCCGCACTGTGGTGGGACAAAGCAGAGCTTTGTTCACCTCCAGCCCAGCCCCACTCACTGCCAGCTCCTCCCCAGGCTGTGTTTCCCTCACCTTGTCACACATGTGAGGCTTCTCTGTGCTGTGTGTCTTCATGTGCTGCGTAAGCCTCTTCTGCATGGGGTAGACACGGTTGCAGACGGGGCATGGGAAGGAGTTCAGCTTTGGTGGCTGGATGGAGAGCATGAAGATGAGCTCATCTGGAGGGCTCACCAGTTTCCTTACCCTCTCCCCCACTGCAGGACATGGGCTGCCTTTCCTCAAGAGATCCAGAAACAATGCCCTCAACAAGGCACCAAGAACTTGTGGAAGACCCAGATGTGCCTCTTCCCATATAACAGTGCTGAGAATCAAGCCAACAGAGTACTCAAACTCACCGGATCAGCTCTCTTCTTCCTAAAAAAAGAAAGAAGAAAAGCCCCTTGTGTGAGCCACATCCCAAGTCTGAGCCGCCTTGTATCCAGACACCAAAACTCCCCTATTTGGAAAGGGCCAGAGGTCAGAGGAAGAAGCAGCCATGGCTGCCCTCTGAGGGCAGGAGGAACAGTGTCAGTGGCATTCAGTCCCCAGGACTGTGCTTCCCTCACCTGTCCCGGCTGTGCACTGTGGAGTGCCGGATGACATCCTTCTTGTACACGCTGGTGTAATTGCACTCCTCACACTTATAGGGCTTGCTGCCCACGTGGTTGAACATGTGCTCCTGTGAGAAGCAGAGCAGGGCCGTGAGACCTGGGGCTGCCAGGCACCCTCGTGGGTTCCGGGTAGGGCAGGCAGAGCTCACCTTGAGGGAGGACCAGCGCCGGGAGCGGTAGCTGCACTGCAGACACTTGAAGAGCTGAGGGTCGTTGGCCTCGTGCGAGTTGACGTGGAAGCGCAGATCGTCGTGCGTGAGGAACCGCGAGCCGCAGATCCGGCACAGGTACGGCCGCATCAGGGGCTTGGGGGACTTGTAGTAGTACCTGCAGAAACAGGAGCAGGACTCAGAGCTGCCGTGGCCAACGGGCTGGACCGGCCCTGGGCAGAGGCCAGAGGGCCCCGCACACCCCCCTCACCTGTGCCCCATGTACTTGCGGTATTTCTTGCCCAGGAAGCGGCGGGAGGGCCGCCCGCGCCGCCGGGGGACGGCGTCTGCCTCCTCAGCAGCCGTGTTGGAGGAAGGGTCCTTGTTCTCCGAGTCGGACTGGCTGATGCTTGGCTCCGCCAGGCTCTCGCCGGTCCCATTCTCCAGGCCAGAGGAACTGGCTGCCTCCGACTTCTGCAGCTCATGGCTCGGTGTGCTTTGGGACGTCACCAGGGGCTCCACCTCCCCTCCTGCTCCACAGAGCACAGCACAGGTCTGTCACACCCCCACTGTGGGCTCTGGGAGCTTGCGTACCTCTCCCTGCTCCAACCCTGCAGTTGTCTCCCGCCTCCCTCACCTTCTGGCACATCCTGAGGCATGTTCTCCAGACGAGGGAGCTTGCGGGGTCTCCCTGGGCGTCGGCGTGGCCTCTCCTCGCTGGACGTGGGGACAGTGCGGCCGTACTTGGGCTGCCGCCCCCGGGGCTCATCCTCAGCTGGGTTGTAGTCACTGTCCTCTGCAGGCAAGTGCCCCAAAATGTCAGAGTGAGAAGAGACTATGCTACTTAAGATGTGGGGAGAGCAAGTCCTACCTTCAGGGTCATCAATAGCACCAGCATCCATGATATCATCATCTTCTTCTTCTGGGGCCACCTCCTCCTCCTCCGTCTTCAGAGTAGCTCCTCCCTTTCGTGGTCGCCCTTTCTTCAAAGCCAGAGCTGAACCCACTGCCACAGAGAACAGGGAAAAAGCTCTTTACCAGACTGCATGCCAGAACAGACCCTTATGCTCCAACTCCTCCCTTGTTTCTTCCCCAGAGAGCAGAGCCTGTCTGCAGTGAGGTAAATTTTCCCTCAGGCCTTGGCACTCACCTGGCTGGAAGTGACGCTCTTTCATGTGGTTAATTAGAGTTTTCTTGGAGACACTCTTGTACTGACACATCTTGCACTTGAACTGCTGCACCACCACCACCTCCATCATCTCCTCCAAGGTCTCCATGTCCGGCTGGTCCAGCTCCTCCCCACCATCCGCCTCTTGAGCCTGCTCTGACTTTGCGGGCAGGTCCAGCATTTCCAACTGTTTGGAAGGGTCTGAAGGGCCGGGCTGCTCAAGGCACGTGGAGGTAGGTCCATCAGCAACAGCTTCTATCACCAAACTATTGGCCAGAGCAGACGTGGCCATCTGGGACACCATGGGAGCACCTGAAACACCAAAATCTGCTCAGCCCAGGGGGAGACTCTCACCTGCATCCAGGGCTGCACCCGCACCAGGGGCACAGGGCTGAACACGAGCTCAGGAATGGCTCCTGACAGGACTGTGGTACGGGTGCTGTGACTGATCCAGCTGGGACACTCCCTCCAGTGGCACAGGCTCACAGACAGAGCTACCCCCTTGGACAGCCCAGGTTGCTCCCTCACCATCGTCAGGGCCTTGCAGAATGAGGTACTGGGTGGTCTCTGCCCCTCCATCCTCTGCGCTGGTCACGGCGATGCAGCCTGGCAGGGAGAGCAGAGAGGTGACTGCCAGATCCCAGGGCCACTGGGGCTCTCCCAGCTAGGACACAAGCAGGAAGGTGTGAGGAGGGTCTGGTTCCCTGAATGGAGCCTGTCTGGGCTGAAGGAGCAGCTGTCCAGCAGCACGAGCTCCTTGTCAAACCCTCCAGCTACTGCAGCAAGGCAAGAAGAGAAAACCCTGCTGACCTGCTGGACTCGATAATCTTAAGACGTTTTTTCCAACCCTAATGATTCCATGCCCATATTTCCCCCCACCTCCCGAGTTCTGACACAGCAGCAGCTCCCTCCCAGCCCCCAGGCCATCTCCAGGTGGGAGCACACACTCACTCTGGATGATGTCCGGCCCGATCGTTGACTCAATGATTTTGTCAATGGCAGAGCCCAGGTCCGAGGAAGTGGATGCAGTGGAGTCTGACACGACTGTGGCTCCATCAGTGACCACACTGGAGTGGACCAGGACTTGTGGGGACTCTGACACCATGATGGACTGGCTCACAGTGGAGACACTGGAGACCAAGGTGGATTGGGCGATGGAGGATGAGTCTGGCAGGTAAACCCGGGGAACGACATCTGTGCTGGAGCTACTCTCCGAGACCTCTTCCTGGTAGAAGAAAAAGAGTCCAGCTCAGCTCAGCTCAGCTGAGACACCTTTGCCAGACCAAGCCCCTGAGGCAGTCAACATATGCAAATAACCCGGTGTATCACTGTAGAACTGCCAGGAAAGGCACCAGAGCAAATCCTTTGGTACTGACGAGGACCTGAGCGTCCAGGGCTCTGCCTGCTACCAAAGGGAGTCCTGCTGCTCAGACCGGCAACCACACACGGGACCAGAGGTGTAACAGAACCTGCCAAGGCCGCAGAGTTCAGTCTGCCAGAAACGCCCAGAGAAACCCCCAGGAACCAGAACCACGGCCGCCCCCCCGGCGCCTACCAAGGAGACTCCGCTGCTGTCGGAGCTCTGCCCCACGCCGGAGTCATCGGCGCGGGAGAGGCGTCCGGGCCCCGCGGCGGCGTCGCTGCTGTCCGCCGACACGGCCTCCGAGCTCCCGACGCCCAGCCCGCTCTCGGTGGGCTCCTCCCGCGCCGCCTGCGGGGCCGCGTCGCTGCTGCTCTCCACCGCATTCTCCTCCATGCCCGCCCTGCCGGGGCCCGCTACGCTCGACCTGCGGGAGGACCGCCGCCGTCAGGGCCGCCACCGCCGCCGGCCGCCCGCTCCCCGCTGGCTCCAGCCCCCGCGGGGTCCCCTATGGGCGGGCGCGGGGC
>VXAY01007080.1:421480-435962 GCA_013399855.1 Oxyruncus cristatus
CGCCTCTCGGCGGCGAACGGCGCCGCCCGTCGCCCGCGGGAGGGGGGGGGGTCCAGCTTCCCGCCGGGGACTACTTTTCCCGCGGAGGTCTCTCGGCGGCACTGCGACCCTGCGTCATGGCGTCAGGAAGCGGCGCCCGGGCCCTGAGCGTCGGCGTCGCGCCGGGTTGCGCTGGTCACGTGATGGGGAGGCGGAAGTGGCGGCGGCGGGGTCGGGCTCGATCCGCCCGCTCTGCTCCTGTCCTGCCCGGGCCCCCGGCAGGGCTCTGCGGTACCGGCTGGCCCTGCCACAGCCTGGGCCCCGGGTGGGCCGTGCAGCCCTGCCGCTCCGCTTCCATCCCGTAGCCTGCGGTGGGCGCTGAGACCAGCGCGCCTCGTGGGTGGGCGCCGCCCATCTCGGGGCCTCGCAGCGTTCAGCTCCGGCGGCCCTCCGCTGGGCTTTCGCTCACTTCATTCTTCTCCCCGCGGCGGTTCCCCCCTGCCCAGGTGGCAAAGGATGCCCGGTTGTTCTGCCTTGTCTACCCTTATTCGGGGGGCACAGGCGGGGGGCGCTGCTCTGGGCTGGCCGGGGACACCTGCTGATGCCGCAGCATTCCCGCAGGGATGGGCTCTGAGCTGAGTGCGGTTCTGTACCAGATCCTTCAGCTGAGCTCAGCTCTGCATGGCCTGGGCTCGGCCTCTGGATGAAGCCCTGCTCCGTGCTGATGTTTTTACCGAACCCTGATGTTTCATGTTTCTCATGTTGCAGTGCTCTACTGAGAACGACTCTATCCCGATTTTTTTTTTTTTTGTCTGAAAGAAAGACAGCTGTGTTGTGCCTGTGCTCTGCTGGGCCGAGCCTGGCTGCTGGGTCCCCATGGAAGGGACACAGGGGGCGAGAGGAGTCCAGAGCAGCCTGGACAGAGCCAACCTGCAGTGCAGGTCGGGGTGGGCAGTGCCACCATGTCACTCGCCAGGACGGCCGGTGGTGAGGTGGTGCCAGCTGCAGGACAGACGGTGTCTCATTTGGCGCAGTCTGTGAGCGCACACGTCGCCTGCCAGAAATCGGAGCCAGGGGGTGTTGGGCTGGATCAGCCCTCTGGATCAGCACTGGGTCAGCGCTCTGCAGCGTTTGGCTGTGGTGCTCTGCTCCCAGGTGGGTCAGGCAGTGCCCCTGGGTCCAGCCCCCCCAGTCCAGGGCTCCTCTACGGGGCCTCTGCGTGTCCCTCGTGTGCTGCCCCGGAGGCACCGTGTGCCCGGCAGAGGAGCTGCTCCGCCAGCTGCCGCATGAGCACCTCCCGGCTCTTTTTCAAGCTAATTAAATGCATCCTTGAAAGGTTTATGCCCTCATCCATCACCGCAGACAGCAGCGGTGAGCGCTGTCCCCGGGCTGGCCGTGTGAGCGCTCCTGCTGCTGCAGCACTGCTCCTGCTGCCTCGGGGCCGAGTCCCCGCGTGCTGCTGCCGTCACCAACACGCCAGAAGCCCGAAAGACAGCTGAGGGGTGGGGGTTTTTTTCTCCATTACTGCTCTTTAAAGCAGCTCTGCGGGAGAGGTGGAGCTGGGGAGGACATGGAGGGCTCCTGGGCCTGATGTCCTTCCTCCATAGTCTGGTGGCTCACACTGGCAGAGCCCAGCAGTGCCTGTGACCAGCCATGGCCGGGCTCTGTCTGGGCTGGGGGTGTCCCTGTGCTCCCTGTCAGGGGAAGCTCTCTCTGTCAGGGAGGGGAGTGGTGTCAGAGGAACCCCTGGCAAAAGCTGCCTCCCAGGTAGAGAGAGCGGGATGGATTTGTGTCAGACCAGCTGATTTCCCTCTTTCTGCCTTCAATCAGCTGCTGTGTGAGACAAGTGAAAGATTTTCCCAAGAGGTTGTGGCTCCAGGGCAAAGCAGCCTGATCTCCGGGGACCTTAGGGGTTCATACGGGCCCTCCCGGTGCTGGCTTGGCCCATGGAAAGCTGCGTCAAGCTTCCCTGTTGCCCTTCAGAGGTGCCCCATGTCCTCTGTCTTGGAGCGTTGTCCCAGCAGAGCTTTGCTGCGATGGGTAACCTGCTATTTTTAAAAACGCCGTGTGCCCCCGAGCCGGGTGAGCGGGGGATTTCCAGGGCAGGCACAGCACGGCTCGGCTTTGGAGGCACAGCTCCTCACTGATAATGCGATGGCTGTTGCAGCTCCGAGCCTGAAACCACTTCAGAGCCAAAGAAAACACAAAAGAAATCTCAGCAAGAGGCTTAAGAGAATCCAAAAACACGCGTTGGATGTGCATCCAAATACCTTAGCGGGGGGAGCAGCAGGTTAAAGGGCCTTTTGGGAACTGGCTGAGGAGACAACACAGCGCTTGTGCCTGGAGGACAAAGTGCTCGGGCTCGGGTGGGGTATGATATGAGGGTGGTTTCAGTGGGCTGGTGGATGGGCTGCACTGACAGGCAGTCCCAGGCCCTGGGAGGTGTCACAACTCTGTTCTCTCCAGCCTAGATGTGGCACTGGGAAGAGATACAGCCAGGCAAGCTGCCACTCAGGCACGATGAGAGCACGCCGATAAGTGACCCTGGTTGGGGTCTCGTTCTCACCCCGCTCTGGGCTGCCCCTCCCCAGCACAGTTTGCTGACCCACCACAGCTCCTCTGTGAGCTCTTGGCCTCGGTCACCACCCCAGAACAGGAGTTTGTGCTGAGCACGGTGCCCAGGGCAGAGCCTCAGCCTCTCCCCCCACCCCTGCAACCCGAACCCCCGACTTCCACCGCCGGTGATTTTGTCATCCGCGCTTGTTTGTTCCTCCTTGTTTCCTTTTTTTCTTTTCCAAGAAAACATTGCTGCGATGTTTGTGTAGCTGCAGGGCACGAATCCACATCAAGGCTTGTATTTATATCCCACCTGGGAAGGGCGGTTGCATCAGCACATTTTGTAAAACGTTGAGCAAAGCAGCCCTTGCTGCAGGAAATGGTTTTTCTTCACACCAGATTGCCTCACTGCTCTGTGCCTTCCCAGCAATGCTGGATCATGGAGAAGGCTCCTGGGGCACTCCTGGGGGTCTCTCCATGCTGGGGTTGCAATGAGCTGTCTGTCCCACAACCTCCAGCACCATCAGTGCCTGCCCTGCCTGCTGCTGGAGCAATGGCTGTGCCAAGCCGTGCACTTCCTCTCCCGTGTGTCTTGTCTTGCTCCCATGTCAAAGCCATGGCTGCCATTCCCTGAAGGCTTTGGGACCATCAACAGCCTTTCCAGGATGTGTTTGGAGCTGCTGGATGCAAACAGCTGGCTCCTCCATGCCTGCCAGAACTGCTGCTCCTGCTGCTGGATGTTTTTTTTCCCCTTCTAGAGGGAACCTGTGGCTTCCTTCCCAGACCCTGAGACCTCGGAGCCACGGTCCAAGGCCACTGGCTTCCACCCTCTCCCCTGCTGCTGATTCATCACTGCTGGTTAGTTAAAAAATGGTAATCAGCAAATTACTGAAATATAAGTAAGATAAACAAGGTGGGCAGAGAACTGTGTGTGTTGCAGGGCCCCAGAGGCCTCGGGTATGTGCTGTGCCGGGCTCTTCCCGTTCCCTGTGCTCACCCCCTGTGCGTGGCTTTGCCTGGATGAGCTCCCGTGAGTGGGGGTTCAGTACCCAGCACTGCCTGGGGACTCCTGGACCCTGCCAGCCCTGCAGTCCTGCCCATGACTTGTCCTGAGGGGCTGCTCTGCTCAGTCCCCCTCCCTCCTGCCCCATGGGAGGGGGTCACTAGTCCCCAGGGCCAAGCAGGTAGGCTCTAGGGTCACTGCCCACCCTGTGGGGACATGGCAGCTCCCAGCCAGGTACTCTCCAGCCCTTACTCCACCCTGGCAGCACAGCAGCTCTCTCTATCCTGGTGCTCCTGCAGCCCAGGGGCTGCCTTCCTCCCCTTCCACGATGCCTGGTTTTGAAAGGTTGCGTGGCCATGGCAGCTCCCGGAGGGCAGCCAGGCCGTGTGTGCCATTCCCGGGCTGCCTGGGCTTTGTCCATATGCCTGTGTTGACAACTGAGCTGCTCTGAGTTAATTTGGCAGCAAGCTCTAGAACAGTTGTCAAATGTTTTACTGAAACCCGAGCGTGTTGCATCCACCGCCCTTCCTTCTGCTTCGCGCAGTTTACAATTAAATACCACCAGTTTTGCCCATATTCCACCTTCCACAAACCCCCGCTCCTTATTCCCGAGCCTCTCCGTCTCTGGCAGCCGCGGATTCCTGGCGCCGCGTTGTCCCCTCGCGCGCAGGCACGGGCAGGCAGGTTCCCTGTCATTGTCACAATTGCTGCTCTTCCTGTTTTAGCAGGCAGCTGCCGTGCCTGTGTCACCATTGTCAGGCACAAAGCGCTGCCCACCCGTGCTGTGCTGTGCCACTGATGGCCCAGCGCAGCAGCTGTGCCCTCCGGAGCTGGCGGCCACCCAGCCCTGCCCTGCCCCGCTCGTCTCCCAGCTCCTGCCTCGCACCCGTGAGGTGCCTCCACGGGGATGATCCTGCAGGTCATCCCAGAGGGGATGTGGACGGGGTGACAGTCGTAGGGGTGCCCATGAGCCCCCCCTTCCCAAAGGCACCGTGGGTGACCTGGACCCTGCGCCCCTCTCACCTGCCTGAACACCCTGTGCTCCTGCTCCCAGCAGGCGGGAAAGTTTGGTAGAGCAAAGGTTGGTCAAAGCTGGAAGGCAGAAGCCGAGGAGGGAGGAGGGACAAGGGATGGGATGGAGTTTGCAGCAAAGCAAGTCCTGAAGCACAAGAACCCTGCAGCTTCTGGCTGTGTCACTGTGCTGGCCACTGGCCCTGGTGCCCAGTAAAGGCAGCTCTGGGTGGGACCCCAACAGATCTGGGGAGGGGTTCCCAGGGTGTGCAGTGGCCAGGGAGGGCACAGAAGGCGATGTCCCAGCCCAGAGCAGGGAGGTGACTGTGCCACCCACCTGTGTGCCCCGAGCAGGTGTGGCAGCCAGGGGATCTGTCATGTGTGTTTTGCAGGTGGGAGGGGTGGTGACACGGCAGCGCTGGTTTCAGTGCCTGCAGGGAGGGGTGAGCCGCCCGGTGACACCGGCCTCGTCATCCTCACCCAGACGAGAGGCTGTGGGAGCAGCCGCACCGGGGCCGGGGAGCATCGGGGCTGAGGGGGCAGAACAACGCCTCCTGCCCCGGGCAAACAGGGACGAAAGGCTGGCAAGAAACTGATGCTGAGGGGTGGGGAGTTCCCCAGGTGAGGCAAGGGACAGGGAAGGAGCTGAGCAGGTGCATCCACAGAGTTTGGGGCAGGCAGGGAAGGGGTGTAAGGCTGGGGACCGATGGTGCTGGAGTGCTGTGGGGCCGTGGCATGTGGGGTGGTTTGCCAGGAAGGGTCCTGGGCCCAGCTGGAGGCTGCAGTCCCAGCCCACGTGGGGCCCGGCGCCAGGGCAGCACATACGGGAAGTGTGTGCAGGAATGTTGTTTCTGTCTGGAGCCCTTGAGCAGGAGTGATGGGCCTCCAAGCCTCTGACGCAGAGCTGCTCCCTGTGCCCTGCCCTGCTCCTGTGCCAAGCATCCCCATGCCTGGGTCACCATGCACACGGCAGGCTGGGTCAGCCAGTGCCGGGTGTCAGCTCTGCTGCCTGGGCACAGAGTGCTGCAGAGCCCATGGCACAGGAGCAGGGGTGGGCTCAGGGCAGGGGGCCTGGCAGCTGCTTGGCTTGGCTGGGAACACACACTGGTGCCCTGCCTGCCAGCTGGGGAGTCTGGTTGTGCCATGGCAGCTGTGGCAATGACTCTCCCTGCCGAGTCCAAGTGCTCCCTTCCCTCTGCACAGGTTGTGTTCCCCGCACGACCGGCGCTTGCTCTTCCTGGCGCGGTGCTGTCTCACGCGCACAAGATGCTGACTCTCTCCCACCACACTTCCCCTTGCCACCGCGCTCCTGCTCGGCCTCTCAGGCTGGTAGAGTGCCTGATGCCATCCACACACCTGAGCCTGTCCTTTGTCCCTGTGGCCCCCTGAGCCCTGCCCGGGGTGCCCAGGTGGGAGGCAGTGACTGTGGCGGCCGCATGTCCCCCCACCCCCAGCTCCTCAGTCCTCCAACACCTTTGTCACCCTGGTGCACCCCGTGGCTGCAGCTGTTCAACCTCTTCCCTGGCCAGCTGGTGCCATGTTCCCTCCCTGGCTGACCCCACTCCTGCTCGCCTGCACAGGAGGAATAAAACTGGGGAGGGTCCAGGCTCTAGCTCCATACAATCTCCCCAGTTCTCACTGCCGGCCCAACCAGCACGTCCCAGTAGGAGACCTGCAGCCATGCAGAGATGTCCCTGTGTCCTGTCAGCCCCTGCTCCGGGCAGGGATCCAGGCAGGCAACCAGCCCCCTCTGGGGTCCCAGACCAGTTTTCCCACAGAGGGTCTTCATGAGGGTGGCCATGAGTAAGGGCGTGGGAAGGGGCTGCGGTGGCTGTTCCTTCCCCTTTTGGGAGAAACAGTGGTGACAGGCACCCTCGTGGCTCGGGCAGTGTCTGGGATAGAGGATGTCTGCGTGGTTTTTTCCATCTCACTTGTCTTTTCGGAGGTCCTGGGAGTAAACAGAGCCACAGGCAGCCCAGGCTGGGCACAGCTCCTGGGGTCCCTGCCAGCCACAGCCCTACCCTGCCTGTGGCACTGACCCTGCTCACCGCTGCCCTCCTCTCCCACCATCCACAGCATCCCTCCACATGTGCCCGTGCCAAGGGACCTGTGCCTTGCCCCAGCTCGCAAGCCGAGCTGGCCCAGGCAGCCTCACATGGGGCTCATGCCAGCAGTGCCAAGCCCATCCCGCAGAGTTCCCTGCCTGCTATGGAGGCTGCCGGCTCTGCCAGACACGGGGGTTTCCCTGCTGCCCTGGCCCTGCTCCCTGACGAGCCTCCAGAGAGTCACCAGAAAATCCCCCGGGATGGTGCCAGGAGGAAGCTGGTGAGCAGGACCGTGAGTCAGTGGGAGCGGCCAGGCCGAGGGCAGAGCTGTGGTCAGCAACCCCCACTGGGGCTCCCACTGTCCCAGGGCTGGCCGGGATGGGGTGCATGGCGTGTGGGGCACTGGCTCTTGGCTCCTCCTGCCATCACTTGTTCCGAGCCCCTGCTCCTCTCCCAGCCCCCTTCCTACCAGTGCTGCTCTGTGCTGCTGGGCTGTGGCTCTGCCCGTGGGATGCCACAGACAGCACAGCACAGTGGGGTGCTGTGGGGGTGCTGTGGCGGTGTGCCCACGCTGTGGGAGCTGCAGCTTCTGCATGTGGAAATGAGGGATGGGAATAGCATGAGAAAGGCCCAGAGATCTGCCACAGCGCCGGAGAGGACGGAGCCGGATCCGACCCTCTGGCTGCATCCGGGAGCTGGCGTGAAATGTCACCTTTCCTGAGCTGCCCTGGGGGTTCTTTAGCACCTAACTCCATCAACAGCTCTGTGCTGTGGGCTGAGATCCTGGCAGCCTGGAGAGCGGAGGATGTGGAGCAGTGCCTGCTCCCCACATGCCTCAGGATCCATCAGCTGCAGCAGGTTATTGGAGCACTGCGACGGAGCCCCCTCCTTGCCTCGGCTGCTGGCCAGGCAGGGAGCACAGGGAGCCGCTGCCTCCTGCCTGGCAAAGAGCTGGGCCGTGCACAGGGGCAAGGGGGGCAGGCTGGAGGGGGCGATGGGAGGACCTGGCTGCGGGGTTCCTGGGCTGTGTCCCGCTGTGAGGGATGCTTGGCTGGATGTGTTTCTCACACTGGGCATAGGATGGTGGCTGCTTGTGGAGCAACATCCTGCGCCAGGGAACAGGGGCTGCTCTTGCAGGACTGTGGTGGGGCGTGAGGCAACCCCCTGATTTCTCACTGTTGCTTCCTCCCGGCAGGGCTCACACTACTGGGAGCTCCCTGTGCCCAGCCAGCCCTGACCCTGAGCTGCATCCTGCCAGCACTGGGCACCTGGCAGGTGATACTGCCCCAGGGATGATCCCTCCCTTGGGCATGGGGGTTCCTCTGCAGGGGCACAGGGAGTGTGGCCCCCTCCTCTCACCATCCCCAGCTGTGCTGGGCACCAACATAACCAGCTTGTCCTCTGGCTGGGCCAGGAATTGCTGGTTCAGCTCAGCCAGAGCTGGGGTGATAAGGGGAGCGGGTGGCTGCTGGGACACAGTCTGGGGCTGCTGGGAGCCGGGAGGACAGGCACCAACAGGAATGGGGGGAACAGGAAGATCCTCATGACAAAGCCCACTGAGGAGCCCGTGGGGCCCTGTGAGCCCGGGTTAGTGAGAGCTGGGGCGGGGGATCCAGCCTGGGACCTGTGTCTCAGGCAGCGTTGCTGGGCTGCAGCAGCCCTCCCTCCCCCCCGCTGACGCTGCGCCTTGTTCTCTGCCATCTGTTTTCCCCTCGCTCCTCATCCCTGTTTGCTTTCCCCTTCACCGCTCCTGTTCCCACAAGCGTCGGCACTTTGGGAGAAGCAGGAAAACACCATCCCATGGCAAGGTCTGTGCTGTGCTGGGTGGGAATCTGAGTCAGCAGCACCCTGCAGAGCAGAGCTGGGAGGACAGGGCACCCCCATGTCCTGCGGCACCCAGTGGAAGGTCCCCATGCCCAGAGCTGCTGCCAGGCAGGCGCTGCCCCTGGTGCCCTGAGGCTCTGCCAGTTGGCTGCTGGCATGTGGACTTAGAGGTACCACGGGGTGAGGAGCCATGGGGATCTCCAGTGCTGGAAACACTCTGACCCACTGGGGTGATGCAGCCGCGGTGGGGACATGGGGACGGATGCTGTGTCCTGGTAGGGGTCCAAGCTCCCAGCTCTTGGGCTGGCACTGGCAGGGGTTCGGCTGTTGGTTCTGCCCCCATACCCACCCAGGTCCCCACGGGTCTGGCGCTGGCACCATCAGCCCTTGGCCAGCCAAGCTCAGTGTCAGCCAGTGTGACGACACAGCTGCACGGTCCTGAGCACCCGGCCAGCCCCCAGTGACCCCCTGCTGTCCCCACAGCCACCACGGTCTTGGGGCCAGCAGGGCAGTGCCCTGTGCGGGGCAGCCCTAGGGTGGCTGTGCTGTGCTGTGCCATGGCCCAGTGCATCTGCCCAGCCACTCTCCCACGATCCTGTCCTTGCATGGCTGCAGGATGCAGTGTGTTTAGTAAACAAGGTGATGAAACAGTTAAGGCAGCGATCGGAGGAGCCTGAGTCTGTGTTTCGTCACCGTGGGAAGGGAGTGAATCGGCGCTGAGGGGTCTGAGGGTGACTCATTGCCCTCCTGGCCCATAAATAGGAGCCAGGAGCCCGGCAGCACCCAGAGCAGACAGCGGGGACCAGCACAGCCAGAGCCCTCCTGCCACCAACACACCATGGCACTCCTCCTCCTGGCCCCGCTTGCCGTGGGGCTGCTGGCTGTCTCCTGCCGTGCGGCCCCTCTCCAGGGCAAGCCGCAGGCACTTGTCACCTTCCCGGGGGATCTGGTCAGCACCCTGCCGGATCTGCAGCTGGCAGAGGTGAGGGGAGCGTGGCCCCGTGGTCCCCTCCCAGCACCCAGGATCTCAAGGGGCTCCCGGGGTGGCAGCGAGGGGATGCAGGCAGAGCCTGAGAGCTGTCTATGTCCTTGAGCTCTGGGAGGTGCCCAGGCTGGCATGGGTGCCCGAGGCTGCCGGAGCTCGCTCACCCTCGGGCCGCCTTTGCTCCCCAGCGCTACCTACTGCAGTTTGGCTACACCACGGAGGCGGAGGCGAAGACCGGCAGCAGGCACGTGTCCCTGGGCAAGGCGCTGCGCAAGATGCAGAAGCAGCTGGGCCTGGAGGAGACGGGAGAGCTGGATGCTGCCACACTGGAGGCCATGCGAGCTCCCCGCTGTGGTGTCCCTGACGTGGGAACCTTCCTCACCTTTGAGGGGGACCTCAAGTGGGACCACATGGACCTGACGTACCGGTGAGTCTGCCCTGGAGATGAACCCTTCTGCCCGCAGGGCGATGGTCCCAGGGGGATGGAGACAGCCTGAGGAACCAGGTGGGCAGGAGCCTCTGTTCAACCTTTGTCTGGGCTTGGTGCTGCTGGCACAGCTGGGTCTTGGCGCTGCCAGGGCCAAGCTGGTACAGCGGCGGCATCTGCTCCCTGATGTCTGGGAGAGCACCCGAGCCCTGCACTGAGGGTGGTGGTGGCTGCTTTGCCCAGCCATGCCAATGCTGCTGTCCCCTCCCAGGGTGGGGGCACATCCCTGCCCAGAGCAGGGTCACTTCTGCATGAGGAGGGGACCTGGCAGCACTGATCCACTGCATCCCTGGCAGGGTGATGAACTACTCCCCCGACCTGGACCGTGCCGTGATCGATGATGCCTTCAGGCGGGCGTTCCAAGTGTGGAGCGATGTGACCCCCCTCACCTTCACCCAGATATACAGTGGCGAGGCAGACATCATGATCATGTTTGGCAGCCAAGGTGACGTCCCGTGGGCAGGCAGGGAATGAGAAGGGGGCCGGTGACACGCCCTTCCTGGGGGATCCTTGTCCCACATCTCCTTGCAGAGGGTCTGTCTGCCCCCACATGTGCCAGCAGGGCTTGGGGTCTGTGTGCGCACCAGGGGCATGAGGGCTCCTCTGGCAAGGCCAGCTCTGAGGCTGCTTTTCCCTGCAGAGCACGGGGATGGATATCCCTTCGATGGCAAGGATGGGCTCCTGGCCCATGCTTTTCCCCCGGGCCAGGGCATCCAGGGTGATGCCCACTTTGACGATGATGAGTTCTGGACGCTGGGAACTGGCTTAGGTAAGGGCAGGCTGTGGCAGGTCTGGGGGTCTGATGGCATCAGCTCTGGGCCTGGCATTGAGCCACCCCTCTCTGAGCAGTGGTGAAGACCCGTCACGGGAACGCCAATGGTGCCGAATGCCACTTCCCCTTCACCTTCGAGGGCCAGTCCTACTCCCGGTGCACCACAGAGGGACGCAAGGATGGGCTGCCCTGGTGTGCCACTACTGCCAACTATGACCGGGACAAGAAATACGGCTTCTGCCCCAGCGAGCGTGAGTAGCAGTTTGGCTGCAGCCCCTGCCCAGCTCCGCAGTCCCCAGGGCCCTCCTCACTCCCCCTTGCCCCACAGTCCTCTTCACCAACGGCGGCAACAGTGATGGGGCCCCCTGTGTCTTCCCCTTCATCTTTGACGGCACCTCCTACGATACCTGCACCACGGACGGGCGCTCCGACGGCTACCGCTGGTGTGCCACCACTGCCAACTTCGACCAGGACAAGAAATATGGCTTCTGCCCCAACCGAGGTGCCAGCGGGGTGGGGGAAGGGGGCACGCAGGGTGGGCACATGAGGGATCTCAGGGCTGTCAGTGTGGCCGGGGCCAGCCCAACTGACACTGCACTGCAGACACGGCGGTGATCGGCGGCAACTCCCAGGGGGACCCGTGTGTCTTCCCCTTCACCTTCCTGGGGCAGTCCTACAGCGCCTGCACCAGCCAGGGCCGGCAGGATGGCAAGCTCTGGTGTGCCACCACCAGCAACTATGACACCGACAAGAAGTGGGGCTTCTGCCCTGACAGAGGTACCGTCCCCCACGCCTGTGCTCCCCTTTGTGCCTCCCAGACCCACGCTGTGCCACCACATTCACTGTGAGGCCCATGGTCTCTGGATGGCACGTCCTGTCCCTTTGTGCCCCACTGGGTGCTGAGGCTGGTGCTTTCCCCCAGGTTACAGCATCTTCCTGGTGGCTGCCCATGAGTTTGGGCACTCACTGGGGCTGGACCACTCCAGCGTGCGTGAGGCGCTGATGTACCCCATGTACAGTTACATCCAGGACTTCCAGCTGCACCCTGATGATGTCCAGGGCATCCAGTACCTCTACGGTGAGCAGCTGCACCACAGCTGGGCACATCGTGGGGCCCACAGCACCAAGGTGGCCCCAGCCTCACACCCTCCCCTGTATTTGCCCAGGTCGTGGCTCTGGCCCTCAGCCCACTGCACCTGCCCCCACTGAGGAGCCCCAGCCCCTGCCCACACAGGAGCCCTACCCAGTGCCCACAGAGGAGCCCCAGCCCCTGCCCACGGAGGCTGGCAGCACCTCCACCACTGAGGAGGAGGAGGAGGAGACACCAGAGCCCACAGCTGGGCCCATCCCTGTGGACCCCAGCAGGGACGCCTGCATGGAGAGGAACTTCGATGCTATCACAGAGATCAACGGGGAGCTGTATTTCTTCAAGGACGGGTGAGTGACAGCACCTGGCACCTCCTTCCCTGGCCAGTGCAGGGGTGATGAAGGGATGTGGGGGAGCAAGGGGCTGTGCTGGGGGTGTGAGGGGACACTGCGCTGTGCCAGATCGGGGTGATCAGGATGGCTAACCTTCCCCACCAGGAAATACTGGACCCACTCCTCCGTCTGGAAATCGGGCATCCAGGGTGCCTTCTCTGTTGCTGACACCTGGCCTGGCCTGCCGGCCACCATTGATGCTGTTTTCCAGGACTTGCTCACCAAGAGAGTCTTCTTTTTTGCTGGTGAGCTCTGCCCCTGCCGCGCTTGGCCCCGGTGCCACCAGCAGCCGGGGTGCCCCCAGGGCCAGCTGACACCTCCACTTATCTCCCACCGCAGGTCGGCAGTTCTGGGTGTTTTCTGGGAAGAGCGTGCTGGGCCCCCGGGGGATCGAGAAGCTGGGTATAGGGAAGGAAGCCGGCCGCATCTCAGGGGCCCTGCAGCGGGGCCGCGGCAAAGTACTGCTCTTCAGTGGGGAGAACTACTGGAGGTGAGCAGGACCAGAGAGCAGCAGCACCTGCCCGTGCCCCTGGCAAGGGATTGAGAGGGGTGTTCCCGGCAGCCCTGAACACAGCTCTGCTCTTCCACAGGCTGGATGTGAAGGTCCAGAGGGTGGATAAGGGCTACCCCCGTGCCATCGACGACGTCTTCACTGGTGTCCCCCTTGACGCACGTAACGTTTTCCTCTACCAAGGTGAGTGGAACCTGGTGGGTGGGTGCCATGTGGACACCCCCAGGCTGCCCCAAGCCTCCTATGGGCAGGGATTGCATTGCTCTGGTACTGGACTCAGGGTGCTTGGGTGCATGGGAACGGCCTTGGGGTAGGGCATGCTGTCAGCTCCACAGGGTCCTTGCAGTGGGGCGGCAGGAAACCCAGCAAGATGCAGGGTTCCAGGTGCCTCTGCTGGTCGGGAAGCCACTGGAATGGGTCCCTGCGTGGCCAGCCCCCCTCTGAACCTCCATTCCCTCTGCCCCCCTCCTTGCCCAGACAAGTACCACTTCTGCCGGGGCGACTTCTACTGGAGGATGACACCGCGCTACCAGGTGGACCGGGTGGGCTATGTCAAGTATGACATCCTGCAGTGTCCCCAGCACTGAGGGCCCGACCAGCCGCTGGCTCAGCCAGCGCTGCTCCCTGCCCACCACTCCCAACCCGTGAGCTCCCATCTCACAGGCTGACCCCTGGGGGCCTCATGGCTATGGGCAGCCCCAGCCGAGGAGGGGGCTTCACCATCTCCCTGGCAGGAAAGGACAGGGGGTCCTGGGGTCACCTCTTGGGAGCTGCCCAGTCCAGGGAGCCCCAGATGGGGAGCAGGACTCTTGCCACAGCTGGCATCATGCCGCCCCTGCCAGCGCTGGCTCCACAGCACAGAGGCGTTTGCCTGGTGCAAACCGCACGCGGATTTGAGACAAATTTGTCTTTTTCCTGAGCCAGCGATGCCAGGTTGGGCTGAGCCCCACTGGGAGCTGGCGCCTGGGGACGCACTGGGGCGGGACACGGGGGTCTGACCACTCCTGCCCGCTGTCCACGCCACCAACCGCCTGCTCTGCCAACCACCAACCCATTTGTAATAAAGACAATTCTTTGGACACAGCCTCGAGTGCCTCCATCAGCGGCTGGAGCCACGGCGCAGAGAACCCCTCCTGCCGAGGGCATTGCCCTCCGCTGGGCTGGGGTGTGCCAGCACCTGTGGAGCACTGGGTGGGGGGCTGCCACCAAGTCCCCCTGCGCTAAGGACTGTGGATTCCTCAGGGACACTGGGTCCCACCGGGGAGGATATCCGCTGGTCCCAGCATCACCCGCCTCCAGCCCTATGCCAGGCGCGGCCCCCTCTCAGGTCCCCCAGGCTGTGTCTCCGCATATCCCGCCCCCCGCTGCCCTCCCCTGCGCTCCGGCTTTGCACGGCGATGAGGAGCGGGCGGTTGCCACCGGCTGCGACACGGCGTATGGCCGAGACACAGCGTGTGACCGGACTACCCACTGTAGCCGGGACCCCACCGCGGGCTGGCCCCGCAGAAGCCCCCCGGCCCCCGCTTGTGTCTGCGCGGCCGCAGAGCCTGGCGGCGGGGCCACGGCCGGGGCCGTGCCCGGGGGTGCCCGGGTCCGAGGCAGGGTGGGGCGGCCGCAGCCCCAGGGCTGTAATTATCTGTAATTAGCGGCCGAGTCTCCGGGCAGGGCGGGGGCAGAGCGCGGTCCCGTCCCTTCCCGTCCCGTTGGGGCACGCTGCCAAGCACCCCCCAGTTCGGCAGCGGCTGCGGGACCGACCGGGCGCGGCGGAGAGCCGAGCGGACCCGTCCCGTCGAGTCGGGCCGGGCCGGGCAGAACCGGGCCGAACCGAGC
>VXAY01007080.1:455127-485765 GCA_013399855.1 Oxyruncus cristatus
CCCCGCACCGCCCGCGCTCCAGATCTGACGGTGCGGCGCTGACGTCCCGCCGCTCCGGTATTTTTAGCTCCCCGGGGGCGGAGGAGCCCCACCGCCCCAGTCCCGCAGCGCAGCCGAGCGGGGCGCAGCCGCCGGGGCGCCTCTGGAGCTCCACCGGGGCCAGGGCCGGCGGGACCCCCCCGGGCTGCGCCGGGCTTGGCGAGCGCTGGAAGGTCCGGCGCTGCGGGGTCCCCGGTGGCCGCGCAGCCTCCGCTGCCCTCCCTCCCGCTGCCCGCTCACCGGCAGGTCCCGGTTTCTGCGGGGCACGTGTCCCCCGGTGTCGCGGGCTGTGGGGTCCTGCCCTACCCTGACTCCTGCTGTGGCCGGAGCCCGGGTCATCCCTCGGGCCGTGCCAGACCCGTGTCCAGCCGTGTCCCTGCGTGACCGCCTGCCCTCCCAGGGCAGCGGCGGGGCTGGACCCTGTCCATGCCCCTGCTGCAGTCACGGTCCCTGCTTGAGCTAATTAAGGGCTAATGAGACAAGGCACTTGAGAGCTTTCGAGCCTAATCCTTGAGTGGCCTCAGACCGCGATTTGGGGTGGGGCGAGGAAGTGCCGGGGGGATCAGAGGAGCAGGATGGGGGCCCCAAGCCACAGCAGCGCCTTCTCAACTGCCCGCTGTGCCCACTCCCCAGCCTGGCACACACTGAGCTGTTCCCTGATGTGCCCAGGGCTCACACAGTGCTTGACATGAACCATGCTGCCATCTGGGATGGGTGTGGGCTGTAGCTCTGCTCCCCCTGTCACCGTCTGGCTCTTTCCCCAGGCATCATGGCTGGCTCCAACCGCTCTGGAGACCTGCGGGATGCCCAGAAGTCTATCCCCACGGGCACCATCCTGGCCATCGCCACCACCTCTGCCGTCTGTATCCTTCAGGGCTTGGGGCTGGGCTGTGGGGCTGAGGGTGGGTGGGCTCTCTCTGCGGGGCTGGGACGGGGTCCCGGTGCCACTCCGGGCAGGCAGGCGGGACTCCACGTCCTCCTGGCTCTCCTTGACCGCCCGGCAGATATCAGCTCCGTTGTCCTCTTCGGAGCGTGCATCGAGGGGGTCGTCCTGCGTGACAAGTGAGTCCCGGGGCCATGGGGGGCCTGGCGGGAGGCTGGCAGCCCCCGGGAACGGGCTGGGGCAGGGGCAGCCCTAGGGGCAGGTGTGGGGAAGGCTGCAACCAGGACACACTGGGCAGACGCAGTGGCACTGGAGGGTTTGTGGCTGTCTCGAGGTGGGGCTCGAGCTTGTAACAGGCACTGGGGGCTTCTGTGTGCCCTGACCCCCCCACATTTTGCTGCATTCCTCCTGCACTGGGGCTGCAGGCAGCTGCTTGTTTGTCAACAGCCAGGGCTGCTCGTGCTCCTGCCTATCTGGGGCAGCCCTGCTCGCCTCACGCGGCAGGTGACACTTCTGGGTCGCCAGCACCAACACAAACATGATCCAACTGCGAGCAACGTCATCAGCCCCCTCTGGCAAAGGCACGGGGAGTCCTGTTCCACACCTCCCCTTGTCCCTGTCATGCTTACGGGTGCAGGGATGGGGGCAGGCCCCTGGTGACTTCAGACCCCGCTCTCTTGCTTGCCCCTCATGGAGGGTGGGCCCCTCCTGGGTCCTGTCACATCCTCTCAGGGTGGTGTCGTTGTGGGGCGCTGGGTTGTGCTGCTGTGGTGCTGGTGCTTTCAGGGCTCAGTCACGGGACGGAGCCACAGGTGATGCTTGTGCCCTACAGGTTTGGTGAGGCCGTCAACGGGAACCTGGTGGTTGGCACCCTGGCGTGGCCGTCCCCGTGGGTCATTGTCATCGGCTCCTTCTTCTCCACCTGTGGGGCTGGGCTGCAGAGCCTCACCGGAGCCCCCCGCCTCCTGCAAGCCATCTCCAGGGATGGGATTGTGCCCTTCCTCAGGGTAGGTGTCCCCCAGGTCCAGCGCTGCCCACCCTGAGCACCCACCGTGGCCGTGGCTCCCACCAGCATGAGGGACTGGTGCGCACCCACACTACCTTCACTGCCAGAGCAGCCCCGCTGCCCTGCCCTCGTCCCGCCGGCACCGGCGCGGCGGTGGGCGGCCGTGGTGGCTCTGGCTGCGATGTCGGTGGGAGGAGAGTGCCGGGAAAGGTCAGGATCCCTTCCCCCACGCTGCCGTGCCGCTTCATATTTTATCTGCTCTCTGAAGACGCGTTCCCACAACCTCATCTCTCCAAATCCAACCCGACAGCTCCCCCCAGGGAAGAGCGAGCTAATTTTATCCTCCCTCCTTCGCCCTGCCAGCCCCAGCCCGAGCTCTCTCTCACGCCGCCCGCACCCTCTAATGCATCCGGACACGCGCCCCCGGCCCCGCCCTGTATCCCAACAGCCACAGGAGGGGCTGCTCTCCCCCGGCAGCGTGTCCGGCCCAGACACAGGGTGCCCGACTCTGCTCTGGCTGTGGCTGAGCTGGGGCTCATCCCTGGTGGGGGTCCCAGGGGGACAGGGGCTGCGCTGGGTGCGGGGAGGACCACGCAGACTGGGAACGGGGCTGTACTGTCAGCAGGAGTCAGTCCCGCCAGCACTGGGACTGCTGCCCTGGCACGATCCAGCTCGGGACGTGTGCCAGTTTGTGGCACCCAGCACTCCCAGTCCCTGCTCCCGCCAGGGCTGGGTATGTGGAAGTGTTCAGCATCGTGCCGAGGACCCGTGTCCAGGGCTGCAGGGCACTGCAGAGCCCTGACACGTCCCTCTCCCCCTGCTTCCAGGTCTTCGGCCATGGCAAAGCCAACGGAGAGCCGACATGGGCCCTGCTGCTAACGGCCTGCATCTGCGAGATCGGGATCCTGATCGCCTCCCTGGACGAGGTGGCTCCCATCCTCTCCATGTAGGCAGCGTGCTGTCCCACCCGCACCTTCTCAAGCAGTGGGTGTTGCGGGCGGGTCTCTGCTCCTCAGGGTGGGGGGATACACCTGCTGCCTTGGTCCCAGTCTGGGAAGAGGGGGTCCTGCAGGGACTCCAGGGTACCTTTCTTGGCCAGCACTGGGGCCTGGCTGCTCTGTGGCCCTGCTCCCCTGTCCATCAGCGGGGCCCGCTCTGGCATTGGCCACCCTGGGAGGTGCCAAGGGCCCGGCTGCAGCTCCAGTCCCTCACAGTGTGCCCATTCAGCCCCACCTCTCTGCTGCAGGTTCTTCCTCATGTGCTACATGTTCGTCAACCTGGCATGTGCAGTGCAGACGCTGCTGCGGACGCCAAACTGGCGGCCCCGCTTCCGCTACTACCACTGGTGAGCTGGGATGGGATGAGGCGGGACAGGGACCTCCCAGGACACCCCAGGCCGGGGACCCTATGGTGCACTGACAGTGCTGTGCTCCCTGCAGGACCCTGTCCTTCCTGGGCATGAGCCTCTGCCTGGCGCTGATGTTCATCTGCTCCTGGTACTACGCGCTGGTGGCCATGCTGATCGCCGGCCTCATCTACAAATACATCGAGTACCGTGGGTAAGGGCGGCCACGGTGCCACAGACCCTGGACAGCCCCCTGTGGCCCCTCAGCGTGGGCTGCTCAGCAACCTTGGGCTGCTCGTCCTGGGATGCTTCGTGGTGCCAGCCTGGTTCTCTGTGGCTGGAGCTGTGACCATCCCTTGCGTGCTGCTAATTCCTGCAGGGCGGAGAAGGAGTGGGGCGATGGGATCCGGGGGCTGTCCCTGAGCGCGGCCCGCTATGCCCTGCTGCGGCTGGAGGAAGGGCCCCCGCACACCAAGAACTGGAGGTGAGGCTGGGCGGGGGGACGGCGATCTGGGGGTGCTGGGCAGGGAGCAGCTGAGTGCGGGCACTGACTGCAGGACCCTCCTTCCAGGCCGCAGCTGCTGGTCCTGGTCCGCGGGGACCAGGAGCAGAACGTGGTGCACCCGCAGCTCCTGTCCTTCACATCGCAGCTCAAGGCTGGGAAGGGCCTCACCATTGTGGCCTCTGTGCTGGAAGGGACCTTTCTGGACAACCACCCACAGGCGCAGAGGGCGGAGGAGGTGAGAGCTGCCAGCAACAGGATGGGCGCTGCCAGCAGCAGGTGCCCACGGTCCCTGGGTGCCCAGGGTCATTCCTGCCCCGTGACCAGGACTGGTGGCCCTGGATGGCCCAGGGAGCCTTGGAGCAGCACTGGGCAGAGCCTGGGGGCTCAATGCTTCACTAGTGCCCAGAGCACCACAGGGCTCTCCAGACCTCTCTCCCCCACCAAGAAACCAGAGACGCTGGCATCAGCCAGACACTGGTCCCAGTCTTGGCCAGCTGCTGCAGGGCTTGGCACAGCACGGCACAGCACGGTGCTTGGCCAGGGTCTGCTGTGCTGCTGGGCTGAGCAGACCCCGCATCCTCGACCCTCCCCATGGTCTCTGTGGTCCTGGTGCCAGGCAGGGTGGGAGACAGGAGCGTTTCCCTGCCAGGGCGAGAGCCCTCCCCACACCCCGCACCCGCCGGGCGGCACATTAATGAGATTAAGCCCTCGGAAGCAAACAGTTTCTCTCCCATGCAGACATGTTATAATTTCTCTGAGTAAATAACTCTAATTGCTGCTCCACCGCCCGTCAGAGCCCTGGCACAGGGACTCCCTCTGCTCTGCACGGCGCAGAGCCGTGTGCCAGCTGCGCACACCACTGGGCATCACCCCCCTGGCCCGGAGCCACCGGGCTGCCGTGGGGCACGGAGACCTGGGCACCCTGTGGGGACCTGCACCCCACAGCCTGCACTCTGCACCCTACAATCTGCACCCTATTCCCGACACTCTGTGCCCTGTACCCCACGCTCTGTGCCCTGCACCCCCACAGCCTGCACCCTCTACCCCACATCCCCCCACCTGGCCAGGGTGCCACTGCTGGGGCTGGTGGCTGCCGTGCCTGTGGCCTGTGCCCGTTCCAGGACCCTGAGGTCTCTGACTTCCCTCTCCCTCACAGTCCATCCGGCGCCTGATGGAAGCGGAGAAGGTGAAGGGCTTTTGCCAGGTGGTGATCTCCTCCAACCTGCGGGATGGCATGTCCCACCTCATCCAGTCCAGCGGGCTGGGGGGCCTGCAGCACAACACGGTGCTGGTGGGCTGGCCCCGCAGCTGGCGCCAGAAGGAGGACCACCAGACCTGGAGGAACTTCATCGGTAGGCACCGCGGAGGGCGAGCGCTGAGGGGCTGGGGGGCTCCGAACCGCCCTGGCTGACGTGGCCCTTCCCCTCCCAGAGCTGGTGCGAGAGACCACGGCTGGGCACCTGGCCTTGCTGGTGGCCAAGAATGTTGCCATGTTCCCGGGCAACCAGGAGCGGTTCTCGGAGGGCCACATTGACGTCTGGTGGATTGTCCACGATGGGGGGATGCTGATGCTGCTGCCCTTCCTCCTGCGGCAGCACAAGGTAGACTGGGCCCCGCAGAGCGGGGCAGGGGCTGGGGCAGGGGCTGAGGCCAGTGCTGCCCCAGTCGAGCGGTGCCCATCACTCCTCCCTCCCTCATAGGTCTGGCGTAAGTGCAAGATGCGCATCTTCACGGTGGCTCAGATGGATGACAACAGCATCCAGATGAAGAAGGACCTCACCACGTTCCTGTACCACCTGCGCATCACCGCAGAGGTGGAGGTGGTGGAGATGGTGAGTGCTGGCACAGGGTGCGTGCTGCAGTCAGGGGTGCTGTGCATGGGGGAGCCAGACAGACCCTGCCACGGGGGGATATGGTACCAAGGGGGGGACACACAACACCGTGGGAACACGCAGCTCCACAGTGGGACACGGAACCGTGGGAGGGCACAGCACCACAGGGACATGCTGGGCTGTGCTGGGAGCAGTCAACGCAGCTCAGCCTGCCCCACATTTCTCCTGTTCCCCCCACAGCATGAGAGTGACATCTCTGCCTACACCTATGAGAAGACCCTCGTGATGGAGCAGCGTTCCCAGATCCTCAAGCAAATGCACCTCACCAAGAATGAGCGTGAGCGGGAGGTGAGGCTGCAGGACAGGCTGGGTGGGCTGTGACCCCCGTGGTGGATCTACTGCCAACCGAGCTGCTCTGCATCTCTGTGCTCCTCCTGCCAGGCAGTGGGGCTGCAGGCTGGGCCCAGCCAGCCTTCTTCTGCCCCGCTCCCCTGGCTGACCCTGTCCTCCACAGATCCAGAGCATCACGGATGAGTCCCGTGGCTCCATCCGGCGCAAGAACCCGGCCAACACGCGCCTGCGCCTGAACGTCCCCGAGGAGCAGGCGGGTGATGGCGAGGAGAAGCCGGAGGAGGAGGTGAGGGGCTGCACTGAGACAGGGTCAGGCAGGCAGCTGGCCCCAGTCCCTGCCCATCAACCCCCTCTCCTTTCTGCAGGTCCAGCTCATCCATGACAAGAATGCCACCACCTTCTCCAGCAGCTCACAGTCCCCTGGTGATGAGGTAGAGGCAGCCCCCGAGAAGGTGCATCTCACCTGGACGAAGGAGAAGTCCGTCGCCGAGAAGAACAAGAGCAAGAGCCCCGTCAGCCCTGAGGGCATCAAGGACTTCTTCAACATGAAGCCGTACGGCCCCCCATGCTGCCACCCCATCCCACCCGTGCCCTGTGCCCCTGGTTATCCCTCCCTGCCCCAGCCAGACAGGCGCAGGCAGGGCCGTGGCAGCACGAGCTCAGTCCTTGCCCTGAGGAGAGGTTGGGCAGCCCGGCTGCCCTGAGCGCATCCCTGCAGAGGGGCTGGGGGGGAGGCGGCGAGGGGTCCGTGTGCAGGGGACAGAGAGGGGTGGAATGCCCAGGCTGCGTGTGCTGCGGGGACTTGGGGGGCACACCTGGCACTCACCTCTTCTCTCTCTCTCTCTCTCTCTCTCTTTCTTTCTGTCTCCTGGCCCCATCGTGCTCCTGGCAGGGAGTGGGAGAACCTGTAAGTCTGGGTTTGGCTGGGTGCCGGGGCCGGGGCGGGCGGGGCTGGGACGTGCTCAGGATGGGGAACCATCGGGGTTGCCCCCGTGCAGGAGGGCGGTTCGGTGAGCCGTGACATCTGCCGTGCCAGACGGCTCACCCGGGCGGCACGCGGGGGCCGTGGCTGCCAGCCCCGTGCGCTGCCCGCGCCGCGCCCTCCCCGTCTGCCCTGTTACGGTGCCGGCAGCTCCCTGTGAGCCGGAGCTCAGGCACCCACGGTGACACTCGCACCGTCTGCTCCCGCTCGCTCCCGCACGGCTTGGCCCCGAGCAGCCGTGGTGTGCTGCTGCCCGTGGGCACCGTGCGTGGCCCTGCGGCTCAGGGCCACCGATGAGGGCTCAGAGTGGCCAGCACCATCCCAGCAAAGCTTGCTGCACCCCAAGCTTGTGCCACAGCCCAGCTTGGACCCCTGTGGGGCCGGAGGCCAGCCTGCCCTGTGGTCCCTCAGGCCCAGTGTGGGGATGGAGGCTGGCTGTGCCCATCCCATGCCCACACGTGCTGTCACCCACAGGAACCAGTCCAACGTGAGGAGGATGCACACGGCTGTGAAGCTCAATGAGGTGATTGTGAAGAAGTCCCAGGACGCCAAGCTGGTCCTGCTGAACATGCCAGGACCACCCCGTAACCGGAAAGGGGATGAGAACTGTATCCTTCCTCTGGGGCCAGGCACTGAGACCCCTCTCTTCAGGGGCTGGGGTCTGTGATTCCCCCAAAGATGGTGGGTTTGCAGGCAAGTGCCAAGACACACAGGTCTAGTGCCTGAGACAGGACCCCCCCACCTCTCCAGCCCCTGGCTGGGTCCAACAGGTGTTGTTGGCACCATCATGCCCCTCTGGCAGCACCATGATGGGTGATGGGGCCACATGACATTGCACCTGCACACGAGTGCAGTGGCACATCACAGGGGCCCAACAGAGATCCGCAGGGCTCAGCTGTCTGCTGGCTCAGCCACCGTCCCCACTGTGTGGCACCAGCATAGGTGGGCTCCCCTGGCCCCTTGGCTCAGGACTGACCCCACCAGCTCCTGGCTCTGGTGTGGGGGTGTCGGTGCTGCAGGGCAGGGGCCAGGCGGGGATGGAGCAGGGCTGTCCCCATGCTCCAGTGTGGAGCTTTTCTTCCTTAATGGCCGTGCAGACATGGAGTTCCTGGAGGTGCTGACGGAGCATCTGGACCGAGTGCTCCTGGTGCGTGGTGGGGGCCGGGAGGTCATCACCATCTACTCCTGAAAGACGCACGAGAGAGGTTTGTCTGCACACCGAGAGCCCCGCCACCCCTTTGCACCGTGCTCCCGGAGGGGAGGAGGGAAGGCCGGATGGCAGCCGGTGCGCAGAACCTTCACCTGGCTTTGGCCGTGCCCCTGATCTCTCCATTCGAACTGCAGCACCAGATCTTCCGGGAGCATCCAGCACCAGAGCAGCTGTTCCTCATTGCAACACCACAGCACTGCTGTCCTTGTTTATATATAAATATATACAGTGAACCGCGGACTGAGCACCAGAGCCCGGCGCTGCCGCCACCGCCCGCCCCGGCAGGGCCAGCCCCGCCGCCAGCCCCAGCACTGCCGCCGCAGCCCCCGGCGGGGCAGGAGGGCGGCTGTGCCACGACGGACCTCGGCCCCACTGTGCTGCTACCCCTGTGCGGAGCTCGGCTGGACTGTGCCCTGTGCCCGCCGCCTGTGCCGTGCCTCCCTGCGGGGCGCTGGGAGAAGACAGACGCCACCCCCACGCTCCCCTCGCCGGACGCTCCTCTCCACACCTCCAGCAGCTCCCGGGGCTGCCTCTCACGGCACTGTCCCCCCGCTGCCCCTCACCGTCATGGGCCCGGACAGCCCCACCTCGCCGCTGCCTCGGCTCTGCTGGAGGTCGTGGGCCGAGCTTGTGGAGATGCAGGATGATGGTTTGGAGGGGGCAGAGGGCGGGGGGTAGCTGCGAGGAGTCAGGTGCTGGAGCACGGCAATGCCACGACAGCAGGAGCCCCGGCCTGGGGTGGCTGTGGGGTGTGCCCTGTCCCCTCGCTGCTGACTCCGGGCTCTCTCCGCCCTGACGCTCTCCAGGTGCTTGCGCAGCAGTCAGGGTGGAGCTGCGGTGGTGGGAGCCGTGCAGAGGCCCCGCCATGGGCAGCGTGAGCCGGGGCCACTGTCAGGCGGCTGGAGCCGCGTGGGTGCTGCGGACCCCCGAGGCACCAGCGCCTGGTCTTGGCCTGGCACAGGGGCATCCCCACCCTGCTCCCCTGCCGCGCTGCGCTGGGGGCTCTCAGGGCCCAGCACCAGCCAGCCTGGCTGGCCCCAGCACCTGCACGCGTGTCCGGGTCCCCCCGTGCCCCGCTGCGCTCCCTGCTGCTCCCCAGGGCTTCGCTGCTAACCCGGCCCCGGCCCCTGGCAGACGCAGATGCTGCCGGGGGCTGTAGGACAGTCCGGGTCTGTGTGTATTTTTCACATATGCAAAGGCTGTTTGCTGGTCTGGCCAGCCAGACCCCGCAGCGAGGTGGGGGCTGTGGGGGTCCCACCCGCCCCCCAGCATCTCGGCACTCCCTCACCCGGCCGCAGCCGTCGGCCCCCGTGCGCGGGCAGCAGGACCCACTGGGGAAGATCAAACACCTCTTATCTTTGGCAGCAGCTGCGGGGTCGCCCCCGTCGCCCGTTCCCTCCCAGCATCTCTCACAGCAGAGAAACTGAGGCGCTTTTAACAAATGTGAACGGTTCCAGGAACCACGCAGGAAGTGGTGCGAGGGCAGCAGGGTGCTGCCGGCGCCCGCCCCAGCCCCGTGTACATAGTGTACATAATACAGTACGTGTATTTTTAAAGTGATCATATTTATGTTAATAGAACCAGATGAAGTCTATATATAGAGATCTATATCTATTCTGAGAGATGCAGGGCTCTGCTAGCACCAGGCCGCAGGGACAGGGAGCTGAGCCGGGCTGCTCCTGCACGAGCCAGGAGCCCATCCGTTGCACCGAGTGCTCCAGAGCGGTGGTGGAGGCTGCAGCCTTCCCCAGCCACCAGCAGCCCCTGGGAAAGGGCCAGGTCGCAGGTTCATTCTCTTACCAATTTAGCTTCTTAAGAGTTTTCAGGGAAAAGAAGTCACAGACTTTTCTGAACTTGTTTCACAGCAGATTTGAGCTTCCACTCAAAGTGCAGCCTGCTAAGGGTTGCCCTCTCCCGGCAGCGCTGGCGGCTTTGTGCCAGCCTGGCCCCTGAGGCAACGCTTCATCCTCGGCCAGAGCTGAGCCCCCACGCTGAAGCACTCGCCCCCTCAGCCCCCCTCGACAGCTCCCCAGTGCTGCCCTGTGCTGCAGCAGGTGCAGAGGGAGCGGGTGCTGCAGCAGCATCCCCACGGGTGTCCATCCAGGCAGCAGCTGCCTCCTGCCTGGCACAGGCAGCCCTGACTGGTCCCAGCCCCCTGGCCACCCGTCCCCCTGCCAACTTTGGCTCCTGCCTCCCTGAGAGCAGGAAACCCCCTCTACACCGGACACTCCAGCCCCTGCTCCCTCTGCAGAGCTCCTCTACTCCTCCAGGTCCAGGCCAAAGCTATTTGGGGATGCTTGGATAAAAAGCAGTGGGTTTTTTGATGTTGGATTTTTTTTTCTCTTATTTTCTCTAAGATACTACTTGGACACACTCCTAGACCAAAACCAAGCCCCAGCTGCACATCTGTGCCTGCTCATACCTTGCTCCTACATTTCCATCACTCCCAAAGTGCCTCCCTTGTCTCCAGCAGCAGTCCCAGCCCCAGCCAGACTTTCTGCCCGGGTAGCTCGGCTGCCTGCATGGCTGCAGGTCTGTGTCGCAGATGCTGCTGTGGAAGCCAGTCCCATGGGCATGGGGAGCTCAGTGTTTACAGGGGGACTGTCAGGCTGAGCTAAGACCTGGTTTCAGCACAGGAGCTTGGGGCTGACAAACGGTGCAGGTGCACAGGGCAGCACTCTCCAGTCCTGCTGCTGCCTCAGCCGTGGGAAGAGCAGGCAGGAGTCTGCAAGTGAAAAGTTCCTTTAGTTTCGGGAAGGGCAGCCCATGGGAACCAGGACTTTGCCAGTGTCTAGCTGCTCTGCCCCTTGGAGCTGGCCCTACCCCACCACACACAGGCTCACGTGCTGTTTCCAGCCTCCCAAAATTATTTGAGGCACCTCGGCAGCAGCGGGGGAGGCACAGCAGCGGGGGAGGCACAGCAGCCTGCTCACGCAGCTCATGTGCTCGCACGGCGTTGTTGGGCCTCGAACGCTTGCCAGCTGCTCTGCCTCTTCACAAGATGCCACCACGCTCCCTGCAGCCGCCCTCTAATTGCAGCTTGGCTGCTGCCCTGCTGGGCCTGAGGCAGCGAGCCCGGTCCCCTCCTGCCCCAGCAGGTCAGCACCGAGGGCAGAGGGCAGAGGCAGGTTACACACAGACAGCACCCACCTCGCAGCGTCACGTGAGGGGCTCTTCCATCTGCCGCAGGTACAGGGCAGCTGGGAGTGAAGTGAGAGCAGCCAGGGCACACTTCTCTGCTGAGAGGTTTGCGTCATCCCCCCAGCACTGTCAGTGGATCCCATCTCCCTCAGCACCACTTCCACCCCGATGGCAAAGCCATGGTCCTGGCTCCGCCAGGGAGAAGGAAGGTCAGCCCTTTCCGTCACTACTGCTGAAAAAAGGTGTTCCCCCTTCCCCATCCTCCAGCAAGAGCAGGGGCACAGCTCTGGACAGAGCCAGGGTTGCCCCCACACCCCTGCCAGGCAGTTTGGCTGTGGCAAGGCAGGAGCTGGTTTCCACAGCGCGTCCCCTCGCCGTCGGCTGGAGAGGGCCAGTTTTAGCAGACAGCACTGCATGTTAGTTTACAAACCCAGCCCTGCACGTTTGGCCTCTGTGAGTGTTCAGTTTCCCCATGGAGCACCCTTCTGCCGCTCCACCGTGGTGAAGACAGTGTCCTCCTCTGGTAGACATGCAAGTTCCTCCTTGGCACATGAGCAGACATGGTCCGGTTTTTGTTCCAGACAGGAAGGTCTTGACCCCCCAGTTTGTTTCACAGGCAGGCTGCTGCTGGGAGCAGCACTGACCAGCACGAGCCACGGGAGGGTGGGCTGGAGCGTGGCCGCAGCAGGCGGGGAGCGTTGGGCCAGCGCACAGCACTGCTGGCCGTGTGCTCCGCTCCCTGCTGCGGGGGTGCCGCCAGCCCTGGCCCCCGCGAGTGGCAGCGGCAGCTCAGGTCACTGTGGCCACCACGCAGCCCAGGCAGCGAGCCACAGGGCAGCAGGGACGGGAGGCACAGGCAGCATCCAGCCTGAGCAGGTGCTGGTCCGTGGCTGGATGAGAGGAAGGACAAGAGACCGCACAAAGGCAAAAGTTGCACTAGAAGAGTCAAGACCCTCCTCTGTGTAGCAGGACTAAAAACTAGCAGAAAGACCGAAAGGTCTGAGATTTGCTGGTTACACCACTTTCTGTGCTACATGTGCAATATATTTGTTATGAATGTTATCACGAAGTCGGTTCATTCAATACTCTTTTAATCACTGTAGCTAGATGTTCTCCGTCCATTCAAGTGACTTTTATTCGAGTGCAATATTTCAATAGACATGTAGTGACCTAGAATGCTTTGTGTTTTAGAGAATCTGTGTGCAGAGCAATGCAATTAAGTTTAAAACCTTGTAAATAAAACAGGTTGCAAACCAAAAAAAGAAGTATTAGGCTTGCATTTAATTTCTGTGCGTGTTTCAGTGTTGTGCACTAGGCCGCCTCGGTGCAGACCCCGTGTTCTCTGTGCAGGTGTCCATGGAGGAGTGGCTCCTCGGCTGTTGAATGCTCCCTGTTACTGCTTTACTGCTTTACCTGTATTCATTTTTCTAGACTCCTGTCTGCACAAAATGCAATAAATGATTTTATTACACCCTTCACTACTTGCACGGGGACTTTTCACTTGCTTTCAGGTCTCCACAGCTATTTTGCACCATTTCCATAACACGGAGCAAGCCCTGACAGGGAGCAGCAGGTTGCAGAGGAAGCACAACACAAGGATAGGAACAGCCTCTCCCAAGGGGCCGCAGTCCCCACATTTCACCTCATGCAGATTTCTGATCACCCCAGCAGAGCTGCTTTACCCAGCTGCGGGGTTGTAGAGGTGGAGAGAGGGGTCTAACAGAGACAGGAGGGATGGCAGAGAGACACGCTGCTGTGCAGATTCAGGCTGTGTGGTGACAGCAGCCTGAAGTCACGGGACGCCAGTGCTGAAGGCACAGGCACTCACAGACCCCAACCTTGTGCAGCAGCTGTGGCAGCAACACGGACCAGCCCTGCCGCCTCTCCCGCCACTGGCCTCTGGAGAGGCTCCTGACCTCTCCTGTCAGCCCTGCCACATCCTGCTCCCTGACCCCACACACTGCCCAGGATCACCCCAGTCCTCTGGGACAGCAAGTACCTGTGAAGTGCCTCGAACCAAGGTGTTATAAACTGAGACAGCACTGACACTCTCACAGCGAGGTCTGCACGTTCCGCTCAGCATCCAGCACGGAGCAGCATCTGGCACAGCTCATCCAGGAGAGGAGAGGAACAGCAGACACAGCAGAATAATGTATTCCAGGAGTACTTAGGTGTCAAAAAATGCAACAAATAATTTTTACAGCCTTTTATTAGAAAGTAATGTCCTCTTGTTAACAGCACAGAGAGAAAATAAATGCTACAACACAAAACCACCTGGGACAAAGTAAATCCTCTGCTTCCTCAGTGTCTCTCGGTTCCCTGCAGGAAGCCCACAGACTCCAAGAAGGCCATGACGGGGAGGACCACACAGTTAAGAGATGTTTTGTGTTCTGGTATCAAAGTATGTTACCGGTTAAAAACACGGTGAAGAATCACTGCCTGATCTTCCACTCCACCGTCCGCTGCAGCTACCAAAGTGTTGAAAAAATGTATAAAACTATGGTATTGCATCTTGGCACTGCCTCTCCTCCTCAGATGGACAGAACGCCCCCCAAAACAAGGTCAGGTTTCAGAGAGCAGGATTCCCCCCCGGTACCTAGTGTTAGGTATTCCCAGGGGACGGCCAGCAGCATATCAGCATGGCTGCAGCTGAGCTACACTAACAACCGTCCCAAAGGCTGTAAGAAAAGGAAATTTATACACCAAATTTAACGGACTGATCTTGACACTGATTACTTGGTGTAGGAAAATTGACCGACCATTTGAAACCTCTGCCTTGGCTGGAAGCTCTTGTGTTGCAAATCTGTGCTCAGCCCAGGGCGAGGTGAAGAGCACGTGCCTCCCTGTCGGGACAGGGCAGGCCAGCATGGAGGGACTGCACAGCACAGTCCTGGTTACTAAGCAGTGGTCAGGCATGTGCTTCACGATTTCGGCTGCTAGTGCTATCACTGTACTTCCCAACTGGTTTATACACCGTTAAAAAAAGAAGGAAAAAAAAAAAAGAAAAAGAATTCCAAAGAAAAATAGTGCCCATTCCACAGCGGTGGGTGTCCAAGGCCCATCAGCATGACACTGTGTTCAGTCCCTTAATTCCTCAAAACCACTGACCCAAAACTACACTGAGACCATTCAGTGAGCCCAGACTGCACCTCAGTGGGAAGGTGCACCAGGTGCTGGGAGAAAGGAAAATGCAGCAGGACTGATACTGCGGCAGTTTCTGGGATGGGACAACACAACCAATGATCCAACACTGTGCTGCAGAGAAAAAGGGAGCATTCTGCTCCAAACACTGCTAACCAGACCAAGGAGAGGGAGGGCAGCACCAGCAACCGTCAACAGCAATGCTGTGGGGGGTATGCTCTCACCACAGTGGAGAGGACATGCACATCCAGGGCATCTGTCCCGGGTCAAGGATGGGAGACTCCTTAAACAGCTATAAGTATGGAATGGCAAAGGGAAGGGGAACAGGCCTCACAGCTCAGCTCTAATAGTGTCGCTGGTAGGAACCCATCGGTTGCTGGGCTGAGGACCCTGCTCGCCCCTGGGCCACAGTTTGGCTCACGAGGTGGGAGAGCGCAGGACCACTCTGGATAAGGGTGTCCAAGGCTTTCTGTACACTGGGGTTGTCAAAGTTGATACCAGAAGACACCGGCCTTTGAGCGGGCACATTGCCAGGCGCAGGGAGGCGCGTTTGGTGCTGACCATAGAGCGGCTGAGGTTGTGGAGGAGCCCCAGGTCTCGGACCCGCGTTCCTCGAAGGGCCCGGCAGAGCAGGAAGCTGCGTGCTTGGAGTCTGCAATCTCTGCTGAGCCTGGTTTAGGTTTCCAGCACTCATCTGTGCTGGCCGGGGCTGCCCACCAGCCAGGTTAGCAAAGTTCTGGTTGGGAGTGCTGCCCGAAGAGCCCGTGGGGGCCGCGGGACTGCTGTTTGCCACGGCGGCTGCCGCTGCTGCCGCCCCGCTGTTGAAGAGACTGAGGATTTTTGCTTGAAGCTCCTGCTGAGGATTAGAAGAGGACACTGGAACAGAAGGAGTAGAGACCAGAGGCTGTGAGCCCTGATGAGTCTGAGAGCTTGGAAGGCTGGACTGATTACCCAGTGATGATCCTGAAGGTGCCCCCAAAGACTGTCTTGACATGGGTGCTGGGAGAGAAAGGAAAGGTGGTTAAAGCTCTGCAAACGCCCTTGAAGGGGCATCTAAAGAAAACTAGTGAAACAGCTACCGAAGACACAGCATCAGTGAACACCCACCCTCTGATTGGAGCTGCACAGCTCTGGGAACCCAAACCACTCTGCAGAACTGAGTGTAACAGCCCACCCAGTTATGGCAGTCCCATGGGTGCCCTGAGAGAATCCACTATAAAAGGTCTTCCACATGAAAACTCTGAATTGTTTCAGGACTCCCAAGGACACGTCCATCGCAGTAAAACCATGCTCCCAGACTCCTCTGCAGTCCCAGGACTCTTCTCCTGTCCCAGCCCTGAGGGCCACAAACCACATGATAAACCTTGTCTGGGGCCGAGAGACTCACCCTGCAGAGACTCAGTGCTGCCCCGCAGTAACCGTTCCTTCCGGTCCCTCAGGTAATTAATGACTTTATCTATCTCCTCAGCAGTCAGGTAGCGATTGTCTGCCAGCAGGTTCAAGAGAGCCTGGATCCCGGGAGGGTGACCTCCTCTGACACCCTCCTCCATGGGGGGTGGGCGCTCCCGCTCCTGCAGAACAGCTTCGTCTGCCATCTTGGCAGCCTGCCGGGCGATCTCCTCCCGCTCCTTCTCCCGGGACTCTGTTTTGTAGCGCTCGTAATTCCTTGCCACCAGCACCATGGCATCAGCTTGGGGCATGTTGCGGTGTTCTGCACGAGGAAAGAAACACTTTGAGTGACCTGAAGTGACACTGAGGGAGGTGTCGTTCCCCCTGCCCGCCAGCACAGCACAGTCAGCAGCAGGCACTGCCCAGGGAGTGCCAGTGCAGACTTGGGAGCCTCCCAGGCACACGGAAACAATTACATTTCCAAGGCCAACAAAAGGACCACAGCTGTCACCCAGCAAGGGCAGCCTTTCCTTCCAAGGCCCAAAGCTCTAAGCACACATCCCGTCATCCCAGAAATGTCTTTCCTGCCTCTCACCAATTAAAAGGGAAAGCAGCTCCCTCTACCTCTCACATAAATCTCTGGCGCTCCAAGAGGAAACAGTCCCAGTCATTTTACTGCTAAACCCTTGAACAGATCCAAAACTTGCCCTTTGAAGGTTGTAGGCTCTCCAGAGGAGGACAGCCATAGGAACACTTTTGCTTCTGTACTGCCAGCGCCTTAACACTGCATGTGCTCGTGCAGCTGGGGAGGAAGCAGCACTGGCTTAGTCTCACGTGGCTGCTCACGTTCACCACTCTGGGGCAACAAGCAGCAATCGAGCTCTTCTGTGATAAAATGAATAATGGCCAATTCCAACAGTGTGTTTTGAGGTCATTATTTCAAACTCCCAAAGCACACGGGCAAACATTCTCCTGAACACAGATTTCAGCATGGAGATCAAAAGAGCCTTTACCTTCCAAAAAGTGCCCAAAGCTCTGGGCAAGGCACTTTTCACACCTGCCGAACATCAAATCCTGCCAGCCTTTTGCACCTAACAGGAAACTGGGGTTCATTTTAACATTACGCTTTGCACAGGTTGTGAAAGAGTTCCCTGAAACAACAGTGCAGGGAAAGGTGGCCAGGAGCGGTTAAGTGAGCCTATTTACTCTCTGGAATGAGCTGTGGGTGAGCTAATGACTGGGGTTCCCACCAGGTCTGATACACCGGCAGATCCAGTGCAGAAAAGAAGCTTTGGCCTCCCGCCAGAGGTTTAACAGGTGTTAAACCAAAGGAGCTAAGAGTTAAAACCAAGGGCAGTGGAAAGCCCAGTGACAGTGTGTGTGAGCTGTGTTCCTTCAGGAAATGAGGGAACCCTCCTATCACATCTGCCTCTGATGTCAAAAGAAACTGGGCTTCTCCAGTCAGTGAGCACACACCAACCACTGACTGTGCACTCAGACGTTTCCTCTCCCAGATGAACTCACAGAACATTACTTGGGAACACAGTAAGGGAGAAATAACCCTTGAAAGCTCAACTTTGGTCAAACCAGTCACCTGTGCAGACAGAGTACACAAACAGGTCTATGATCAGAGCAAAGGCTGCTTTCCCAGATCACATTCTGACAAGGCATTTTTAATACCTACACTCACCCTCATGCAACAACCAAGTCACCCCTGAGATTGAAAGTGATGTGACAAGTGTGATGGCTCTAAAAAGTAGAGCACATATACCCAAACACTTTGTAGTTCTTTTCATAACTCCTCCCAGTTTCATTATCAGATCTCTACCTTGACCAAATCTTTATTAAAACACATTAGAAATCTGTCCTGTAATTTGTCACATTCCAAACAGGCTCTCTTTGAGAGCAACAAGTGATAGACTGAGGTCGGGCTGGTATTACTCAGAGATCTCCCACGGCAGTACAGCCATTTGTAGCACTGGGGTCCATGACTTTTCCTGAGACAGGAAGACTGGAAGCATTAGAAGCCAAGAACACGGCTGAGATTCCCACTTGGCAGGAATTAGACTGTCCTTTTGGCAAAGGGCAAATGGAGTATTATGGGAGCTTGTAAATAATGATATTCACATTTATGACACCGTGTCAAGTCCTTAATAACTACTTATGTGACAGCAAGGATGACCTTTGTCCTGTGTGGCACTGCCTGAAAGAAAGGTTCAGAGTGACCATGCAGTTCCCAGCCCATGGAGACCTCAGTACCTTGTGGGGTGCCAAACATGATGTTAACAGTGCAAGAGCGGTGAACTTGATGCTGCTGGGTGATGACAATGGCAAAAGGAGACCCTCCTCTGCTCACATCGTCCAGGGCTTGCGTCAGTGACATCTCTGTGTTGAGGAAGATCAGGTCCACTACCATGCCCAGATCCCGCACCTTCCGCCCCACTGACTCCGCGTACTCCCTGTCACAGAGCAAAGCCAGCAGTTTAACACGTCAGTCACACACAGAAACAGAAACCTTGGCACATTCACCCTCTCCACCATCTCAGATTCGCTTTTCTGATGACTTGCCCAACTTCATTATGTTTATCAGGACAGTACTAAAGCAATCCCATTACAGTAATAGAAAAGCCCTTTTTCTGATCTGAATCAGTCATTTCAGTTTAACTGAAATAAATTACAAATCAAGCCTTGGCTTAGCTGAGAGAGAGTGTTTGCAAAGGGATTTACACTATTATAAATTTGTTCACACAAACATGTGTTTAAACTGAACTCATTAATGGAGGAAATTTATGCCTGCAGAGGTCCAAGGGGTAGAGAGAAGAGCAGCCAGCCTACAGAACTCAGCCTGTCACGACAGGCTGATATGAAGAGTAGGTAGAAAAGTATCAGGAGAAGGTACAGAGATAGGTAACAAGGGGGAAATAAATGCTATCACAAGATACATTTCCACATCTCGTCAACATATATTCCCGGAAGAGCAACAAAGAGTTATAGTTTCTGGGGACTCTGAAGCCACATTTCTCAAGAGCAACCCATAAGACAAACAGCCTCAAGGCAAGACTAAGTTTACATCCATTCTCCTCTACCAGGCAATAATAAAACCAGTTGTAACTATTTGCTTACTTTGTCTGTTTATTCACCACTATCACAGAACAATCCACAGGTCTCTCTGCATCAAAACGCCTCTTGATTTCCTCGTAGTACTGACGGTACAGCTCCTCCCGGCGCCGCTCCTCGCGCTTCAGGCGGTCTGAAACGAGCCGCAGGGACAGAACAAGTGATGCCCTTTAGACCTGCTCAGAGGGGCACAGAACACCACGGGGTCGGCACTGTGGCACCCCTGCACCCTCCCACTGAAGTGTTCCATGCACTCACCCTCTGAGTTCACTGGAGCTCTATCGAAATGGTCCTTGTAGCGGTCGTAGTAAGAGTCATCCTTGCGCCGGTAATAGTCCTCAAGGCGCAGGTAACGGTCGTAAGATTCATCTCGTCTGCAACGTTCACAGACACAGCAAAGGTTTCCGTGCTCCAGCACAATCTCAGGCAGTGACTTCAGCCAGTGCATCCCACAGAGACCTTCCCCAAGTTTAATATGTGAGGTACCCACCCACTGCCCGCAGCACAACTCTCCCCAGCCAGGGCGATTTCCTTAAACACCCGATACCACCCAAACCAGCGCAGCCAGTGCGGCAGCAACGCCGTAAAAACACGCTGGCAAGCATGATGCGGTTGAGTTTACCTGTACATAGGGTCTCGAGGGTCTCTCATATCCCGTGGATCCCTCACATCTCGTGCATTTCTCATATCCCGCGGATCCCTGTATCGGTCATACAGCGGCTCCCGGGGGTCACGAAGATCTCTAACATCACGCGGGTCCCGCAGGTCCCTTGGATCCCTGATATCCCGTGGGTCTCGCAGGTCCCGTGGGTCCCTGTGGTCTCTGGCGTCACGCATGTCTCTAGCTCGAATGTCTCGAGCGTCTCTGGCATCTCGCCCATTCCTGCCATCCCTGCCATCTCTGGGGTCCCTCCGTGGGCTGCCCCGAAGAGGGGAGCGGTCGCGTCTGGCATCTCGGCCATCCCCGTAGGCATATGGCTCTCTGAGGAAAACACCAGGGAAATTCCATTAGCCTGCTAACCACACCAGCACGGTTACCCCTAGATCTCTTACCTGAGGTGCCAAAGCGACCCTCCTCTCAGCAGCTGAATCCTCCCTCCTATCCCACAACAGCAAAAATTGCCCAAAAATCATATTTTTGAAGAAGGCTGGAGAAGGTTCTTAATTCTAATGTTCACTCACAGTCAAACAAGACCCAGAAAGCTCCTTGATGGAGCATCACTAGAAGTGCAGAGCACCTGTGGAAGAAGCGAACGGGCACTTCAGAAACCACCATTTCAAGGCCTCTGTCCTCCAACGTCAGCCACAGATCATCCATCAAACATGTTCTGCAAATTCTCTGAGAGAATTTAAGGTGATGTAGGCTACTACCTACAAATATGATAGCCAGGAGCATTCAAGGGATCCATTAAATTCGCTCATCAGTGACAGCAGAACACCTGACATAATGTTACTGGCGTATGATTAAAAAAAGAGCAGCTTGTGACCACAGACACTGCAGGTTCCACGTTGTGGCTGCGTTTGTGCTGCTGACAGAAAGCAGTAACAGCTACTGCCATGTCCTGGATTTGAGGGATATTTCCGTAGAAAGCCAGTCTGATGTTTATGATGCCACATGTTAAGAGGGTACTAAACCCAACCAGTACTGCATCCTCAGCAGCCACAACAGGCTTCTCTGTTGGCTCTGAATGATCCAGTTCATTCAGACTTTGTACTGCACTGTCTTCAGAGGCAAGGAAGAATGATGTTCCAGTCTTCATCTTTTCCCAAAACAGCAGCTTTTTTTCCGAGTTGTACTCTGTTTTCCAGAAAAAAACGTAACTTCACTGTAGTCAAAGCCAAACAAAAAAAACTTGCAGAGAAACTACTGACCTTGATGTGTTTGGAATATTCTTTCCCCAAAATACTGACAACCATCAGGAAAAAAACCAGCTTTTTGAATCTTTTTATTTCCCAAACTTGACAAGACTTTTACAGTTGTCAACCAGCCTAATCTAGTTTACGAAAGACAAGCAGAATGTAAGTCTGTGCCCACTGCAGCGCAACCCTGTAGTGGTCACCTGGAGAGAACAGTGAGTCGGACGTGCCCAAGTCCAGGGTCAGGCAGAGCAGACAGGAACAAGATGGAGGAGCAGAGTTTGTGCACAGACTTTGGTGTCGGACACCCAGCTGTGCTGGGGGCACACAGGAGTGCTGGTATTCTCTATTTGCATGCCAGATACAAGCCAGATTTTGGGACAGAGTTGCCACCAAGAGCATAAACAGCCTCCTCCTGTAAGAGACACGCTATTTGCAGACGAACAGGTGAAAACTCCTTCAGTCTCTGGGACAGGCAATGTGCTTTTTGTTTGTGATCTGCACTGAAACCACATCCCATGAGAGTCATGGCCCCCTTCCCCCCAGACCTACAACGAACAATGGCAGAAGCTCAGGGGAAACTTCTGACTCACTCTAATGGAGGTCGAGTAGCTGATCTTTCCGTAGCTGTGAGCCCATTTAGCGAAACAGCCAGATGCAGGGGAATTGTTTGGCATATGACATTTATTCCGCTGCAGTGGGGGTGACCAGAGCAGGCTCCATTCGTTATCCGCAGAGACAAAAAGATCCAGAATGAACAACGCACAACTGCGACACAAGTAGAGACGTTGGCACAGGTCCCCTCGGCTCTTGTACCCGTGTGGCTGCCTGGTTCCAGGGAGGTGGCAGCACAAAGGCACAGTTCCTTCCGCTTCCACACCTCAGTCCCCATGGTCCGACTCCTGCAGTGTCGGCACCACTACCAGCATCTGCTGGGGACGCGGCACCGCCAGCCCGGCAGTGCAGGGCTCTGCACCCTGGCTTCGGCAGCTGAGATCCCAGGCCACGGCGTGGGCCAGAGTCCATCACCCACAGCCATGCCCAGGACTTGATGACCGAGAGCTCATCGCCACCCCTGCCCACTGTGCTAATGACAGGGGATGACCACGGTGTCTGCAGTGCCAGCTGGAATCCAGTGCCTGTCACAGCGGCACCAAAGGCTTCGGCAGCCATGGCAGTTCAGTCCAAAGCCTGGTGCCCACAGCACCATGGCTCACGCACCTCCAGTGCTCCTTTGGGCCATGACATGGGCATCTCACACAGGCAGGATGACACAGGTTCCGATGCCCACGGCATCAGTGCCTGCTGTTTGTCCCTCTGTAGCATGGTCCGAGGACCAACGCTCTTGGGGTGGGTGCCTGCCCCTCACCCCTGCAGCGCTGCACGGTGCCGTCAGTGGCATGGAGGCCAAAGACATGCCATCAGTGCCTGCTGCTCACGTACTCCCAAGGTCTTCACACCAGCACGGAGCACACCTGACTCTGCCTAGCCCAAGGTTTGCAGCTCCTGTCACAGGAACCCACAGAACAAGAGCTGTGTGCCCAAAGTGCTTCCTGGGCCTGACACCCACCAACTGGTCCTCTGCAGGCAATTTGGCCCAGTGCAGGGTAAAGTGCAGCACATAAAAAACATAAATGGTGCCAAGAATTGAAGCTACTCATTCTCTGGGCTTTTTTCTTTTCTTGTGTAAATGTCCTGCTAGTTGCACTTTTTTCTCATTTTAGGTAATTTAACAGGTCAAGTTAGTAAAGAACACCAGACATGTGTGAGCTTGATTACCTTCAACAAGAACCGCTCCTTTGTGTGGAAAACAGTACAGTACAGGCACACAGGGCAGATGCCTTATACCAAACTACATCACAGCACATCTTTGTTGTGTTCCCTAGAATTGCTGTAGAAAGAAAACTGAAGTAGTCCTCCCGTAGCAGGTCAGTCCACGTGTTCTCCCCTTGGGTACACGTCCGTGACTGCACAGAGGGGGCTCCAGCGCAGACGACACAAGTGCAGGTGCAGGCAGAACTGTGCAAGAGACATTTTGCTCTGTCTTGTGCTTCATTCAAGTGCTCTTTTCCAGGCTCATTCTCACACTGGAAGCTTTCACCATCAGAAGAGGGAAGACCCCAAAGTCCTCTGCAGCATTCCTGGTGCTGCGCTGCAGCTCCTTAGTATTCTTTAGCTATGCCTTGGCTTCTCCAATGGTGGAGGCAGGAGGGTACTCTTCCTCACAAGTCTCCTACAGCCTGTGCTGCAAAACCTAACGCTTGGCTGCAGTAACAGCAGCAGACACAAGGTCTCCCTCGTGCCCCCCGAGGTGTCAGAGCCAGAAGGGCTCCCAGAGGTGGAGCAGCCACGTCCCGACTGTCTCACCGGAGCATCGCTGTCTGAGTGGGGAGGTGGCGGTAGGGAAGAGACACAGACATTTAGCACAGGCCGCTGGGCTCAAGCCCTGGAGGCCTGAATTCCTAGTATAACTCACTGCTTCCAGGTACTTTACCTTCGTGTCGGACTGGACCTTGATGAAGCCTTATTCATATTTCTTCTTTCCACTGCTTTATTAATATCTGTAAAGAATAATCAACCCATCTGTTCAATGCTATGAAACAAAAAAAAGATCATCAGCACAATTCAAATGAAAGCAACTTAAGCTCAACAACATCCAGATGGTGCAAGAAAATCCATTCAGCAGAGAGACATTGTCACTTTGACAATTTTTTATTAAGTTTAGATAGTACAACATAATGAAAATTTCATGGATTTCTCTGACTTCAAAATAGGGTGGACAGCTTTGGGTGAAGTTTTAACCCTGCATGTTCAGGCCTACATCCAGACTCTTCATTCCATAAGAGAACCTCTTTCTTCTGCAGTCTATGAGCGAGCAGAAAGCGACTCATGGACTCTAGGAGAAAAAGCAGAGTCTGAAAACCTCCAAGAAAGGTCTGATGGCCAGCACAGTCTTAAGCTCACAGCCAGTCCTGTTCAACGAAGCATGCTGCTACCCTTGTCGGAAATAATCCAAGGGTTCTCAAGTGGCACTTGCAACTGCCTTCCCAGGGACTGCTGCAGCTAAGGTGCACAGCCCCCACCAAGGAGGAATGGGATCCGGGAGCCTGGAGCACAAGCTCCTTATGAAGTCAACATGGTGCACTCGAAACACCACTGTTAACATGATGCAACCTGAGGCAACAGATGGGAAATTTGAAAACTGGTTGGCTTCTGAACATCTCCATGAAAAACACCATGAAGTGAAATACAAAGAAGTAAGAGAGCTGAAGAAACAGAGTCTTGTTCTCAACCAGCAAAAGTGAAGTTGCCCAGAACTGGCAGGGACCCACACTGTTCTACTGTTAAGAAACAAAGTCTCCCATGACAGCTGACTGGAGATGAAAGAATGCACTGGAGTGGGGTAAGAGCAAACAGAAGTGACTTTGGACATTCTACTGAGAGCCTTTTAAGGAAAAGAACAAACCAAACGTAGGTCCTATCTGCTCCCTCAGAATCTATCAACAATTAACATTTCTGATGAGTTATTTGCATTAACTACTTTCAAAACCCTTGCAAGAGAATAAACATGCTACAATGTCTTTAGGCAGACTCAGTCTTAATATATTCTGTAACTTCCCAAACTATCCTTTATTATTTTCAAGACTAAAATTGGAACTCAGGGATCAGGTCTAATTTTTTCTCTTGTTGTCAATGAAGCAGTAGCATGTTCCCTTTCTGTGGGGGGAGAAAAGCGGAAATAATCTGAACATTAACTACAACTGCAGCATAACAACATTCACGGGACCCCAAAGTATCTCTCCAGGAACAAACACTGCTGCAGCTTCTACTGTCACAAACTACACATGAAGGACATTTATTCTCTACGTAGTTTTAGTCATTTAAGACAGGAAAACACTTCTGTGCATTTGTGGAAATACCTGTATGATGCTACACTGGAGTTAAACTCTCCCCAAACATTTTACCTTGTTGAGTTATTAGTAATTATATTTAATACTCAGGCTGCATAACTGAAGTAACTGTTCTCCTTGCCTTATTTAGTTGGTAATTTTTTTCCCCTTAAAGTCAAATGTTATCTTTAAGCAAGACACTAGCTGCTTTTTTTGGTTTAAGATTATTTTTATTTTCCGTTTTAAGATGCCATTGCAGAAACCTATTATGATTTTTACACCCAATACATTTATTTCAAATCAAAAAAAGTATTTAATTCTGCACAAAAATACTTAACTAGAAGAAAAAAAAAACACCTTTGACAGGGATTCCTCTCTTGTGCAAAATGAACAGATTTAATAACACTTTATTTAATGCGAATAGCATTTACAAGTCAAGTATTTGAACACTGACAAAACTTCAGGAAAAAAAACCAAACAAAAAGTCTTCTATCCTGTAGGATTTTGAGATGACAAGGCCACTGTAATCACACAGTGTAACCTTCTGAACAAACACAGGTGACAGGAGTTTCTGGAATCACATTCCTATCTCAAGTGCAGCAGTGGCACTGAACTAGGGCTTATCTTTTAGCAAAACATCCAATTCCCATTTAAAAGTCTTCAGAGCACAGAAACCACCACAGCTCCAATAAGTTACTCCCGAAGTCACTTACTCTGCTGTCAAAGAAAACTATTTATTCCCATTTAAGGAATTGTCACACCTACGCCTACCAGATTAAAACTCCCTGATCTCCAGGCCTGTCTGTAACACACAGATCACATCACTCCTTTCCCTCTCGAGGCTTTTGCTAGTTTTGTTCTTTAACTCTAAACCTCTCTCAGGTTTTTCCAAGGCTTCTCCAATTTAGCATTATCCTTTTTTGAACCAGGCAAACCAGAACTGAACACAATATTCCAGCAGCAAAACCCCACAGGTACCAAAACCTCCCTACTCACATACCTGTGTTCTGCAGGGCCAAAGATGCCCAAAGCACTGGCTGTGCACAGAACTTCCCTTCTGGCTTCACTGAAAGCTCAGGTCTCTCTGCATCCAGCTTAAGAAGTCCAGGTCCTTTCACCATCAGTGACTCAATCCTCATTATCTCATTCTCTTTTCAAAACATTATTTTCTTTCCAAGTCACCTATAAAAGCACTGTATGGCCAGGAATCAGTTTTTCCAGACTCAAAGCATTGAGAAATTCCATCTATGTTACACTGAGATTCACGTGAAATCCATTTAACTCTGTTGGGTTTAACTGTTCTAGCTTCTTATCAAATCAAACCCCTTACAGCAATCTGTACATCTGCTACTTCCAGTCACAGAGCTTGCAGTACCATAAGGTAGACAGGATTTATTTTGATTGGCACTAATCAATTCCCTTCTCACTAGTGTCAGGTGAAAGAATCCCTCTGTTTCCAGGCACTGATGCCAGGCTCATCCCATTTACGCTGCCTATTGGATCACCTGCAGCACTCTACTAGCTCCTTGGAAACTCCCTAGTTTTCCCAGGCTTGTGGAAAAACACCAGTAACAGCCTAGGCAGGTCTGCATTTCACTGAGCCTCACAGATGTTAATTCTTTTGAGAGGTCTGGTTTTGGTATCTGCAGTCTTACCTTTTTTTGTTTTACTACTGAAATGGAAATTATATTAAACACACCTTCTGCCTCTTCAAAAACAGAGAGCAAAAACATTAACTGGTCCTCTCCAGTTAGAAACTTTATCATTTCCAGTCAGTTACCCCTTAGTTTCTAAAACAGCCACTACACTTGGACAATGCTGGACATCAATTCTTCTTGTATCCTTCCACCCTCCTCGTCTATTTGCCTCCACTTCCATCTCCAGGCTCCTGTTTTTTACTGTACACACACCTTCCCACAGGATACTATTTATTGCTCCTTTCATTCTTTTCTAAGTCAAACTGTTTTTCTTCAAATTAGCATAGGCTTACTTCAAAGTAATTTTTTCCCTTCCATTTAGAAGATTACTCGTGGATTTCTAACCATTCATTTCCATTTAAGTCTGCTCCCAGCACATTTAGCAGAATTATCTTCATCTTTATGAAAATGTCCTTTTTAAAGTACTCAGTATTTATAGCACTGCTTAACAGGCTGGTTGTTCCACATGGGCAAAAATCTGAGTTAAGGTTACTTATCCAACCGGCCGCTAAGTGCTGTGACCAATTTCTCTGAGCATGTCAAGATGAAGCCCAGTTTTGGCTTAAAAATGTTATTAAACTGTGCTGGAGGTTTCAAGGATCGCTTTCCAGGGCTTACTTGTTGCACAGTTTCTTACGCAGGGTAACAGAGCTTGCCAAACGCTAACATGTAAAAAAAAAATCAGAGTAAGAGCCGGGCAGCAAGGTGAGCCACACTGCAGGTGAAGCACAGAGTGGGAACTCAGGAGGCAAATCCACACTGAGTAAAAGTGATCTGGGACCAAGGTCGGACAAGTTTCAGGGAGCTTTAAAACCAAAGCACTCTTTCTTTCTCCCGAACGCATGCTGGGGTCAGGAGAGCGCGGAGCAGTTTTCCTTACCTAATCTATACCCTTTATAAAGGCGACCCTTCTCACCGTCCAGAGCGGCCTGGACATCTTCTAGACGGTCATACTGCACGAACCCATAGCCATGGTACATGCTGAGGGCTGCAAGAGTTAACAGCAGGGCAAGACCGGTTACAACCACGCCACAGTGCCAACCCACTCCTAACCCCACCAGCTGAACTCCCACAGGGGCTCTACCCACTTCCTGGGAAAAAATCAAATCCACCAGGATCAAAATGCAGAGCTCAAAGGCTCTAATCAACTCCCTGCTGGACAAGGCAGTGACCAAAATACAGCCCATGAAGTGACCAGAATTTGATTTGAGAGGCTATGAAGTCACTTGAAAGAGCATTGTAGCATCACACCGTGACCCCAAAAGCTAAAACATAGCTGATATATTTGCATTACGTTTGAGCTGTACTGAAGGAACCACTTTTCCAGAGAAAATTATCATTAAAAGGTCACTTTTTAGTAACAACGTTAGTCACTCCTCTCATCACCATCCAACAGCATTTGACAAGCATGAAGTAATATTTCTCACTGAAATCCCTGCCACAAAAAGCCATAAGATAATATACTAACCCCTGATTTTGCCATATTTTGAAAATATCTCTTCCATTTCTTCACGAGTCATGTGGTCTGTGGGCAAATTGCCGACAAAAAGTCTTCTCTCTAAATCCTGAGGATTGGTGCTGTTAGTGAAGTCGCTCTGTTTGATGCTATTGCTCTTGCGTCCTCGAGCCATTTTGCTTTCGTTCCAAATCCAACTCTTCGCAAAAAAGAAAAATGGCCATGCATATAATTTCAATCCATGACATTAAAATTAAACTGGAACAAGATTAAACTTAACAGCTTTGCAGACTAGAAGCCAACTGGGTCTGCTTGACGCAAACTTCACTCCAGAGAAATCTTAACACGAGGGACACAGAGGTCAGGTAAAAACGTTCACTGCAGCATTTTGGTTGAGCTTTTCTGTAATACCGAAAGGTAGCAAACCTAATTATTTTGCAGATAGGTTTTAATGGTTTAACTCCAAACTAAGATACAAATAGCACTAATTTTCCACTAAAAAGCCTAACTTTAAGCTTTTCAATACACCCATTGTTGTCACATCTAGTTCTTCAATCCACTGGCAAGAAGTGTTGAAATTTATGCAATATTTTAATAAGCGGAAAGGAAACACTCATTGCAACATTGCATAACAGCACCCAAATATTCCAATAAGGCTTGGAATGAGGCATTAGGAAGTACTGCTGAAACGCTCCTGAGTGACCGCGCCTGGATCACTTCATTAAATGTGAAATCTCAGCTTTCCAATTCCAGAAAGCGCAGCTTCTCACCCGTACCCCTGTTAGACAGCAAACCCCTGTCCCCATGGAGATGTCAGCTCCCACAGCAGGCGGGTCCACAGCTGGGAATTCAACCACCCCCAGGTAAATGCTGCACCCTTCCTCACCTCCCCCATGCAGCAAAAGCACATTCCCTTAGCCCACACCCCTGCACACAGCTGGAGCAGTCAGCAACATTCACTGCACAAACTCACCCAAACATTTGCAAAAAAAAAAAAACAACCCAACAAACAAAAAATAACACAACAAACACTACCAAGCTAATAAGAAACACCACCCCCACAATTCGCTTTCCGGTTTAAAATTCACCATCAGATAAAGCTTAAAGAAATGGATAACCCTGGAACTTTCAAGATGAACTTGAAAGTCTGAAAACTTTAATAAAGTTGTCCTACTTCCTAAAGATTCACCTAGAGGAATGCAGGATGGGATTTTCTGCTTGCAGCATGCAAGAAGCCTGGAAAAGGAAAGCTGATGAAATTGAGTGCATCAACAGAAACTTCTCCTGTTAATCATGACGTGCCTACAACCACCACAATCCCTAGCAGCAACCCAGAGGATACAATTTAAAAGTCATCTCTAAATAAACAAGTCAAATGCCCAAAAACATAAACCCAGCTTCATATAAATACTTTTACAACACTTAACTGCCACGAAAAATACATCTACTCCAGATTTGAGACATAAAATGTATTTATTTATTCTTTAAAGATCGATCAGTTTCACATTTGTATCACTCTTCCCATTTTTTGGGAAACCCTGCAGAAATGGGAGGCAGAGAACGGCTCCCTGTCTAATAAACTTCTTAAAATGAACTGCCAGAACAGGGAGGAGGAAAAAACCCAACACCCAAACCAAAATCCAACAAAATTCATTCTATCACTTTTGCCCCAATCCTCCTGCAAGTTTGTCCGCACGCACACACACACACACAATTTTACCTTCCCCATCAGAAGGGCCAAATCCCATCACATTTTTCTGTATGGAAGCCCTGGATTTCTATTCCACTATTGCAGCTCAAGCTCTCTTCAGCTGAGGGGAAAGAAGCTTTCAAAACTCCCCCAAAATGACAAAGTGGCAATAAAACATGGAAAGACCCATGTGGCCCATGTTCCCATGAGGAGCAGGATGCCTTCTCCAGCTCTGAGCACTACCAGGGACAGGGATGGGGACACAGAGCCCCTGCAAACACCTGCTGGGGCCACATCTGTGCGGGTGGCCTCGGGATGTCACAGACACGCATAGCAAAGAGGTGTCAAACAGGCCCCCAACTGCTGGTGGGACATCTCACTTGCAACATAAATAGCTGTAACAAACTCCTTTTTCTTTTTCTCAAGAGTGGGGAGGTGGGGGTGGCTGAGGAAGAAGGTGCAAGAGCTTTCCAAGTGAAGAAAAACAGGGAGTCTTTTTCTCACTTCAATCAATAAATCCCCAACACTCAGTTGAGTTGAGTTACTCCAGAACTTCCATCTAAGAGCATTTCCTGGCTCTTACCATTTCCCATGCAGCAGATCACATAGTTAAGGGCCATATAGTGAACATAAGACCAGAATAAATTAATGTTGTTGTCCCGGCTCTGGCCACGCTGCACCAGGTGAACAACTAATTCCTACATTAAATATTTTTGTATGGATGCAGCCAAAGAGGCACCAGGACAGCTTAAAGGTGCCAATTCCTCACGGAGTAACAGGACAGCCCACGGCACCTCCTGTGCCACCAAATCCTCTTGTAGTTAATTAAAGCCACATCTCTAAAAACCTTATACTTAAACCCAAAGTTGTTTATTAGTAGCGCTACAGTTTCGAGAAGCAAGACTCTGCTGAAGTAGGGCGTTGGAGCTAATCTGCCACAAGAAAACCACGACACAGCTGCGCGAGAAGTCCGCGGGCCCGGCAGGGACAGCCGGCACCGAGGGCAGAAGGCAGCGGTGCCAAGGAGCAGGGGACTCCCCTCGGTGCCGACCTTCCCAAAACCCAGGAGGGCGCTCCCGGGGCAGCGCCGGCACCGCCCCCCCCCCC
>VXAY01007081.1:6034-96788 GCA_013399855.1 Oxyruncus cristatus
AATCTACTAGAATGAAAATGTATTGTGGAAACATCCAGTTTGGTCAAAATGTCATTTTTTGGTCACCCACTCCTCCCCCAGCTGGTTTGATGAAAAATTGTCAAGCCGCAATAGCTGTGTCACCTCTGATTTATCTATTTTTCTAGAGCCATTAGTCTCAAGCAGCGGATGAAAAAGCACCACAATGGAGCAGCTGCTCCTGGAGGAGCCATCCTGGATGATCAGAAAATGTCACTGGCTCCCTGAGTGGTGTTGCCTTTTCTCACTCTGTCCCCAAGCAGTGGCAGAAGAGGTGGTCACAGTGTGATGAGGATCACAGGGTGGTGGGAGGCATCTCAAAAGAGATGTGAGGGTGTGTGGCAGGAGGAAAGGCTGGGCTGGGCAGAATGGGGATACAGGGTGGGCTGGTGCAGCAGGAGGCTTCAGTCCGCCTGGCACCAGGGTTGCTGCTGGGAGCAATTAAGGGCTTGGTAAGGTTGGTAAGGGCTGAGGGCTCACAGCCCTATTCACCTTCCTCAGCCACATCCAGAATTTACTTGCTCATGCAAACACAGCCGTAGCTCTGTTCCTCTCTCAGCTGTGTTTTGCCAACCAAGAGCTTTGCAGGCAAAGATCAGTGCAATGAACTCAGGTCATTTTGGGAAGCAGGGTTATAGTGATGGTAAAGGTCAAATGAATGCTATATGGCTACTCTTCCAGCAAAGCCTGTAGCCTCTTTCCCTCCTGATGGCCATCTCAGTGGGCTCTGTGCCCCAAGGAGCATTTGTCCTGCCTCATAAGGAGTGCTCACCCCTGCTTTTGCTGCAGGTGGGAGAGGAAATTAGGCTTGGTGGTAGCTGCCTTTCTCTGCATAATGAAAGGTTCTTTATTACACGGGGCCTCAAGGAGTTTGCTATCTCCCGAGCATTGTTCCAACAGTTTAATTAAAAAAATGTACATGGCTGAGAACTAAGTCTAATTGGGAAGCTGTAAGAAAGCCTCAGTGCCCACTCTCTTCTGGTCCCTTTATAGACTGATTAGAGCTTATCAAAATGCTGATGAACCCGGTGCTACACTCTCCTGTTTTTGTTGTTAGATAGGGATGCTCAGTCTCGTCTTCCTTTCCTCACCATCCTCCTGGGATGATCTCAAGATCCCAGTCAAGCCCAGCTCATGGATCTCAGGAGGTATGATTAAGCTGCCTGTGGCCTCCCAGCAGTTGCCTGATACGTCCTACCTGGGGCTCAAGTACCTGCCACAAGACACAATATCCCAAAGCTGACTGCCAGGCTGCGGGGTAAGAATTTGGTCTGTAGTTGCTCACCAAGTACAGTAAAGTTGTGTTGGAGTGGTGTTAGTGCGGGGTTGCATCCAAGAAAGAAGGAGACCCCAGCTCTTCTCCCTGTCTGAAATCCCTGTCAGGGTCCTCAGTGACTCTCCCAAAGCTGGTCCTGTGCTATATATATACTAGGACTGTTCTCCAGAAGTGAGACTTCACTCTTCTTCTGCCAAACCTGTTTATCACCTTGCCTAGCCACTGTACCCCTCTAAATCAGAATGCAGCCAGGAACACATACTCCCAGCTTGCAACACTCAATTACTCCTTCTGATATTTTATTTTTTTTTGCCTGCAGCTTCAAATTACCTTCAAGGTGCACAGTGCAATTAGCTAAAAATATTTCCTGCTTCATTTTAATTGCACTAAAGCTCTAATGTACCTCCAGCGAGGAGCAGTTAGGTGGAAACTGGTGCCCCAAATATTTCAAATTGATTAAAGCCCAGGATGATTCAATAAGCATACATAGTTCTATTAATTATTAAATGTTATTAATTTTTTGTTAAAAAGCCTAAAAACCTTCTTGAAGCCACATTCTGCATGATGCTTCTGAAAGAAGATATTTTCACTAAGGAGATTACAACTCTTTCTGATTTGGAGAAAGATTAGACAAGAATTCCTCCATACAGTTGGAGCAGTTTCCATCTGAAGAATTCTCATCACTCGGCAAATTTTAGTATCTCAGAATTTGATTTTGAAAACACTTATGCGTGTGACTTGTGCCTGTGACTCATTTCACCGCTATAGCTGAGGTATTTATATGGTTCTAATTTAGAGTTGTATCACATTTTTGTTCCAAGCCTTTCTTAGTGGAAAATGCAGGTGATCAGTCAAACGTGATGACTGCTTAAAAATAATCAAAAACTTTTTGTCTGAGAATTTAAAAAGAAATCCAAAACAAAACAATTTTTTTTGAAAGCACTGAAAACCAACGTGCTGATTCCCATGATGTCTGGTTCATAAGATTACTTCAGTGTACTTCCAAAAGAGTATTGAAAATAAATCCCAAATTGTATTTACATCCAGTTGAGTTTGATCAGTCTCAGTCCTTCGGGTTTCTGGTTCACTGTCACCTCAGGCAGCCTGTGCTTATGAGGCATGTCCCCTCATGCCTGATGCTGCCCATCTCTGCAACGCCTTCTCCCTCTCCTGCACTAACCACGGCAAGAAAAACCTCTGACCACCTCCACAATGGCTCCTGCCCACAACCGATTCTTACACAATTTTGAGGGAAATTGAATGTGTCCAGCTTCTCAACAAAGGGCACATTGAGAAGATGAATCTCAGAAAAAAACCCAACCCACCAGCCCCTCACTGCTGGTATGCAAGTCCATTCATTTGCTTCCTCTGAAGCAGAACTCCAGGAAGGCTGGCTTTGGCTCCTCCTTCCCCTTGGGAATACAGGAGACAGATTAAAGAGTAGCAGAAAAAAAGTTATTTCACAGTTAGTCTGCCCCGAACAAGAAAAGGTTCCTGACACCAACAAACTAATCAACGCTGAAAGCTTATGAGGTCAAGGTTTCTCCTCTCCTCCATTATTCTTTTGATTTTTTCTGACTGGCTGGGACTCAATAGACTGCCCTGGCAAGTCTATAAATATAAAAACCTTTCTTGCCTTCCTCTGGAACTCACCAAAGACCATTTGAATACCTTCAGGGAGAAGTTAAAACTAAATAAAATCAAAGCAACTCACAAGAAACAGGTTGTCCAACCAATGTTCAAATGCTGACCATTCTGTAAGTCAGTCCCAAGAAGCTCGTCTCTGCTCAACAGCAATTGGGAAAGGCAGCTCTGTCTCCTAAGAGCAATCCCTCTGGATTCAGTGTTTTGTGTAAAGACTTTCGGCCAGGAATGCTAACGCCAAATAACTGAACTGGCCTAGCTGGCAGCAGGGTGAGAGCTGTGCCTGAAGGCAGCAGCCTCTGGACATCAGGGTTAAGCTCCGACCATGTGGGCTGCCTTGAGCACCTCAGTGCCTGTGCCTCCTCCCCTGTGCTGCCTTGGACAGCCATCAGCCCACAGCTGCAGGAGTTTCCCTGAGCTGACCACCAAGAAGAATCCAGCCTTTGCAGAGTCTGAAAAGAGGGAAACACTTGCCAGTGGAAACACTGACCCCTACCCTTTACAGTATAAAAATGCTTCTGAAGTCAAACGAGAAGAGTTTATACAGCCTCTTGGTACAGAGGAGAAACGGCAGAGGAACTGGGAAGATCTATGACTCGTGCTGCATTGGAAAAAAAGTTCCTGTCTCAAAGCACTGCCCATGTTCTCCCCATTGCAATGCAAGGAACTTCACTCAGCACTCTTTCCATGGCAAAGGCAAGGCTATTCCCTCTACCTTTCCTATCCTTGGGTTCTCTAATGGGACATGCTCCTTCAGTGCTTTGTTTGGTAGAAAAGGAGGAAAGAAAAAATGCCCCATTCCCCACCAAGGTCTGACAAACAGGAATCATAGCTGCAGCACAAGCTTCTCTGATGAATTCTGCCTCAGCAAAATGAAATTAAGATTTCAGCAAACAAGCTCCAATTCCATGGTACCAGTAGAACAAATGACATCTGATAATTGCTAACTCCTTTTGCTTATTCTTTGCTCTGTTCACCCCATCAGTCTCTCCAGATTATATTTTCAGCTGAGTTTAATGAACGCCATTTATTAAACTAACACCAGGGTTCTGCTTTGGCCTCAGACAGATGTGCCTGCTAATATGAATCATTTTGTTCAATTGGATTATTCTGATGGAGAGCGGATCCCTGCCACTCCGAGGAGCACAAACAAATGGGGAACAGCTCGCCTCCAGTTGTGACCAGCCGCTCGCCTTCATTAGGAGGCAGCTCCAGGCTCTGCAGGCAGCTTGGCAGGATGGTGTCCCTACTGCTCCCATCAGCCAGCACTTCTGCTCCTTTCCATTTCCCTCTAACGCACAGAGAGAGCCCAGATCGCAGGGTGGCCCTGAGCCTGGTTTGTCCATGGGATATGAGCATCACTGCTACCTTTCCTGTGTTGGACATGGGGATCGGGGTTCGCCACTGCCTTCGTCATGATGAACGGTCCTTATCTGAATGCAAGCCAGACTCCCCTAACTGTGTGTCCTTCCCTTCCCAGGATGGCATATTTGACCTCCTTTACATTGACACCTGAGAAAATGTAGACCACTTATTTGCTATTGATCCTTCTTTACTCTGATCTTCTCCAATTATTTGGGCAAAGGGACAGGGATGATATGCTTTTAAAGGCTTGTGTTAATCAGAAATAAGAGATAAAATCCATCTGAAATCTCCTAGACAGAGATTCCCTTAGTCTATCATTTGGGATTTTAGTGTTGAAAATTTTGGGTCAATCTCTGTAATACCTTATGTTCAGGCACCAGACATCCATCTATCTGTCTATCTCAATACAAATCCTGCCTTCTGTGAACCATAAAACTCTGAGCAGAGTGACATTATCACTTCTCACCTCGACAGAACACACTGAGCACATGTAATTTGGGGAAAAATTACAGAGGCAATTTGAAAGATTAGAAGAGAAAAAGCAGAAGATTTCTGCTCTCTGAGCGTAAGTGGCCAAATCTCAGAAGTCTTTATCTGGCACAAATCATCATCACTTCATTAAGGCCTACTTTTCTCCCAGGTGAAGGGCAGGCATAGCACTTCTCCAGATACCTGTGAACTTCAGGACTAGTCATTTATTCTAGAGCATCTCTGAAGAAAGAAATTGTTTGTGTTTTAATCCTAATAGACATTCTGGGGTTACTTCCAGAAATCCCTGGTGAGTACCAGAAGTCAGACTGGGAAAGGAAGCAGGTCTGTGAAAGAGAAAAGGCCCTACAGAGAATCCTGGTGCCAGTCTGTGTGCCCTTACTAACAGCCCTTTAGCATGCTCCTCAACAAAGCCACCTACTGAGGCATTAATTCCTTCATTCAGGTTTAAGTGTAGGAACAGTTCTCCAGGAGTGAGGGATTCCTTTACTCCGCATGAAGATCTGTACACCCTTCTCTAAATTGCATTACAAAGTGCTTCATGGGTAACGGGAACAAGACCTATAGGAATTCCTGTTGGGATTTTGTGTAACAGGATCTGTATGGTCTGTACCAAATAATGCCCTTGTAAGATAAGAGTAGAAGACAGAAGACTGTCAAATAAACCCCTTCTGAAAGCACCAAGTCTCTTAAGAACTGACATGTAAGAGCCCAGTTTCCTAAAGCTGGAATTGGGCTGCCTGCCTGGTTCCCTTTCCCAGTGTCCAGTCTGCCATGGTGGAGAAATACATACCATAAAAGGAAAATGCACAGAGAAAAATAAAGAGTATGGAAAGCATTCACTTCTCATATGTTATTGGAAATGGGATGCAACTCTACTCATGAGTGGAAATGTTTCAAGAGAGTGGAGAAAAATAGAGAATCTTTTCCAACAAAGACGAATTTGTAGCTGACTGCACAGCCCTTGGGTCTAATGGCCCAATCATTTCCAAATCCTTAGAAATCAAGGTAGTGAAAACCCATTTTCTTTTGGAACAACCTGCTTTTTCAGACTCTATCTACCATGGCAACCAGGGCCATGGTCCACAGCGTATCCAAATCAACCAATAGGTGTCTCCTGGTTTCAAGGACTGGCCTCATATAGCCAGAAATCTCAAAGATAAACATCTTGTCGCTGTGAGGATTTTAAAAGTGTTACCCTGCTTTGCATAGAACAAATGGATGTATCTTATGTAGGAAAAAGTGGATATCTGAAGAGGTGGGGAAGGAAAATGTCCCAATAATGGGAGAAATTTGCCTTCTGAAGAGGATTACTGGAGGGTGGAACTGCAGCTTTCCAAGGGTGCAAGAGAATTTCTTCTGTTTGTCAGTCATTATTGTATAAGGGGATTTTAAAATAAGCCACAGAGATGTTTGGAGATAGGGATGATCATTCCGCAGTCTCTCTAAGAAGACCAGTCGCTCTAAGAAGACCAGAGTGGCCAGAATGGTGACATTGTGCCTCCCTCTAGAGTTGCAAATAATTGAAACATCTCTGCTGGGAGAACATTTAGAGTTAAATAAGTAGCAGTGGGCCTGAATCCTTGGCTGCCATAAATCAGTGTCACTTCGCTGACTCCAAAGAAGCTGGTGATTGACGCTGCCTGAGAACTTCACCCGATCATGACTGTGGTTAGTACCTTTCCAGACAGAGCACTGAGTTTTCATTTACTCTGCTTCTTGCTTGGGAAATGACTTAACTGCTGTTCTACTTTCCCCTCCAGCTCAGCCTTCTACCAAATATTTCAAAAAGGTTGGATGAAGCTCAGCTAAGTGGAAAAATGAACCGTTTGAAATAAAAACTCTCTTTTTTTCCCAACTGCAGTCACGGGGCAGGATGAAAGACACCTGAGAAGCAGGGTTTGTACCGTAAACCTTCAATTCTCTGCTACAGCTGAATCAAACACTTCAGAGACCAGAGTTTGATATTCACTTGTATCTGGCCAAAGTTACCGTACCCATGAATTATTCAAATATGCAATTATTGCATTTGATATATCACTGGGTATAATCGTGGGAACAAGAAACAGTGTCCTAGTGCAGCTGATTGTATATGCCTTCCAAACCATAAGGACATCAATTTAAGGTGCTCACATTGATGGAGTACTCTGCAACCCCTTATTAAGATTCCTGCCAACTCCTGTAGCAGTTTTCCCCTGCAGAGTAAATTTCATGGAGTTTTTTAGCCTCCCTTTTCTTTATCTCTACAGCGTAAGTGCCAAACACTACCCCATACAGCTTCAATTCATGGTTCTGCAGTAGCTCTCAAAGGTCAGTGGCAAAAAGGTAGGATCATTTTCAGCTTACTGATCAATGCTGCACAAGTGACCTGAGTCCTGTGAACCACACGTTGAGGCTGACTTGTAACTCTGACTTTATTGAGAGTTTCCAGTTTTCTGTGTTAACCTTCTCTGCTGTTCACTTCTACTTAGAGCCAGAGGGCTGTACCCTGCCTTTGGCCTGTACTGTCCACATTATCCCTACCTGGACAAAAAAAGCATGTTCATGATGTTCATGTTTTCATTAACTAAACACACCACAGACAGCTCTATCGGCCTTCAAGTATGGGGCCATCTGAGAGGAACATCTCTAAAGCCCTAGACCTTTCTGATTCCATAAAATCAGCTTTAAATGACTTGCCCTTTGCTCCCTCCCCAAGTAGCCTTATTTGATGGTCCTGCAGGAAAATGACCATGCTTGTTTTTAAAGATTCATCCTCGATTTTCATAAGCCTCTTTCACTGTGGGTCTTTCTCTTCTATCATTCTCTTTGTACATATTTTATTTAGCAGAAGATTTGTTCTGCCAGTGTTTGCTGCTGCTGAAACAAACATTTTGGCTATGGGTGTCTCCGGTGCTTTTCCATCTCTTCTACCCTCATTTCGAATCATGGCTTTTTAAACACCTGACCTTTCCTTTTCTTATATTTTCCAGCTTTTCCTCAAGTTGCAGTCTCTCGTACACTGGTCCAGCCAATCTCTGTGCTGAATGAACCTAGTAAAAGGTTCCTTCAGAGGCTGCTGTTTTCAGGTTACTGCAGCTGCCCATTAACTGACACAATTGAAGCTCACACTGAGCTCAAAAGGCTCTAAAATCTGACTTATTCAGGTAATTTGTGTGACATTGTCCATATGAGCTCCCATACTAATCTTGTTGGTCAAGTGGCTGAATTCGACACTACCACCCTGCAGTAAACCCTGCAATTTTGTGGGGGGGTTGCTGTTGGAAGCCTTTGAAGAGCGCACAACCATAACAAGCTTCTGGTCTTTTCACAGTAAGGACACCTAAGTAAGGACTCAGCTCTTTGTTGGCTGAGTCATTGGCAAAAGTTCTCACAAGTGTCCTAAAAAATGTACTTCAGAGCATCAGGAGCAAGAGCATCACAGTGGGATGAGAAATGGGAGGCTGCTTTCACATCTATTATTTAGTTTGGAAATAATTATATTATCTAACATTAAAAAAAAAAAGGGGGACATGGATTTTAATGAAGAATTCCTGCTCTGAACTGAGGGAAAGTGTTATGGTATTGCATTGTGCTGCTCTATCACTCCCATGACAAATAGCGCGGATCCGTTAGTGACCTACATGGACTCATTTAGATGCAAACACAGCAATACTCCTGAAAAGCTGCCCTGCTTTGAGGAGGAACAAGTTCCAAACATTGCTGAATGGAATTCAGTCTCAGAGCAGTAATTACTGATTGTAATTTTGGAGTAAATTCAGTAATTAATTATTGTCGTTTTCCATCAGTGCATTATATTGTGTGCCAATCTTAGAATACAATAATTAGCAAATGGGATTTTGCATGCTCTGGTATCGAAACTATGGTTTATAGAACAGACATGAGAATTTTACCATAATAAAGTTATCAGTAATTTAAATGGGCAGGCAGGTTAAAAACTGTCAGCCAGTAAAGGATTTCTTTGTCAGTTTTGCAAACATCTTCGGGAGTTCTGTTTCAGCCTCCCCCACCAAAATTCACACCCTTTCTCTCACTACAAGCACAGCAGCACAAAGTTGGAGTTGCAAACACAGTGAGGGATGCTTCATTTAATCTCAGTTGTCAGTGAAAATGAAAAACAAAAGTAATCCAAAGATTAGAAAAAAATATTGGCTGAGGTGATATTTTGCCAGTACCTAAACAGACTTCCCTAAATTAAGCTGTGCTGGTTTTTTTTTCTCTCTTTATTCACTCACATTAAGCTTGTGCTGGAGTACTGTTTTGATGCAATTATACCAGTGCAAATTTCCATAATGTAAGCAAGTCCTAAATGATCTAAGTGATGACTAAAGGAGGGAAACAACAATAATTTGTGCAGGTGGAAGAGGAGCTGGTTAGCATGATTGTAGGAGGCATAACTACAAGAAATGGGATTTTATCCTGATAAAGGATATTTGGTATGAATCTCAAGATGAACAGTCTAATGGAAAACAGTGAGATCAATGCGGCCGCAGAATAGCCTCTCACTGAAGGTAATAGAAACCTATCTGAGAGGCATAAGCAGCAAAAAAATTCAGTAAAAAATACACTTTCATTAGACTTTGCACTGAAGTCATCTGAAATGACAAGAGAAGCCAGAAATTTTCCATTCACATCTTTTTGTTTATGGGCATTTGGAATTTTACTTGTTTGTTTTATTTTTTGGTTAATAGTGTCTACTTACTTTAAAATGAATTTTTTTTTGCATTTTTGTTTGTTTGTTTTTTTCTTTTATTAGGGAGCAGAAAAACACAAAGTTCTCCAGTTTCACACATTCTACGATAAACCACACATGTTCAAGAAGCTGTGGAGGACTTGAACATCTTTTTTTGTGTGTGTTTGAACTTTGGCCTATGTTATTTCCCCTGGTGTTTTGGAAAAGTGGGTTGCCTGGACACTGTATTCATTTAATGTTTTGTCACTGTTCTTAAGAGCACAGCTAAGAAAATCTTACCATTGGCCTTTTTTCCCCCACTCTTCTGTTTCCCTTTTACCTCACTCACTTCGTCTCCCTCACTTTCATGCCAGTCGGTGTTCCCAGTTAGTCTCACCCAAATGTCCCTCCACCTTTAGTTTTAAATAACACTTCAACAGCAGAGTATCTGTCCGAGGTGGAAAACATCTCTTTGCTAATGATCAGTCACTGTAATGAAGCCACTAAAGGAGAATGGACAGGATTTTCACTGCTCTTGTGTGCAATGTCTTTTATCGATCTATCAGCTGGATGCTTCTGGGCTGCCCTGTGTTATGTCCTTTAAAAGATCTGTGACCTATGCAGTTTTCTAGGCAGCATGGTCCTACCACGGATAATACTGACTGAGCATGGATGGGGCACATTGCAACGAGCTCCCGGACGCTGTGCAGAAGGCTGGAATTGAACTGATCTCATCTGCTCCCATGGCGAGGCACAGAGGAGCTCACCTCTCTGCCTGTCCCGGCACTGGCCCTGCAGAGGGCTCACACACAGCCCCCGGCACTGCAGGTTGTACCTGCAACTTTGTTTCTGGAACAGGGTACTGAGCGGCTCCTAGGAATGGCCACCCAAGGGAGCTGTGGATTTCACGTTGTTTTTTTTTTCTTAATTATTTTGTGCATTTTCTATATGAAAGACACACAGAATGCCTCTGAATCTTTGCTTCCTAGTCCTGAGGGGGGATTGGTAATAGAATATATTGATTTTGGCAGAGTTGCCTCAAATGATCCTCCTCTCTTTTGCTTTCTCCCAGCCCATACTTTCTGTACCCCCTCCTTCCCCTCCCATCCCCCCTTTTGCTTTCCTACAAACACATCTTTAATTACAAAGAAAAAAGAGAACAGAGGCAGCCATTTTGGAAACATTTTGCCATCTAAATTCTTCAGGGCTTTGCTTGCTGCAGCTTATCTGCCACATCACAGAGACCCTTTCAGTGTTTGACAGCAACTTTAGAGCACTTGCAATGAAAACAAAGGAGTTCAAATCACTGTGGCCTAGACTGCTTGTGTCCCAAAAGGGAGATTTTTTTTTTTTTTTTAAAAGAAGTGCATCCAGAATTAAAATTGAGTGGAGATCTTTCTCTCTAAGTTAGGAAATAAGCGCTCTGGTGGCTTACATCAAACTGGGTGCTGCTTTTTGTTGTTATTGTTGTTTTTGGCATCTTCTTATTTTGAAAGGAATTCAATAAAACAAGGTCCTTCCTTAGAAAAAACCCAATTAAAAAGTTTCTTGAAGCACATGAGTAATTGTCCTGATGTCAATAAGGTTATACACATGCTTCAAATTGGAACTGAAGACCCTGAAGAGCTGTGACCAAAGTAAATATAGATAAAAAACCATACTGGAGTTAGTAATTTTTCTGTCAGTAAAAGGAAGCTGCAAATCAAACCATCGTGGGGGTACGATAACACCGTGCTGAGCCAAGAACAACTGACCAGTCTCTGAGTCAGGCTTATTACTGAGGGCTTAGCAAGTGCTGACAGCTATTGCCCAGCCCTGGTGGGAAGCTGACTTGTTGACATCATGTCTAGGAGCACTGTCTGCTTCTAGGGTGCTGTTTTTGATGTCTCCAAGCACTGCAAAGCAGATGAGCTGAAGAAAGAGCCGGGTTTAAGCCCTTCTGATCTTTTGCGTCCCCTTGCTGTCACCAAGTGTCCTCTCAGTCTAATGCAGCATGGAACTCCCTGTGCTAAACAAAGTCCTTCCCTGGGATATGCTCCTGTGGTGTCCTCCTGGGGCCACAAGCACTCAGGCAATTCCCTTTGTTAGGTGCAAAAATTCATACACAAAACCTCTTTTTCCTGGAGAACTCTTTTCTGCTAAAAGCCTCAGCTCCTGCAACGGTCTCGCCAAGGTGTGAGTATACAAGAGAATAAGGACCTCTGAGATACATTTGCTCCATTTTGACAGGGTCTCTAAATAAGGCTCCTTAAGCCAAGGATGGAAGTGACACAGTGGTAACAACTGAATGATTTTAAAACAAAATTAAAAGCCAGGAAGGCTAAAGGACTTCCTATTTAGAGGCAACACTTCAAGACTCTTCTGCTTTTGTAAAAGCAAAGGAAAGGGAAAAAACTGTCTAAGAGAGACATATGGAATTTTATTAGCATTTTGTCTACTCAGACCTTTTTATATAATTTATTGGGGAAAAAAATACCCAAACAACAAATCCCAGTCCTAGTAGTGAGTCATCCTTTCACAGGAAAACAAACCGAGACCTCAGCATCAGCCCGATCGTGTAGAACAAGAGCACTTCATAATGATCCATGACAATTAGAATACCATAGACTTATGCTGGTAAATCTTAAACAACACAGGTGTCCACAGCCGTGTATCTTCTTACACACTTAAGAAGCAACCATATCCTCAGTGATCACAGCTATGCTATGATGTAAGACTATTTCTTGGTGCCTAACTAGGGACACACCTTTGTGTTCCTTGATCCCTGTGCAGGTGCTACTGAAAACCTTCCTAGCAAAGACAGTCCCTGCTTTAACAAAATCGCATGCATGCATCTCCCGCTCTCCCCCAGCAAAAGCCTGCAGTACAAAGCCAGTGTGATGAAGCAAAAAGCGTTTGGATATGGAAACATATTTTGGTTTCAAGCTTCCAAGAGGCCTTTTCATAAGCAAGGAAAAGAAAAGAGGTATTCGAAGAGGGAAAATGCATTGACAGTTATCTTCGTATAGTCACATATAAAGGAGAGTCTAAACTACGGACCTGTTTCTTGCACATGCACCTTATATGTTTATTGAAAGGTTTCTCTTTTACGCTGTCTTCAGTGCAGCACCTCTTTCAAATATATTTTGATCCCATTCCTTAATTCTCACTGGAAAGGGTACTGCTCTGAAGACGGGAAAAATACATTTTTCAAAGATATTAGAGATACCAGTGAAAAATTAAAACACTCTATTTTTCTTTGGGAAAGTTGAAGATAGGGATTTCCTGCCTGTCTTAGATGAGTCAAAAAAGGCCTGAATCAAAATCGTGGAATCTTATACATTACAGCTAAAATGGCATAGAAAAGTTACCTAACCCATCTCTTTATCACTAATTCAGGAGTACAAATTGCTTGCTACAGCTTAGGGCCTTCCTAGGCACTGAGTTTATCTGGTGTGGAACTGTTTTAACAGTAGGGAGACTCCCTGTCTCTGTGAACAACAACAAAAAAATAGGGGTTTGTATTTGTTTCTCAAAGAATTATCTAATGGAAGAGCCAGCCAGTGGTGGAAAATATTTCCATTTTTGGAAATATCTCCATTCTTGTTATTGGTACTAGGTTGGTATTCCAATGAAATAAGCTGCTAGTTCTGATACTTTTAATGCTGTTACATATATTAGAAGTTCCCTTGGAGCATCAAGCTGGCTTCTTTCCAGCAACACATAGTACATGAGTCTAACAGTGAGACCCTAGGTCCTCACTTGAGCTAAACTTCCCTGGCTTTGGTTGGGTTTTATCTACACACAGAAGTATAAAACAACTGAGCAAGAAGTGAACATGGATCCTTCTATTAATTTCTTGGGTTTGGGAAGAAATAATAGGAGTTATTTGGTTGTCAGGGAGACATATTTACATTAAGTTTTTATGCTGGGATGAAACTGGATACAGACTGGATACCGCATGAAGAATGAAGAATGCTTTGAAACATTTGCAACACAGAGCTATTGAGACAGACACTGTCCCAGTCTAGTCACCTGGGATTAAACCACAGCCCAGTCCCACCTCTCAACTGCAGATTTTCTTCAGCCACTAGAAATGCTCTCTTTGGCTGAGCAAGGAGAATTAGCACAGCCGCTGACTCTCCTTCAGTGACCAGAAACACTTTCTAGAGATGCAGGATGCCGCTGGGGTGAGTAACTTAGCTCATCCCTTGTTAAGCATCCTTCCACCTCTTTTTCTACAGACACACACACACAAACAGTTCCTAGTTTATGTGTAGGTGTGTGTCTGTGCAGAGTGGCTCTAGCCAGAGTGAAAAAGGCAGAAGCTAGAGAGTCACAGAACTGAATCTTTCTGAGGGTCTACAAACACAGAGAGACGCTACAACTGTAGCTGACAACCCTTTCCCCATGCAGTTACCTGTGCTAGTGCTTTGTATCCAGTGGTTCCCACAACTCTTCAGTAGGGACGATTAGCATCCTTTGGCCTCTTCAGCTGCACCTTCAGCCTCTTCATGCCAATCTGGAATCCATTCATGGCCTGGATAGCAGCTTGGGCACTGGCAGGATTGTCAAAACTCACAAAACCTGTCAAAACATGAGGCAAGGCAGGGAGCTTAATGAGCTGAAGGGTGCCAAAGCACGTACATGCAACGACCACTGAGAATGAACATGGGAAGGGGGGTGAGGGCTCTGAGAGGGGGGAAGTGAGCAGGTAGGAGGGTGGGCGGGTGGTCAGGAGAGTGAGGAGAGGATGGTTGCAAATGTGGGGCAAAGGATAGGAGGGGTTGTTACAGATCAGTGTCCCAGGACACAGTGCCTGGTCTGGGTGCTAGTTTGAACACAAGACTATGTGAATCACAGGGATCCAAATGTTGGTGCCACTGAGCCAGCACACACAAGATTTGGGTCACCTCTGAGCTGGGAGTCAGCAGATGTAATGCATGGTCTCAAGGCACTCTGTCCTACTCTATTTCCCTCCATTGTGACTGGGGTAAGCCTCTAGACCCTTCTTAACTTGCCAGCATAAATTTTCCTTTGCCTTCCAGTATTAACGATGAAGGGAATCTGACATACCTGCTGCTACTTCCTTATTAAGACCATATAAGTAAAATGTGAATTTAATAAGTTCTCCATTATGGTATTCATTGGCATGAATAGTTTGATTGTTGGCCAGCTAAGCAATATAAAGACCTTTAATAACTGGCAATTTCTTCAGACTTTATGTTGACTCTGCAGTTGAGAGAGATGAACACTAGTGCCTTCCTAACATGGTTTCCCTAAGAAGTTTCATACTTTGCTAGCAAATCATCCAATCAACCACGGAGCACATCCAGCAGTAGAAACAACTACCGCGACTGAATGTTGTATCTATGGGCCACTTAAAATGACATTCTTTGTCTCAATGGAAGACTAGTTCTCTGGCAATCTGACAAGCCAAGATAGGTCAGAACCACACAGGATGCAATGCATCTAATGAATTTAGCTTTGGGAAGGGTTTTTGGTGTAGGTCCATTTATTTTTATTTTTATTTTTATTTTTTTTATGTTAGATCCAAAAAACAGCCTCATTTGTTCATATTGTGTAGGACTGTAGTTGGAGTGACCATGAGTCTGAGACATTAGTGAGGCAGGGGATCATCACATTGTACAAGAATTGCCTCTGCTATCTTTGCCAGAAATGTCCCTGTGTGCCAACAACATTTCTGAGCACAAACCCTGGGTGAGACTAGCCTGGACCAGCCAGCACTCCAGACAAAGCCATCTGTTTACCCACCCCTGCAAGGCTCTGGCAGCACAAACCAGTCCTAGGAACCTAGTGTCTCAACAGACAGGCTGAAATGAAGAGACAGTTTGCGAGCCCCTCAAAACGCTAATGCTGAGCGTTTGCTGCCAGGTATACACCTGCTCCTGACAACAGCCCAGGCCTGGCTTACCGTCTTGGCTGTGCTGTGAATGCATTCAGCAGCACCTCCTCCCTGGTCTAGTGCCTCCTTGAGAGAAAGTCGCACAGGGTGGCTTCCATTTGAAAACAACAGAGCTGTGTATGGAAGGGCACCTTCTCACTCCTGGATTCAGACTGTGCTCCCTGCCTTTGGCTAGTGATGTAACTTCATGACAGGTCGTAAAACCTATGGTCTTAGATTCCAAGTGAGACAACTCATGTTTACTGAGTATGGCACATGGAATAAACAGGGATCCCTCTTTGTCCTCCCCTCTTGAAGCCAAGGCTCCAAGTAACTGGCTGTCCATGCAGTTTTCCTGCCAACCCCCTGGATGACAGGGTACCAAAACAGCAGCTCTGAAGATGTTATAAAAACTACTGTTCAAGCCTCACAGCAACCATCAATTTCTAGAGAGAAAACTGGAGAGTAATGAGCTGGGCTATTATTCAATAGCAGTGAATCTGCTCTTGCAATCACTTCTTAGTCAGTAAGTGCCTTGTAATGTTCCCAGTTCATATTTGACTAGTTGAATAATCTATTTGTCAACAAAGTCCTATGATTCAGTATCAGTGAAAGAATAAACTAAACACCTCCTAATTTCACCCAAGTTCATTCAGACTTTAAATACTCCCTTGGTAGTGCTTTAGTTGAGCTCCAACTTTAAATATGTTATCTAGATACCTCACATCTTTGAATATAGGATGTAGTGAAAACCATTTCTTTTTAAGATCATGTCTGGATTGCTAATATTGCTGACCAACACACATCAGCTACATCAGTAGACTAAAACTATGCCAGGGAAGCTCAGAGAAACAGGAACCTAATAATCTGTACTGCTGGATTTTTTGACTTGTGCTTAACTCCAAAGAATTCCTAGACAAAGCCTGAGTATTAGCACAGAACAGAGGTTTGTTTTCAGCAGTTAACTTGGATGCGGCCATGATACTCTGGAAAGTGGGAAAATTTAATAGTTTGGGTGTGGGCCATTTTGTGTCAGCGGTTCCCAGTGCTAGGGGAAAGTGCCAGGTATGTTTACTAATATATATATATATATATATATATATATATAGTGATCAAATATCAAAACTGAGTTGGCTGCACCTGAATAATTGCTTAGATCATGTCTTTGGAGAACCTACCTTGCCTGGGAACTCTAATTTCTACTCTTGTAACTGGTTCTGTTTTAATGTCCCTCCTACTGACTAGATTGTGCCTATGTGTTCATCCACTTGTGAACAGAACACCTTAGGACCCTACAGTAACCAGTGGAGATGTAGTCAGTGGAGTGCAGGACAATATTTCTCTCTTTTTTTCAGGGCACTCTTAGCTGTGCTCACATGAATCAAGTACCACTTGGCTGTGTATCAGGGACCACTGCTGGCTGCAATGAAGGCAGGCACCTTAGCTTAAATGAAGGCATCTTTATTGTAGGATTTACTTGGTTCCATAACTAGGAGTGGCATCTCAAGGTAAGATGTTGTTAACTGTCTAGTGAGGCACTCCCCAAAGTGATGTTAATTGCCAAATCAAACTCCTAATGTATGCAACCCCTTCCAGAAACGTTGTCTAGTATGACATTATTACTTTTGCCGTGACTAGACATTAGTGGGATGATAAGCCCTGCTGCTGGGATGCTCGTATAGTCACACCTCTGCAAGAACCTTGCTGTGAAACAAGCTCACAAAGCTACACTAGTTTTTATCATCACTTTGCTTTTGAAATAGAATTCGAACCCATTTCCTTATTCTATGCAAAGCTGTAAATAATACTGCATTTTAACAAATGGGACTAATAAGAGAGATCAGAAGTGCATTTGCTCACTATATTTCATTTAGACCAGATAATGAAGCTGGGAGTTGTACTCTGATTTTGGTATTAGTTGCCTGCAGATTTGGACCAGAATTTTTCTCCTTGGTTGTTCTGATATTCACTGATCCTCCTGATAGAGGAGCTGGGATGGGAGGCCTGGTGAAAGAGAAGGAGAAGGGCAAATGCTAATAACTATGCACTTTCCTTGTGAGCACATTGTAGAGACAGAGCTAATTCCTCTAGCTTCATTTAATCGTTTTAATTTTTAGGGGGCCTGATATGCTCAGAAGCTTCTGGTCCATCCAACTCTTCTCCTTCCTATTATTTATGTGGAGTTGTGCTTCATACTGTTGGAGGTATTTGGATTAACTCCAAAGAGAGGATGGCTTATCCTGAGAGCAGAGATGTCAGAGTGATAAGGAATAGGCAGACAATGGGCTACAATAGGATATTCCTTTCTCTTCTCAGGTCAGATACCTACTGGCAGATTTGACTTTTTTTGTTGTTTTATCCACTATTGCCAATTAAGCATCCAGGTTTCTTCTCATCTATGTCAGCAGAGTTAATGGTGCTAGACAGATTTAAACATGTATGACTAGGAACAGAATGCGTGTACTGGGAAAATAACTTAACTACTTGTTTACTAAAAGGCTTTAATGTTTGAGCCCATGGGCTCAAAGCATAATCACAGTTCTACAGTTGGTATCTGTGTTTTGAACACCACCCCTGCATTGTCATCTACACTCTCAAAGGACAAAAGAGAAAGGGAGGGGTTTAAAAAGCTTGAAGTTCTTTCTATGCATCAGTTAATTAATAATCAGAGAAATATATGTTCTGGTCTGAAGATGGTTGGTAGGAGGACAGCATTTTGTGATAAATCTATTTTACGTAGGGGATATTGGTGGTTGTTTTTTTTTTTTTATTTCCTTGCACCCCTCCCCCCTCAACCCCAGAGATTATCTAAAAAGGCTGTCCTAATAAATGATTTATCAAAGCAACAAAGAAGGGAGAAAGCTCTAGGATGGCAACTGAGGGCATCTGATCTTTCTGATTCTGCACAGCTTCTTCCAGGAAGGTACTGATGTTGGAGTCCATGACTTTACCTGGCCTGCTCTTTTCCTGCAGGACTTATAAACTATTAGCAGACCGAAACTGGGCTAGCATCTTCAAATTGCTTTAGTTTGTGCCCCTTTCCTCCATAGGAAGTTCTGTTGGTGAAGCTTGCAGAGGAAGCTTTTTGCCTTTCTCATGACACCAGCATGATCACCAATGGCTTTATGTAAGATACTACTTAAGGGCTGTTTTTCTGTTTTAATCATCTGGGATGATAAAGGAGGGAATTCACAATCTATCTCAAAGTACATTTGAAGACTATTTTAAAATTGTAACCTTTTAGTTCACAGTGAGTATTGTCGTTGCATGCCCATTAATTAATTTGTGCACTAAGTGCAGTCCTTAATGAGCCCATGGCTATGTTCCCATGGATCCTTGATTGGTTTTTTTCTGAGTTTTCTGTTTCTCTTAGCATCCAGCAAGGAGAATTAGTGGTTAATGTGCAAACCACCCTTTTGATGATCTGCTACCAGGCTAGAATAACATGTTATCTGTCTTCAGCAGAAGCTTTCCTCTGGATCGAGCTCAATGCTTGGTAACTGCGCTGAGCATACCCTAAATCAGGAGTCACGACCACAAATGAGGTCCAGATGCAAGCTTTTAATCCAAACCCCTGAACTCAGGGCAGATGGTCCTACAGCAGGTCCATTCATGTAACTAGGCTGCCTTCAGGCAATGGAAAGGAGAAGAAGGACCTCAAAACCCCAAATGTTTAACTTGCTGTAAAACTAAGAAGAGTATTTTGATCTATGTTCCAGATACTTTCTACCATCTCAGAGATGCAGTTTGTGCGAGATTGCAACAGAGACAAGTAGGCATTAGTGCTTATTAGCTTTTTTAAGCCAGATATGCATATTTTTTTTGGTTCTGGTTCTGGCTGTTAGAGTATTTGTCTGAATGCCATGAGAGATCTTTCTTGGTACTTCTTGTTCCTTCAGCTATGAAAGTCACGAGCTAAGGAGAGAATCCAGTTCTTCTGAATGTTTTCCACTTAACATTCAACCCATATTTTTCTTACTGGAGGGAAATAAGAATAACAGAAGAGCAAGAATCTGCTGCTCAGCCTGTGGAAGGCATATTCAAATGTAATGAAAGAGAAGAAATGCCATTCACGTGGCCTAGGCACTAGCACAGGAGAAGTCCATGCCTCTTGCTTCTCTTGTGTCCAAACTGCTTCTACCCAGGCCATAAGAAGAAACCTTGGCCAGACTAGAGCCATAAAATCGTAGAATACCCGGAGCTGGAAGGCACCCACAGGGATCACTGATTTCAGCTCCTGGCCCTACACAGGAGAGCCCCATGAGGCACACCATGTGTCTGAGAGCATACTAAAATGGAAGAAGCTGCAGAAAGCACTGACAATTGATTAAATCAAAGTCCTTGCTCTCCTGTCCTTCCCTCAAGCATTTGAGTGAGTAATTAAGGAATAAGTTATTGATATAATTGGTTATTAGTATAACTGTCCTCTTAGTGCATGGCTTCCTTGCTTTTGTTACTGACAAGTGAAGGGTGAGATCTAAGAACGTCAGGGAGGCATTTTTTGGCTGTGGAGGCAGCAATAAGGTGCTCACACCAGAGCAGTGTTTCTGTGGGAAGGGAGCTGGGAGGAGCTCCTGTCCTTCTCCCCCATCAGGACCTGGTCACCCACTCCTCAGAACTTCCCTGCTACTTCAGTCCATTTCAACCCTACAGCTGCTCAGTTGGCTTTCCTCTGTGTTTATTAGTCTTATCAGAGAATGGAGGTTTTCCTTTAATTGCATTGCAAGGTCTTTACCCTGCTGTGTTCTTTACACAATGTACTAGCTGCTGTCCTGAATTTTTTTAGTGCTGTAAAGAATTTCAGAATACAATCTTTATGTAAGTAGCTCTATAATGTATATGTGCATTGGAAGGTATTGTATTGTAAGGTGATTTATAGGTACTGGAATACCCAATAAAGGAGTACGTCTGCAGATCAAGGGCATAGCACTTCAGCTGTTTTCCGGTGTCTAATAGGGTTGGATGACTTTTTGGAATATTTAACCTTCCCCTGATGTTTAATCATGTCCAGGAAAGATCTGTCTATCCAGTTATCCATCCTATCCATCCATTCATTTATTTTTTTAATGTATGAACAGTCAGTAACTGACGACTATGCTAAACAATGACTATTAAATATTTCACATCTGCGGGGTGAGATAATTGGAAACTCAGAATATTCGAAGAATTGGCTCAGAAATTTGCTGAACCACTAATGTTCATTTTAGAAATTTATGGAATATTAGAAAACCTTCAAAGTGTTCCAAGAAAAAAATTCTGATATTAATTTTTAAGGATGTAAACTAGATGACCTGGTAAACTTAGTTAAATTTTCATAAGTCTCAGAAAAATTACGAGAATTTTGATGTGAGATAATGTGACAAAGAATTTAAAGATATACAATTAGTACCAATCATCATGGTTTCATGGAAAATAGCATCTGTCAAATGAAACTGATTGCAAGAAATTGCAAGTTTGGTGAATAAAGTAAGTTATCATAAAGTGTACTTAAACTTTACTGGAGAATTTGAGAGACTCCTTCTTTACAGAAAGTGAAATTAGCCTGTAAATGAGAACACCAAAAAAAATCGTCAATTATGATAAACAAAATTGCAGAGTTTCTAGTAGGCTCCTTCACCAGTGTGCTGAAATCTCTGTGCTATTCAGTTTCTCTAATATTACCTGGAAGACATTTGAAGTAATTACTGGTAGAACTGGCCTATCATATAAAAATGGTGAAATAATGACAGAGGTAAGTCATGCTGACGTGGGTCACTGCATGGGCTGGACTCAGGTAGAGAGTTCATTTTAATCCAATCAAATGCAAAATTAAGTATCCACAGGAAAAAGCAAGTGGGTCACTCATAAAAAGAAGAAATCTTCATTAGAAAATAGTGCTTCTTGAGGCAAGATGGGTTGTGATAACAGCCAAATTCATGAGCTCTCAGGATTGTGCCGAAATACTCAAAGTCCCATGACAAGGTAATGTTGCCTCTGAGTATGGCTCAGGAAAGATTTTTACTGAAATTCTGCATTTTCAGCTCTAGTGATTTCACTACAAAACAAATAAGTTTTAATAATTATTCAGAACTAGAAGAATAATTCTAGGTCTAAAAGAGTAATGGGATAGTTTATTGGCCATAGTTTATTGAAAAGAAGGTTAAACAGACTTCTGACCATAGCCTATAAATAATATCTAATAAAACATGGGGGGTTTTAGAATAGGGAAAAAAAATAAGAGCTTGATGATTTCTTCTAGATGGAAGCAGACATTTGACAAATCTGAAGTGGAAATATGGCATCGAGTCTGCATTTTTTAAATCGTGAAGGTAGTTAACTATTTTGGAAACATCTTGTTTAGCAATAGGGGTAGAGAACCTATCACATGAAATATTGATTGAGAGATTTTCTAAAAAGAATGCTATGACTCAAGCAGAAGGTTTTACCCTGTCACATGAGCTGAGGCATCTGGCATATGTTATTTCAGAGTTCAGTCCAAAGGATGAGAACAGTCCCTTCTGATACTGCATATCTGTCTGTCTGTCTGTTGTTCGTTTTGCATTTCAGATATTTAGAAAATCAGTTCTTGCCTACTAATCTGGCATGGATTGAGGTAACAGTCATGATAGAGGTGACAACTGATGTTAATGCCTTATAATAAATGGCCCCAAAGTGTGGGCTGCAGACCACTGAGACAGCTGACTGGTACTCGTTCTTCATCTTGCTTCCAGCTGAGAGAAACTGAACAGATGGGAAGGGGAGATTAAATGAAGAGTGAAAGTAGATGGCATGATTAACTTTCTCTAAAGGTCACAACACCCAGTGCAGAAGGTAGCTTGAAATACACGAGCATTTTCTTTATGTCACCTTCCCATCTTCCTGTGTACGAAACTGCCTCTATACATCGAGTCAGTGTGAGATGGGGTGTTTTTTGTCCATTGTCTGCCGGACTGTCTTCAGAGAGTACCTCTGTCTGGAGAGGTAGAGAGAAGCAGTATCTTCTCTGAAGAAAGCAGAGTGCTACAGATGCTGACCCTGAGTATGATCCTTCAGACCAAGAAGGACTTTTCTTCCTATGAGTCTTCATTTTCCGAATCTATAAAGTGTTAGGCTATTTTTCACAGAAAAATTGCTGTCATGACTCACATTGAAAACACAAGGTTAGGATTCAAGATTAGACTAGAATTTTGACAATTTAAAGTACTGCATGGTCAGATCAGATTTGGGTTCAAACAGAAAGAGGGGAAATTCAGATTAGATATATGAAAGAAATTCTTTACTCTGAGGATGATAAGGTCTAGTGGAAGGTGTCCTTGCCCATGGCAGTGGGATTGGAATGAGATGATCTTCAAGGTCCAACCTACACCATTCTATGATTTTGTGTTTTTTGGTGTTAAATCTGGGCACATGATCAGGATCAACTTTTTCCAAAAAGATGAAAAGAAGTAAAAATCTGATATAGAAAACCGCAACAGATCTCTCATCATAAGAATGGAGCTAACATTAAAAACTTCTCATTTTCCTGTAAACAGGATGAACAATTGCTTCTCTGATTGCTATGCACTGTGGTCTATCCATTCTTATAAGTAGGAGTTGAAGTTATCCAATAAATTGATGGAACAAGTGAAGGATTCAGACTTCAGCCATTCTTTGGAGATTCCATTAATCAAATATTGGACCAATACAAACACGTCTGCTGTGGACAAAAAGCCTTGTGGTTCTTCTATAAGAAATATAATGGTCCAGCCCAGATGATGATGATGATGATGATGATGATGATGATGATGATGATGATGATGATGATGATGATGATGATGATGATGATTTTTCTCACAAGAAACAAAGTAGCCAGTGAGGAATTACCCAGAGATGAGTAAATAGTATTTATTTCCTTTTTTGAATGATGAGTAGAATGGAAGCAGTTTCCTAACTGCTTTCAGAAATGGATGGAACTCTTCTTGACTTGCTTTCTGAGCCTTCCTTGTAAACGTTTGATGGCATGTGTGTCAGTATAACATGGTTGGAAAAAGCAGGTGAACTTTTGAGGAGACATGTTCTTCTCCAATGGAAAACCAGAGACAAAGAATTAGTTTAATGTAGGTTTTACACAAGTTCTAAGTAGTTGTTTAGTTAAGGATGCACCGAGATTGTTACTGAATCAAGATGAATGCTATTTTTACATTTGTTTTGTTGGAGTTTCCACTATAAACAAGTGAAAATAATTACTGAAGTTCCCACCAGCCATGTCACAATCCATTTCTCATCTTAATAAAATTTCCTTTCTCGCAGGTTCTCTCTTGGATCCCACCTAATTTGTGCCTTTTGATAAAGAAGCCATGTGTGAATACTGCAGCTACTGAAATCACCAGTCACCCTTCTTGGTCTATAAGAGACAAGTGTCATAAAAAGTGACCTTTATTTTGAAAATATTTTGTACTAGTGAAGGAAATTCCTTACTGGACTAATCAAAGAAAAAAAACCCAAACCCCCAAACAAACCCGGAAATCCTACCAGGAAGGTGCACTGTGAACTGTACTAGTGACTATTTTTGTCAGTTCTCTCCTGTCCTAGGGACTCTGAAATAGATCCTTTCTTGTTGCAGCAATGCACAAAATCTCCTCATCTTGCTTTTGCTGACCATTACTTAGATGAATGACCAACCACCTCTTCCCTTCATGTTGCTGAACACCTGATACCTCATTATGGATAGTTTGGCGCAACGCAATAAAAAGACCTGAAACTTCTCTGGTGGGACATTCTGGAAGTTTCTGTTCAGAAGCCAAAAGTGATGAGGAACAGTTTTTGGCCACGATTTTCAAACCAATATTTTACTTTCTGTGGAGGCGACTGTGTGAAAACCAGCTAGCAGAACTAAAAGTGAACTCAAAGTTAAAAAACCTCCTCATATGCAGTGAGTCATTGGGAAGGGAAAGGAAAGAAGAAGATCTCTGCATATTGTGAACTTGCACTGACCTATGCTGGGTATAAAGAGGGGACTGGAAAGAGTTGTACAGCTATGTTTTAAGCTGGAAGATACCATCTCTTCCAGATCCAACCAGCTATTACAACTCTGGTCCTTTCAGGGTTAATGTAAGACCTCCATGTTTTCAACTACCCACAATGAACAAGGAAATGATCATCTGGCTTCTTTTTTCAACAGCATCAATGGGAATGAAACACCATCATATTATAGTATAGCTGCTGATAGATTCCTGTGGTTTGGCAGCAGAGCATCCACCATTAATGGTCTTCAAAAGACTATCCTGAATCCTAGAGATCTAAGTGAAAAACCACCTGCAGTTCCTCAGAAGACTTGCATTCAGTCTGTGGGACTTGAATTGTATCACAGATTGAATAAACCTTGATCTAGTTCTGTCTTCTGGGGCCCCTGCCCAATGATCTGTCTGAGCTCTTGATTCACCTTGGGGTAGGAGATGGGAAAATAAGCTTGTGTATTAATTAGTGAAATAAGAGGAGTAGAAATATTGCTTGAAAACATGTTTATGAAAATGCCTTTGATTAGACAAACTGAAGACCTGAGAAAGGCATGATGTTTATTGGTAACTTGGACAGGAATCTTAGTTTGAAGGGATGGGGGAAAAATATGAGTCACCCCTTAAAAAAATAAGTCTTGCATTGAATTCAAAAATCCAGTAGCAAAAATTCTTTTGTAAACACTTTTAAAAGCCCAATAACACCATAATCCTTCTGGAACCTGTTCAGCCATGTCAGAAGAGGCACAATGACTAGGCCTTAAAATTTCTAGAAATCCTTCTAAGGAAGGATTTTAAAGGGTCAGTAGAGACCTGTCTTTAGAAAAAATCATCTAATTTCACCTTTACATGGTCAGAACACAATCAAATTTGCAGGTCATGTTGTCAAAAAGGGAGAAATCTGTTGCCTGTGAAGTAGCCAGAGACAGCAACTCCTCTTAGATGTTAGAAGCACCTCCTCCCTTTTAGAATAGTAAACATGACTGGCTAAATATGAAGGGCACTGAAGTTCAACTGGTGAAAGTGGAATGATCCTTATGGATCCCTTCTAACTTGAGATATTCTATGATTCATAGTCGTGCATGGTGGTAGAATGAGAGACCGGGGACATAAATGGCAACAACTGGGGTTCAGACTGAATATAAGGAAAAGCTTGAAGGCCATCAAGCTTTGGAGCAGGTTGCCCAGATTCGAACCACTTGTTCAGCATTTTTCATTGGTTTTACTAACTTGCATCTACAATTTGCTACTGCAGAAATATATATCTAGTACTCGTATAGTGTACATACTTGTGCATATGTGATATGGCAGATCAACACTGTGGAGAGAGAGGAGCTGATGCTGAATTTTTGGGGGGATTTGAGATAGATGAAACCAGAAATGGTTAAGAAAGCTATAGCTGTTTTTATGGGGATCTGCAAGTTGTTACCCCAATGACAGTCTTTGAATATGTCAATGTATATTATTTGAAGATGCTAATCTTGTCTGGAGATTTTTTGATTTTGGTTTGCTTGCTCGAAGAGGGAAGATATCACATGCACCCATACATTTAAACAATGATAAGGTTGCAAAATGAAGCAGTCGAGTTAGAAATGCAAGAAATTATGTTACCTATAAAATTTTAATTCTGTATTGTTTTGTGTATGCATAAAGGCATTGCTTCTAACCACACATTTCTGTATTTTTCTCTTTCATGGCATCCTTTTAAATCCAGTTTTAATTACTGTCGAGAATGAATAACATAACAGGGTGAGAAAATGGCAATGTATCAGACTCATTATTGCAAGTGTTGGAATGTAGACAGTAAATAAGGCAGGGAAAGGATGGTTTTGTAGTTGTACAACCAGATGCTGCCTTGGAAAACTGGAATTTTTCCCTGTTTCTGCCATGACATCCCAGTTATGCTGAGTGTATCATATATCACAAAATTCCTTTAATGAGATCTCCTAAACTGTTTTTTTTACTATTAAGCAAAATAGAGCAGGCTCTGAGTGCCAGTGGTATACCAGGGCTTCAATCTACATCACTTAACTCTCTTTTCTCAAAAGACGGTCTCCAAGAGACAGTCATTGCTTAGTCACGCCCAAGCAACGTCCAGCCGTGAGTTGTTATGGCCCAAATCAAGACAATGGCATTTAAAAAGAGTTAAAAAATATATGTATAGTTATGGCACAGCATTGGAGCAATTATATAAGGTCTCTTTAGTTTGCCACTGAAGATGAAGCTCTGCTGTGTGTTCTTCTTTCCTTGGTGAGTGGTGCATGACATGAGGTTTCTCTGGCAGAAGGGTTCCTGCCTGTACCTGTATCTGAGGCAAACATAAACACGGCATGCCCTGCACTGTGCTAAATACTTAGAGAAAACAAGCAAACAGACTGACCAGGCTTGTGGCATCTCAGATTAGGAATCCAAGATTAATAAATGGTCTTGGATATCTTTCTCTGCCTTGTCAGCCTCTCGGTGAAATGAAGACACCATGAGCACTGTCATAATGCTCTTATTTGGCTCTGTGGATCTTTCAAATTCTCTGCTGGGAAGGGCCTTAGGAAAACAGATGAGGAAATAATAATAAATTCATATTCATAGCAGGGTTTGAATATCTTGTGGAAGGAAGGCCTGAGGCCAAGCACAGAGATGTGAGGATCTATTGAAAAGCTGCTCAGTGACTACCTAGCCAACAGACTTCAAGATGCTGAAGCACAGTCCTGTGCACTGGATGAGAAAGGATGGATAGATAGCAGCAGAGAAGTTGAAGATAGATATATATGCATAGGATGGCTGGATGGTTGGATGGACTGATCTAGACTCATGCATTCTACAGCTTGAATTTGCCCTACATCAGAGAGGTCTTGGGAAAACAAGAAATAAACCCAGATGTAATATGTAGACAAAATACTATAGTGGGTCTGCAGTCTCACAATAGAAGGGTGTGTTGAGTCTGCACTCTGCAAATCCATCACTTTGAGTTCAGAAATGGGCTTGCCCATTGGAGGGGTCATTATTATGACTTCTGAACAGAAGCTTCTGCCCGTAATGAAAGTAGCACTAGAACCCCTCCTCTGGCATTTCCAAACCTGGGGGTGTTTGCATGTGAAACTATAATATCCTTGGAGCATGTGTAGGGCCAGCTGTACACAATTCAATTTCATCTACTCTATCTAATGCCATAGGGTTTTCAGAAGAGGTGGCTGAAGATTCCACTCTGTGCAGGCACACAAGAGCCCAGTTGGGTTCTTCTCTCGTGCTGATGCATTGATTTGAAGCTCAGAACATTAAGCTTTTAAACTATTTTAAAAGGTCTGTTGTTTTTTTTTCTTTCTTTCTTTCTTTCCTCTCTTTTCTTTCTTCTGGGGTTGGTCATTTGTAATAGTCAGCTAGTGAATATTTCCCCTTTGAAGGTCATTAAAGAACTAGCCACAGTGACCCTGCAGTAATGAATTCTTCCATCTAATTACCCCAGGAGTAAGAACATTTAAAGTTGTTGTGTAAGTGTGCATGTGAGTAGGTATCATATCCATAACTTAAAAAAAAAAAAAATTCTGGATAGACTTTATCACTTGCGGGAAGAGATGGATAGAACAGTGATAGACACATGGACAGCCAGATAAACAGAGGATAGATTCTGCTAACATATCCTTGTCTAATAAATTGTTGAGCTACAAAAGAAAGCAGAAGTCCCTGTGTACAATGTATAGATTTTCTTTAATGTGAGTTATTGGGAAAAGACAGAGCTGTCCCTTTAACTGGAGAACTGCAAACAGCTGTTCCTTATGCATACATGCTTGCTTGGTCTGAAAGTTTTGGTAAGTCAGTGCATAACTGACAGTTAGATTTATCTCCCCAATAAGCAATCAACATTATAATAAAGGAAAAATGCTTTCAGTGCACCTTTGAGAGTGCATCAGAAATTAATCTAAACATCAAATTAATTATAGTTTGTAAATGAATAGTGGCTCACAGCCCTAATACTTCTCCCGCTCCTCCTCCTCCCCCTAAAGCCTCCCCCAACCAACTGCAATGGCTGGAGGTGCTGTGCAGTGAGCTTGATGAACAGCTCCTTCTCTTTCTTATTCACACAATTCTTTTCCTTATCAGCTGGAAAAGAGTTCCATCCTTACTTTGCAGACTTGAAGTCTCAGAGCCTGGCTTCTTTGGAGAGAGTAGCACGCAAATATTAAACTTTTGTGCCTTCTTCCCTTTTCCTCTGGGACCTCAAGGCACACCAACAATGTCCTCCTCCCCCTGGATCAGTTTCCACTAAGTGGACACCTCATGATCTTCTCCTTGGCTGTCTACCTGTGCCAGGTCCTTCAGGGTGGAGAGGACCACAACAAACCATTGCTGATATAAACCAAAAAATAGCAGGGGTCTGGCATGTTTAATGTGCCTGGAAAACTGTTTAGGTATTGTCTCAGCTCAGACACTCAAATTAGTGGCTTCCATTGCACTCTGAGCTTTGATCTGCAGGCTGTACCTATATGGGAATGACAATCTGATATTTTCCAAGGACCTGAAACAAAATGTATTGCCACTAGATCATGAGAAGTAAAGAACAGAGCCTAGTTCTGTGAGCTAAAGGGAGAAAGAATCAGGTAGAAACTTTCCTGAGGAAATTTGAAATCTGTTTGACAGTAAAAAGAAATAAACTTAATCACAGTACTTGTAACAGCAGCAAACAGAGCTAATACCTCTCTCTCAAGTCCTTTCTAATAATGCATCTACCTGGTAGGAATTTCTGTTAACCAAAAGAAGAGTCAGAAAAGAAACCTCCCAAACCCTTGATCTGATAAATATCTCTCCTCAACCATGCATCCTAAAGCACTGTGCAAAGGAGTCAGTGTACTGCTACAAGAAGGGGAACCCAAGCAACACTGCTGTGTTGACCCTTGATCACCCGTATGGGGTATGAATATGCAACTGGAATTTCTTTCCCTTACAACACCTTATTCCTGCACCTGCTCATTCCTCTGGATGAACCCAAGGAGAGTTGTTGGCTTTTTTTTTTTAATATTTTTTTTATTAAATTTTTTTATTAAATGAGAAAGTGCCACATTTGGCAGGGCATATTGGAGGCACATTGTCAGCAGGTGCTGAACAATATTTTTCTAATGTACCTCTGGGTCCCTTGTTCCACTCCTATGTCTTATGGAGTGCTGCCAATGCACTTTAGACCTAATATGCAATGCCCCTGGTCCCAGGGCCCTGCATAGCTTTGTCAGTGTCCTAGTCTCTTGATACGTCTTTCTTCTTTCTGTTTCAGCTTCCAGATTGAAACCCTGTAGATCATCATGACCTGCCTGCTGCCTTGCATCTCCCACTCCACCTTTTTACCACTACACTGCAGCATTTAACTGCCACAGCATGTTTTTAATAACATGATACAAGCTCTACCCATCCCTTAGCCCTTCTCCTGAGCTTCACCCCCTCCTGTGTTCAGTTCTCATTTCTCAGTGCTTTTCTCACTTTTAATCTCTCTCCTCTGTCTCTTCAGTTTCTCTTAATAAGCTGGGAGGAGTTTAGTAGGGAATAGAAATATTTAACAGCAAACTTAATTAACTGTTATGACCCTCATCAAGTGCTGTTATTTTCTATATTTTGGCATCTTCAGAGAAGACTGGATGCTTTTCCAAATGAGGTGGCCCATTAGTAACTTTCAACTTTCCTGCAGGGCCTGCAGGAATCTGGAATGAAACTAGATGTTCATGTTGTATGAGGAGTCAAACAAGATATTTCCTTTAGGAAGTATAAGTCTATGGTCTTAAGAAGCCCTTGTATTTTGTAGTCAAAGCTAAAATGCTCCTTGCTTTGTTTATTGTGGGACATTTCAAAAGGGGTGGGACATCCCTTCTGCTGACGGGAAAGTGTATCTGGAGAAAAGGAGGAAAACATCTGGCAGTTGTGGTTGCTTACGCCTGGGGTGTCAGAGCATGTCGAGCTGAGTGGGGGGAAAACACAGTGTCTCTCTGGATGTAAGGCAGGTTGTGGACATCCTTCTGGGACTGCCACACCACTGGGTATGGGAAATGGGCACATGCCAAGGAGACATGTGGGTAACATGGAGCAGAACTGGCCTGTCAGTGTCTACTGTTCAATGGTGTGCAAAAAGCTGGCAGATCCAGGTGCTTATCGCTTTGTGAAAGAGGTGACTAGAGGAATGAATTTCCAAGTGTTCCAGTAAAGCAATTCCTCCAGCTTTAATTTATCTACATCTTATTTGACACTTTGGGATAACCACTTGACCTCTTCTGCTCTGTCCATGTTCTCGTTTTTCTAATTTCTGTCATGCCTTCCTAATTAATATTTCCCAAACCTACCCTTTTCTCTCTCTTCTCTGCTAAGACATTTTTCTAGAAGGTGTCTGTCTCTGTATTTCACTAATTTAATGTCTTCAAATGCTTTCTTAAAATGTGTCTTATGAGACAACAGTGAGCGTTCCTGGGCTGTATTGTTGCATCACCCAATGACAGAGGTAGAGTTAGCCATGTGTGGGCATGGTGAAGAACAGCTCTTCTTACATTGCTTACTTGTCCTAGCAGCCTTAATAGTGTCATTTTTCCTGGAGTTTCCTTTTGTCCTTTTACACAAACTGCTCACATTTAAACTATCTGCATAACTGAAAGGAAAATTATCACCAGAACCATTGAGACCAGCACAAAGATGTTTTTCACATCCTCTGACATTTAGCGTACCTACACACAGAACAACCTTCATGCGTGTAGTGGGAAGGTGGGACACCCAGTGCGATCTCTGCCTTGTGCAGAGACAAGCTCTGGGGTCCTGCAAATGTTGACATTCAGGCTGTGGCACACTGTACCTCCATGCAAGAATTCCTGGACCAGCCTACTGTGAGAATGGGAATCACTGTCTTCAAGGAATATCCGACTCAGTCTAATTTTTCCCTGAGTGAGGCAATGATACCTGCTGTGACACTGCTATTTCAGTGGGAATAGACAGCATGGCTCATCAGGAGAAATATGCTGGCTGCAAAAGAGATGCATGTACCAGCTGGGCATTGAGTGAACGGCTAGTGAGAGAGGCGAGAGAAGGGCAGAATGGTGAAGATCTGTGAAAGTGAAATCAGTAATTCTGAATACAAGAATGTGGACAAGGCAGAGCCTGAGGCGAGACCCAAGGAGATGGTGATATGGTTGGTGTGATGGAGGCTCAGGCCATGGGGATAGACAGGGTGTTATTGAATGGAAAAGAGAAGGGTAGCCATATTACAGCTGCATCAGGGTAGGGGTGGAGGGGAAATAAAAGCCAGAGGTTGGAAGAAGTGTAAGAGAAAGTGAAGGATTTGGGTCTAGCCTGGATTTGTGCAGTAGAAGAAAAGTCAAAGACAAAGAAGCCTTCCAGTTTAAACGACTTTTTCTCAGTGAGAAGTTAGGGTGGTTTCTCAGGCAACCCTACACACTGCAGCAGGCAGTCCCACTATGAAAAAGCATGTATTTTAAGCACTTTCACATTTTATATATGAGATTGGTGATTTTTTATATATGATATTGATGTTTGCTGTTCAGCTCTGAATTGGTAAAATCAAAGGCTTCCAGGCCAGGTGTGGTTTCTTTAAAACATGCAGGTTCTAGTGGTTCTCTGCGGGGTCATGGACTCCAGAAACCAGGAGAAAGGCTCGTAGCTGATCTCACCTTCCTTCTAATACACCCATGATTGCCCTGACACTATCCTGCCAGTAGTCACCAAAGGAGATAAATTTGTACTCGAAATGTAGGGGAGAATTCAGAGCCAAATAGTAAGGAATAAAATTACAGAATGACAGAATCATAGAATGGTTTGGGTTGGAAAGGACCTTAAAGATCATCTCATTCCAACCCCTTGCTGTGGGCAGGGACACCTTACACTAGGCCAGTTTGCTCAAATTCCCATCCACTTGTCCTTGAACACTTCCAGGGGTGGGGCAGCCAGAGTTTCCCTGGACAACCAGCCTATGCCAGTGTGTCACCACCCTCGTAGCCAACAATTTCTTCCTAATATCTAAGCTAAATCTCCCCTCTTTCATTTTAAAGCCATTCCGCCTTGTTCTATCACTAAATATTCTTTTCAAAATCCATCTCCAGCTCTCTTGTATTTCCTTTAGATAGTGGAAGGTGCTATGAAGTCTCTGCAGTGTCGTCTATTCTCCAGGCCGAACAACCCCAACTCTCTCCATAGGAGAGGTGCTTCAACCCCCTGATAATCATTGTGGCCCTCCAAAATTCTATTTTGACATGCTGCTCTACTGACTCATTCAGCTTCAGCCAGCTGCTTACAGGTAGTTCAACAGTGAGACAAAAGAAGCAAATGAAGTTTTTTCTGTTCCTGTGGAAAAAAACATGGTGACATTTTTCTTCATAGAGTTTTTTAAGTTTGTCTTAAGCAGGACTTCTTGACAGTTTCTCGACAACCTGGGGCTAGGCTCTGTTACAGCAATTTATTTGGGATCTGCATAGCAGATATATTTTAAAAGGTCATATAATGGTGGAATATCTTTCTGGGGCCAGACAGAATTGTCCCCCCAGGCTAGCAGTTGGAGAGCGTTAGCTGGGTTAAAAAAAAAGTAAAACAGAATGCAAATGCTATGTTCTTACATGTTGGGTTTTGGGAAATGTTTAAGTAGAAAAGGAAGTTTTCTTACTTTCAAAGTTAATAAAATCCCTTCTATTCCTTTAGGAAAAAGTAATTTATTTTTTAATTTAAATGTACTTCCTGAACAAAAACTTACAATCGGCGCCAGCTTCAGCGGATTTAGCAAAAACAAATGAAAGGCCTGATTTTCTGTACCCCCCCTTTACATTTTTACATTGCTTTAGAGCAGGGTGGAAGGTTTTGAAAAGCAGCAGACATACCTGTGGTAATTGGGTACCTGTGCTTCTGCTATTTCCATCCTTCTGGAGTTGGTGCACATGGCAGCATAGTCAACATGTTTGTCTGAGAACAACCATCACAGCAGGCACTCAGCTCTCTGGGTANNCACTCAGCTCTATGGGTAATTAAGTTAAATCCAAAGAAAACTGAGGCTTGACACCTGGGACCCAAAAGTGACAGGACTTAGGTATTTGTGTCTCAGAAGCTTATATAAGGTGACCAAGATCCACTAGCAATCTCGAATGCCTTCTTTTGCTGGCCTGTGAGCTTGAGTTGAGACTTCCAAAGGGCACCTTCCTATTTCAGGATTCAACATCCCGCAATTAGTTTTGGAGTTTACTTCATCCAACAAGCTGATGTATATTTTCTCCCAGGGAGACTCAATATTAAGAAAAATTTCTGCTAAGATCCCTCAGTTCCTCCTCACTTATCAACCTTGATGTCACAGTACCTTGGGAACAGCAAAAAATGCAGCCCCCAAACCCTGTCCCACAAACTAGGTATGCGTGGCTATCCTCATGAAGTCTTGTAGCCATGAGCCTTTGAGCTGAGTAAGGATAAGGCTTATACTTGTCCAGAAGACATTCTGTCTTTCCAGACTCAGCTCTCACCTCATTTCTGCATTTACCTTTGGTCTTCCCACTTGTCAATATGTGGAGAACCAGGCTCAGTATTGCTCTAAATATTGGTGCCAATTTCACTGCCAAAAGTCCACTTCTAATCTGTGGATCTCCTTGGAGCATTAGTTCTCAATGTCACCTAGATCTTTGGTGGTCTATTTAGCTTGTTATGAGCTCTTACATGGTAGGAGCTCTATAAAGCAGGTGGGCTCTGGAGAGAACAGGGCTAATTCATAGTTTTGAATTCTCATTTGAATTCCCCAACTGCCTCTGCACACCAAACTTTTTGTTCTTCATTCCTCTGGTGCTTGAGAGTGCAGCAGCCCAATAACTCCTGGTGAAGGGGAGCTCTGTGTCCCTCTCATCAGGGGCCAGGTGTGAGGGCTTCCTCAAACAGAAGGGAAAATACCCTGTTCAGAACCTTTACAGATGTGCAGGAGGAACTGTGCATAGAGAAAGGGCACAAAACTCTTGAAGTACTGTCTGACATGCACCATAGCTAGCAAGGGATGAGGTAAGAGTTTTGGGAGGTGGGCTGCTCAGGAGGGGAAAGGGAAAGGCAGCATGGAAGGAAGCATAGTGTGGAGATTGAGAGTGGCTGTAAAATCAAATGAAACTCCAATGAGTCTTAACTCTGGAAGTTTGCCTGAGAGACAGAGTCCAGATTAGCTGCAGGTAACAGGAAAAGAAAAGCAATAGTTTGTTCTGTTGCACTTCTCAGGGAAGGTCTGCAAAGAATGCAGGATGGCAGAGAAATTACAGATCCCAGTGGTGGGCACATGGATGGGGGAGATACCCTGGCAGGGTCCCCATGCTGCTGCACTGCCACAAGGGAACCTTCACAAGGGAACCTTTGCAAACAGCAGCATACCACTGAAACCCCATACAGACATTACCCCATGGCTGTTGGCTGGCTGAGCCCACCCTCAGGGTGTTCCTGCTTGCTGCCCCAGAGACAGCTCAGGCTGTGCTCTTTTCCTGCTCCAGATGGTGGGGTTGAGCCAGTGGTGAGGCCAGAGCTGTGTGAGCCCGGTGCAGCTTTCAAACGCAGCCTGTAGGCTTACCTTGGTCTATTTGTATTTGCTGGGGTGCTGCCTTGAGTCCAGTGGGCTCAGAGCGTGTCTGACTGATTCTCCAAGCAGGGAGCCATCCTCCCTTCCCCCCACCCCGCCTTGTAAGACCAGGATTTCAGCTGATGTTCAGCCCTTATTCCCTTGCAGTCTAGTGCATTACAGCTGCTGAAAAGCTGCCCCCACAGCTCTGTCTTCCCTTCAACCCAATAATCCCGTGTTTGTCTTTTTTTCCTTAGGTACAGAAACTCCTGCCACATGCTCCCTCTGCTGATTTCATAATACTTCACCTATCCCCCAGCCCCGCCCCTTTGCTCCAGGTTCTTTAGTCTTTTCTGTACCCTCCCCACCTCCCCTTACAAGGGGGGATATTTTCCAGCCCACCACCAGCAGCTGCAGCATCTTGCTGCTGGAGAAATGCCAAACCTTCACCTCTAAGCAGCGCACACAACTCTGAGCATGAGACAATCAGGAGAGAAAGTGGGAAGGGGGAAAGTATTGACAGGAGTAAGTTGAGAGAAATCATAAAGCTTAAGCAGAAAGAAAGCAGTTTGAAAGGTAAAGTATTCAGAGAAAGCCCTTTCCTGGATGAATCTAATTGTTTTGTTATCTTTACCCACCAAAGCATTTACTTTGGTTTGTCGCCCGATCCACAAACACTTTCGAGGAGATGACATTACCGAAAGGCAGGAACATCTGCATCAGCTCAGCATCCCCAAACTCCTGGGGCAGATGGTAGATAAACAGGTTACAGCCCTCTGGTCCTATCAAGAGAAAAAGAAGACTCATGAATGAAGAGAAATAGGGTACGAGAAAGCACATGGTGGAGATTTACTTTGGCATCCTCTCTCTCTGACTGGTGAAGGGTCACCTCTAGGAAGCAGCTTGTAGACTCTCAGAGGAATGGACAAAGCACAAGACCAAGAACTCAAAAAGTCACCTAGAGGCTATGGTAACTTCATTAACCTTCCCAGGGCAGACACCAGGATAAAATCTAGAGACAGAGGAATGCACCAGCACATATGGCTGTGGAAAGGCAGAACGGAGGAATAGTAACACAAAGAATGAAAGAATATAGTTCATAGTTTTCTTTTGCTCCTTGTAACCCGCGGGGTTACATTTTGTTCTGTGGAATTTTGCATTCGGGCCCCAGTGTGACTAATCTTGAAGATTCCCCCAGATCAGGCAGTTTGGCCGTGTCCTCCATTCTAGAGGGTTCGGCAGGAGAGACTGCAGAACCATCTCCATCTGCAGAGAGATGGATGTAAATCCAGATTAGTAGTCAACAGGGATTGGCTTTTTTGTCTCAGTGCCGTAACATATTCTCTTACAGGTTTCAAAGGCTACTTGGGAAAATATCTAGAGAGGAGTTGTTAGTTGGAGTATGAAGTTTTGTTAAAGTAGAGACCCTCAAAAAATGTTCAGTTGAAACTGTATTTTGGGACAGAACAGGGAGAACCTGCCTCTGGTCAAATAGTCTAGAATGAAACTTTTCAACCTGACTTTTATTTTTAAGCATGCTGTCTTTGAGCAACAGTCTAAAGAGAGCAGGTGTGTCCAAGAGGTTTTGTTGAAAAAATTACACACTTAAGACCTTTGCAGTGTTCAATATCAGAAAACTGTACAGTTTGAGGAGACAGGGATTCTTTTTTTCATCATCTTATTTCCAAAGGTATTTCCAGGTGATGCCCAGCTCTGCACTGGCCTTGACAGGTAATTCCAGCCCTGCTTTGCTGAGAGGGGGTACAGTGCATGTGCTTTGCCAAAAGGGTAAGAGGTCAGAGAGAAGGAGGGTTTCCTCCTTCTCCCTAGTCCATGTGCCTACAACCCTGCGACCTTACTCAGTCAACTTTCCCCCTTTTACGTCTGTGGGGAAGGAAAGGGTTTTTTAATACTCTCGTTTTCTTCATCAGGGCATAATTACAGTGTCATAACACAGCAAATTACAACTTTGCCTTTCCTGTTAGGGAGAGGAGTTCGCCTAGATGCTCCCACCTTTTATTAGCCATTACTCATCCCCCCGGCTGGCAGGAGAAGTACGGTGAAGTCAGGATTCTGGCAGATGCCCATTTAAAGCTCATTAAAATTCCTGGGCCTCAGCATGATTGAAGTCACAGGCTCTCCACATTTCCTTTTGGATTAATGGAAAATGAAGCCCTAATGAATATTTGCTAAGCACAATTTTCCCCACTAATTTGCTAAAAGGACTGTCATGAAGGAACAGCTGATCCTTTGCATCTTGTGCATCTCCTAAAGGTCATGGGGATGGTAACACGGTTTCTTCCAAATGTGGGGAATAGTGGTATGGTGGGATAATTAACTAATTAGGCACCCGGTCATCTGCTTAGCTACATTACTTTTGAACCTCAGTGGCCCACAATCAGGCTCCCCTATTTCATGCCAAGCTTTTCCAGCTTCCCCCCACCTCCTGTCTGCCTCTCCTTTAGTCTCCTCACCAAGCAACTATCCCTTCTCCAATCCCTGCTGCCATTTGCTTCCGCACAATACAGAGTTATTGGCACGGTAAGCTAGATATGAAACAGTCTGAAAGTGTTAAACAAACACCAACCCCCTTAGGTGTCTGTTAAAATTGAGAAAATTCTGCCCAGGAGAAGACCACGGTCCAGAATAACAGGGAAAAAATTCATTCCTTCATCTGAACGTGCCCCAGAGCACTTCTACTATGGGATTTGAGATCCACATTATAATAGAATGGGTAAAATCTTGGCTTTGCTGCAACTGGTGGCAAAATTCCCACTGACATCACCGGAGCCAGCAGTTTGCTCTGTAAAACTGGCCAATTCTTTCAAAAGTACCAGCTGCATTTCCTGGGGTCTTGGATTAGCTGTGCATGAGTATGGATTCTGCCTGTGTGTGCTGAGAAACACCTACCAAGGCATAAGGCAGACCAGGAGGCACATAACTTCATCTAGACCATGTTTAGAGGCTGGGCTCAAGGAGAGGGCAACCCTTAGATCACCTTGAAATCATCTTTTCCTCACACTACTCAGAGATCAAGAGTAAGAGACCAGTGAGGGTGTGAATAAGCAGGGACCATCCTGAAAGCCCAGCCCAGCTCTGAAATGTGGCTGGGAAACCTGTGCTGTGGCTTCCCATACCAACTCAGACATGCAAGGCCAAACTCACTTTTTTGCCCAACTACAGAGGCTTTTTTGCTAATTTCCAGTGCTGAAAATGCCACCTGCTTCTGAGGAAAAAAAAAAAAAAATTGAGATAGTTTGATTGTTTTGTCACCCTCCCATATGAAAATTCTGCCATTAGAATTTAACTAGCAATTTTTTGTTGAATCCATCTGTAAGTTACCTATTGCAGTTAGAGTCCTTGGTAAAGAATTCACAAAACATGATCTGCCTGCCTCAGCCCTTCTACCTTGTGGGATTTTTTTTTGCCTGCTTTAAGTTAATGTAGGCACTCCATAGAAGACTATGGGTTTGTCTATATGGATGTCTCATAGTATATACATGTATATTTTTATGAAATCAAAGACAAGACATCAGGAAGAAATTCTTCACTATGAGGGTGGTGAGGCACTGTCACAGGTTGCTCAGAGAGGTTGTGGATGTCCCATCCCTGGAACTGTTCAAGGCCAGGTTGGATGCAGCTTTGAGCAGCCTGGTTTAGTGGAAGGTGACCTTGCCTGTGGCAGGGTGTTGGAACTAGGGTTTTTAAGGTCCCCTCCAAGCCAAACTATTCTATGATTCTGTGAGTTGTTCGTCTCAGAATTCTATGAAAGTCTAAGTTAGTTCCTAGTGCACAAATGAAATGAGTTTTAAGGGACTAGCTCAAATCACTGGAGCAAGAGGAAAATCACATTGGGCATGGAAAAACCTTACTGAAGACTCCAACTAACTTGCTGGAGAGAAAGTTCTTGTTTTCAACAGAGTTAATGGATTATTGGAGATCAGTATACTTGGCAGCTCAGGGCTGAATACAGTAATAAAATTATTTACCACAGGTTTTACTTTTGTTTTTCAAAAGGGCTCTAAGCCAGCTTGAAATCTAATCCTCATGACACATTATGAGAAGAGAATGAAGTTTCATTTTTACACTGATGTCTACCATGGCTCTTGCTCTTATGACTTTAAGTTATATATATTTCTGTTCATTTGTACACAAGAAAGGCACAGATAGCCTTGATTTGGACAAAAAAGAAAGAAGGCCTTTAAGGAAGGCACAGTTTATGAGTGGTCTGTAGATTACAGGGAAACCATGCTGGATAATGGAAAACCTGTGACTGAGGGCACAGAACCACACGGATGATGTGGTTTGGTTGGACCTGAGCTGCTAAGCCATTGCTCTGTCCCCTCTCCTCACGCTTCAGCTCATTGTTAGTTTTTGTAGCATGGGGACAGCTATAGACCCACCTATCCCTGGGTGCCCACTGTCAACATGAGTCAGCTCCCTCTACCTGATCCGATATCAAATATGTATCATTGCATCCCCAACACCAGGAGGCAATGTCATAAGAAAAGGCTATGATTAGACTTGTTTTCCAACAGTAATTAAGACTGAGCTGTCCCGTAAGGTTGTGTGAAGTTAGCCTGCAGCGCCTTGGTCAGCTGCACACCTCACCTCTACAGCAAACACTGAGAGGCTGGAATTTCATTGCCTCTTCTGCACCTGCTTCCCATTCAGTCCCCAGAGTATTTGAGAACAGGGCACGTGAGAGTCACAAGCCTGTGCCACTTTATTTTAGTACGTAAGTATACTTCTGAGTTTCAGAAACTACATTAAGATGAGTAATACCGTACAAATGTAAAATTACCTCCAAGTTTTCTGTGGTTGACATGGCCTGAATCAAGATTTCATCTCAAGCTTTGATAGCTTTGGATCTGTTCCACCCCATGCACCCTGTCAGCTGCCGTCAGCCTCAGTGCTCGTGTGGAAGTAATGACTAATCTCTACAGGAAGGTTCCAGCAGCCAAACGTCTCTGGGCTTGTTATCCAACTGGGATCCGGGAGCAGAGAGTTTAGCATTGTTATTAACAGTGTGATCATTGGTGTTACTGTTGTGGTAGGGCTGCTTCACTAACGAATCAATGTTTATGCACATCTTTGCAAACATAAAGAACTCTTCTCAGCACTGGGCATTATTATTATTATTATTAGAGTATCCTCTTGCTGTGTTTTTCTGTTAAAGGTTAAAGATGCTTAAAGGTCTTGACCCTCTGCTAAAAGGGAGTGTTGTGTCTCATAGATTATCCCTCTAGAGGCAGAGAAAGCCACAGCATCCTAACACTGCAGGAAAATAAGGGACCCTGGGAGTGCCAGCCTGCATTGGACTGGTCATACATCTCTTATCTCTGGTCCCCAACCACCTTCATCCTCAATACCAGCTGCTTGCAAGAAGGACTGAAGAGTTATGAGATAACTTGTCCACTGGGTGACACTCACTCCCAACCCACAGAGGCACACCATGCCTTGTGAACAGAGGGATCTTCAGGCTGAGGGCCTTCAAAGTGTGCACCACAGCTTTCCCCTGCTCCTGATGGTTCCTGGCACTATGCTGTGCTGAGCAATGATCTGCTCTCCATTTTGTCCTGTGCTTAATCTAGCCCCAGTAAGCAATAAAAAGCAAAGTCCTTCAGCATGGGGGAAACATCTCTGTAATGATACGATAGGTCTGTGCATCTGTTCTCACAGCAGGGACATGTACTGGAGCTAATCAGGAGCTGGAAGTTGTGTTCCCCAGGAAATTCTGACATAGGAAAAAAATTAATTCCAAATTAGATGGAAATGCCGACATTTCTAATTTTCTTACAGAATGAGATTTCTCCCCCAAAGTAGTTCTAGGCCATCAGTATGTTTTAGTTTGATAGTGTAATCTTGATTCATTTCATTCTGACTCTTACACTGTATTAAAACATTAAATGTAATTACATATATATAATAACATATAATATAGAATATATCTGAATTAGTGATCTAATAGAGGATAAAATTTAAATTGTAACTATTTAAAATGAGGGTTGCTAAGCTGGAGCACCTGACTTTAGAGCCTCATTTAGGCAAGCAGTCCCTTCTTGTCAAAAGGGAGCAGTGGACTCCTTGGAGGACAATTGGAGCTGCCCAAGTGGGTTGCCTCTGAGAGTTCCACTGCTCCCCACTGACTGTAAAGGGAAAATTACATGCCATAGTTGTCTCCCAAAGTATTTACATGCAATAAAGTTACATTTACCTCTCCTTACTTTTCATGTCTTCAGTGAAGCCATACGAATACTGTGGACGAGATTATCCAGGCTCCACTTATAGTCATTGTAAAGAAACAGGTACCTATACTACATGATTTTTCTCATCCTGATATAGAGATTGTGCTCTACAGGATCTGATTTCTGTTTCTAGATTATCAGCAGACGCTGAAAGGACTAGATAATCTACTCTAAATAGCAGGTCCTTGATCTCCAAATAGAGGTGTCTGAAATCATGTTACTGGCTTTTAATGAAGGAGTTTTCTACAACGTTCTTTATTTCAATGCAATTGCATTTTTATATGCATTCTCAGACACAGACCCCCACTGGACATTATTGCCTATGTTGCTAGCAGGTCTCTCCATGGCCTTTGCAGGTCAGCATGCTCTGCTCCCTGGGGAACGAGGACATATCAGCAATTCCCCATGAGCATGTTTCTCCATATTATCCTTGGCGACAACGATGTTGTGCCATATCTGGAAAAGGAGAAAAACTCAGTGGACCAGGGATCCAAAGCAATCAGGTGTTTAATGGATACACTAGGTGTATGAGGAGCGGAACCAACGTGGTGGGGATCGCCTGCTGGGGTCACAAAGGAGGACATCACTTTTACTCACCTTCTCTCTGTTGCTGTGGGATCATGGGAGGTGGCTGTGGGAACGCTTGGCTAATCTGGCCATAAGCAGCAGGATAAGCAGCTATAGGGGAGAGAAAAGGAGAGAAGAAAGAAGGACAGATTTCAGTGCTGGGAAGCAAAGAATTTTCACTCCAAGCCACCATACCAACCTAGAGGTGGGCTTTCCCCCTGCATTTTGGCTCTGGGAAGGGCCATCTCGTGCAGACTGAGATGTGGCAGAAGATCCATGGCCATGCTCCAGGAAGTACCATATGGCCTTGAGCACCCACCCTCCCTTCAGCTTCATCAGCAGTAACACTGAAGAGAGCCATGCAGTGTAAATGGGGGTCTCTGCTGAGATCTTTCCCAGCAGAGATGCACGGCCATTCCAGATGGTGACACGAACACATCCATTCTCGAGCTCAGCACAGAGGCCCATGCTGACAGCCACGTGCAGAGAGCGAGCACACGTTTCCCTTGTGTAATCTCCCTTGTACCCTGATTAATTCCCATGCTCATAAAAACAGTCCACCCATGTGTTTCCTCCCTTTATATGCCCACACACTGTATGGACAGAGTTGCACATACACCCTTGGATATACATTTTCTTTCATGTCCATAGAGACTTCCTCTCTCTCACACAAACACGGTGGAAACAGTGAGCAGCAATTAAACAATTTTCCCCAACTCAGCTCCCCTACCAAGCAAACAAGGGGAGCCATTCACTACCGCAGATGGTAGATGATGTGCCTTGCTGCTAAAAATACAGAGTATGGGTCGGCTGCGAGACCAGAGAGAAGGGGATAGGGGCCATGTGTGTGCAGAGGGGTTAATTAACAGCTCAAAGGGTTGAGCTGCTTCCCATCTATCAAACCTCACAAGCAATAAATGACAATAACTAAAACACCGGCAAATGAAGCCCTACATGGAGAATTAAATTAAGTTTCCAGATACAGCGCTGACATGAGATAATAGCCATTCCTCAGCGGGAGCCCATGATCGCTCCAGTTACCACAGGAAATAATGACTTTGGGGTGGCAGCTTCCTCGCAACGTTGGCCACAGACACCTCGCGAGGGGAGGCTGAACACGGCGGGGTCGTGGTCTGCACCAGGTCACTTTGGCTGGTGTCAGTACGTCAACTGCAAAGGAGCTGCTCAGCATAAAGGGCAACACGAGTGGAGGCTGATCCATTGGGAGCTGTGGAGAAATCTGCTGGGAAGCCGGGAGGATGTCTGTGTATCTCCTAAGCAATTCTCAGACTAACTAACTGGGGTATGGCCAGTACACATACCCTAAAAAAATGGGTATGTGCAGGCATTGCATACCGTGCCAGGCACAGGAGCAGTGGCTTTGCAGGGCCTCGTTGCCTATTTTCCCTCTTTGCTACAGCATTCAGGAACCTGTTATAGCAAGTGGCCTCCAAATCAGTAGCCTGATTTTGGACTTGTGCATTTTGCTAAGGCAAACCAGACATGGTCCTGCTGATTAAGTTTCACTGAGGTACAGGTCCGTGGGCCTGATTCCCTGGAAAAAGGGAGGAGGTTTCCTCCTTTGTGGGAGAAGACCCTGGGCTTGGTGTTTGTGCAAACCTAATCCGGGAGTCTATGACCCCCTGCTTGCCATTGTATTAGTAAACAGCCGCTTCCCTCAGCCCCCTGAGGGGTGTTCAGAGATTAATGGTTTTACAGAAGAGAAAGGTTTATTGGGAGAAAGTGTTAATACTAACGACCTGCGTACTGCTGCACTCCAGCGTAGGCTTGCTGCAAGGGGTCTGCTGCAGTGGGGCTCTGTGCTGTGGAGACATAAGAGAGAGAAGGATTTAAGGGGTTAAAATATGATAGGCGCTCTCCCTTTCTCTTTCATCATCAACATGTGTTGTGAGACAGACAGACCCAGGGGCTGAGGGTTGTGGAAGAGGAGCAGCTTGCCTGGCCCTATGGACAGGACTGCACAGAGCCCCCCAGCATGGCCAAGAGGGTTCTGTCCCCCAGCCATCACCCTGTGAGACCTTGGAGCAGAGGGCAAATAAACCTCTCTCCTCCTTTCCCCAGCTTAAATTATGGATCCGCACTGATCATGCAGATTTTTGGCATTGCAGTAATCTTGCAAACCCCAAAGAGCCCTCATCTTAAGCCAGGACTGACACTGTGCTAGGTGCTGTGCAAACTCAGATCTCAGTGACAGCTACAGTCACATGAAACTTTCAATCAGAGCAGAAAACAACAGGGGCATAGCAGGAGGAAGGAGAAGAGAACAAAGCAGTGGCTCCTGTCATCCCCACATCCCTTCGAAGGACTGTGTTGCTGCCAGGCAGCCCCCTGTGAGAGAGAAGAAGCTGGTTGTGGGGGGCGGGGGACACCACTTGTCTGCTCCAGGGAGGATGCTGTGAATCTCTGCGTAAGGCATGCAGTCTCTTGCTGGCTTCAAAGTGCATTTTCTCTCTTTACAAGTGCGCATTCCTCCCCACTAAAACTGTTTATTTTTGTGAAACTTTGAAGTCTTGCTCAAATACAACCAAAGCTAGTTAAGATTTTTTTTTTTTTTTCTTTTTCTCCTTTGGTTGATAGGGAGGAAAAAAGAGAGAAACGTGTTGGATAAGCTCTTTCTTTATCTGCAGCAATAAAAAATTTAAAGCAAAGCTTGGCTGAACCTCCAGTCCAAATGTCACCTTGGCCCTAATATTTCACTTCTTGTTATGAGTTTAATTTGTATTTATTGGTGCTGCACAGTTCTACATTTGCACAGTCCCTCCGGCTTATTCCTTGTAGGATGATCCCTTAGGGAGCTGCCACTTTCCCACATCCATCCCACCTTTTTCCTTCTTACCCGCACAGAGGTGTGGCTGGAGGCAAGGCTTGGAGGATGCAAAGGTGGGGGCCTCTTGGAAGGAAATCTGGTGCCATACACCTATCCAAGGAGAGACACTGACTGTATGGCAAAGTGTGGGGGAAGTTGTCAAACGTGAGTATTACAGACCCAAGGAACACGGATTAAGTGTTTTCTTACAGAGAGAAATACCAGCTTGAAACTTAACTTTAAAGATCACCATTGGTCATGTTAGAAGCTAGCAAGGTCTTGCACTTTTCTCCCAAAATACAAGGAGGAATGGTGAGAAGACCAAACTTTGAGGCAGCAAACCCAATTAACTGGCTAAAGCTTGGAGGCTTCTGTTCATTATGGACGTTACTGGGTCACGTGGACTTTGAGAATGGGGTAGTCACAGGAAGAAATAAGTAGGATTGCAGTCTTAGGTTGGAATGATTACCTAGATGACTTTTGGCAAGTCCCTCAATATGTGTGTATGTGAAATGGGAAAGTGCTGCCCTACTGTAGGGATTTTCACTTCTTACAAAGGGGTGTGAGAAGAATATATTAAAACCTGTGGGAGATCAGTGGAAGGCATAGTAGAGATACAAAGTTCCATTTTTAAAGAGTAGTTGTTCCAGGAAACTGGAGGAAATGGTTGGAAAATATAAAAATTGTTTCTACTTACTCCTGTACTCTTGAAAAAGAAACCAAATAAAGTCTATTCTTTTTAACCTCTGCTCAAAACTGTTTTCCTTGAAAAACAGAATGTTGATCGTATTGCTCCAGAAAAGAGCTCAACAGCTATGAAAGGTTGAGTGATACACCAGTTCCCACACCCCTTTGGGAGAATGTATCATAATAACTTGGACCCTCCAAAATGACCAAGTCCTGTCAGGTAGAAGATATCTCCTGAGAAAGGTGAGGGAACCTGTGGTGAAATAAGCAAATCTTTCTGAGAAAGCTATGGTTTTGCAGATTGCAGTAAAGGAAATGATCTCCCATCTCAGCTCCAAAGGCAACTGCCCTTCCTTCATTGCACTCATCTGTTTATAGAGCTAGAAGAAGAAATTGTCTCTGCTGCTCAGGAAATACAGTTACAGCATTTAATTTCTTTCCAGATGAGTCTGGTTCGGGCATGTTTGTTCTCTCTCTGACCTGATGACAATTAGCAATGGCTGTCACTTCACTAATGCGGGAGAAATCACTAAGCAGGACCTGTCTGACTGTGGTCCTTTCCTTAATTTCTTGCCTTATCTGGGAACATATTGGAACTTCCCAATCTTCCAGCTACAGCTGAGTCTGTCCTGAACAGGACCACCTGGCTCACTACAGAGCTGCTCTCCTTCCTTACCCGTCCTGTGGCTATCTCACCTGCCTTCGGAGCCACATTTTGACCATCAGAACTAAGACATTCTGCTTAGGAAATATACACTGAAAATCATGGTTCACCTTTAAGATTAAATATTAGAGCTGGACAAATACTTTCTTTAAAGTGTTTGGGACAACAGTTGACTAAATGAAGCCTTTTCCCCTTCCATGCTAAAGCTTTTAGAGTTCATTCTTTTTCTGAGTATTAATGATTTGTTATCAAAGGTAACATCTAAATCGGTGTTTCTTTATCATGAGGCTGCCTTACGCCCAGATCATGCACAGAATTTCGTCTTAGCTCACAGCACATGCAAGCCAGTGGGAAGACTCTGCTCTGCTCTGGTTTCAGTCAGCTTTGCACCAAGTTGGAAATCACTTCCTCGTATGAGAAGAAGATGCAAAGTAGCTGTTCTAACACAGGGCCATAACACTGACCCAACCATTCCTGGATGCTCTTGAAAAGGAGAGAGTCTAAAGCACCTCTGGGGAGGCAGCAACTCGTGGCTTAGGGCTCCATGTTTTATGTGTAGTCTCATATCCTACCTTTGGCCACTTGGGAGAAGTAGTTGTGGTGAGTCACAACCAGCAGGAATTTAACTTGGCAGCTCTTAAAAACAAAAGTGATGACTCTGCTCACTGAAGAACTCTCCTTCCTTAGCCTGAAGATTGTGTTTACTGAGCAAATGAAGATGTGTCTCCAGTAGAATGGATGTGTCCATACTGGCCAATATGGCCTATGAAGATGCAGGGACACAGACTTTAGGTTGGCTGGACACCCTGGCAGGGAGCCAAGGCATCTTGGGCAGCCGTGAGCATATCTTCATATGTGCTGCTCACTCTGGCAGAGGAATTAAACACAGGAAAGGGCATAACTGCCTACACTACCAGATGTAGTGTGAATGAAGCCAACAGCTGATATTGATCCAGAAATCTCAAGACGGAGATTAGACATTTGAGGAAGTTTTGTCCCTGCTGTGTTCAGTAAAGTGACAGCCTTCTTACATACTAATGACCCATGAGAAGTTCAGCAATGGCTCAGATGTATGAGGAGCTCACAATCCAGAGTCAACCCATCGCAGGGGTTATGTGTGGCTGTAGCACACCACATGCTAAAATTCAAAGTGATGGGGAGACATGAGTGATTTCTGTGTCCCAGCACAAGGAGACCATGAGGTAAAGTTGCTTTATTCCTTCATAAGATACACATTATAGGTTGTGTGCCCCTGTGGCCTTCACATAGGTGATTAGGTAGGAGAGTTACCCTGTCTCAGCCACCCTTTCTCCCTATCCAGCTTGCCAGTCTTCTTTGTTACTGCAAATACTAGTTGAACACAAGCATGTGGGGCTGGGAACAGAACTCAGCTCCTCAGCTCTATGGGCTGCCTGTGCTAGGGTGCAAGCCCACAGTGGCCCATAAGGTAAATAGCTGAGTAAGGGCTGGTAAGAGCTATAGGGATATAGGAGACACTAGGTGAGGGACATGGATTACATAAAGCACCTTGATGGAGATTTTGGGCCAGAACTAGTGTGTCTCTAAGTTGTAACATTATCCAAAGACCTTGGATGTGCTGGTGACTCTCTGTGCAAATGTGCCTACAGACAACATCTGAAGCAGCTTTCCTTTTGGCCAGACTCATGGAGATGTCGTGTCCAACATATAGATATTTCTGAGATTAAAGGTGATGTAATGTACATGCTGAGGATCACCTGGTGAAATGAAAAAAGTAGAGAGGCTCCTGAGAGGCCAGAGGACAACTATCAATCACATCAGCCCTGCTGAAGTCCCTGTGGCCTTGCTGCTTTGCAGGAGCTTAGGATCTGGCCTTGCCAGGGCAAACTAAAGGTGTACTGTGAAAACAGATGCTAATAGTAACTTCATTTGGCAGCTCAGGGCAAGAGCCTTATCCCTGGACATCTCCTCTATATTAATTTGATCATTTCCATATCTCCATGGGAAAAATCCTGCTCAGATACAATTGTCTCTTTGCAAGACGATCCCGGCCGAGATGCCACAAGGTGACAATGGCAGATAACCTTCCATAAACCTGGAGACATAAAACAAGCCAATGACCTACTATATGGCCATAAATATAAATTTAACGAAGGCAGCACTTATTCATTAGGCAGAAGTCAAGAAATGACTCCCAAGTCCTTCAAAGAAAGTAGATCCGTTAATGTCACTTTCCAAATCCTCTGCCTGATGCCAAAAAGTGAGGATGATTTCCCAAGTCAGCATGAAATACCAGTGCTTTAAAATTAACACCAGGAAAGTTTCTTACTACTGATATATCTCTAGATTGAAATCCAACTTTTTAAAGGGGCATTTAGTTATTGTTGCGCCTGACATTTAGCTTTTGTCAGAGAGTGAATGAATGGAGGTGGCAGAACAAGGCACGTTGTTAAAAATAAATAAAACTGGTTTAAGTGATGTTCTATAAAGAATCTCTCCTGAGATGTCAGTAGCCCTGCTACACTGTCTGGCCAAGACAAGCTGTTATATGGATGGCTCAAGTGAAAAGGGCTGTAGGGGACAGAGAGTTGGAGTCTGCTGTGGTGGTCAGGGGTGTAAATCAGGAGTATCTGCACCTATGCCAGTGGGATGGTGAGGAAAAAGGATGATGGTTACAGTCTGAGACATCAAAAGGGGGACTTCCATACCTCTCGGTGGACTATGGGACAGCCTCCCTGTTCCAGCTCAGGGTATGAGAAAGCCAAAGTGATCTGCTCCCTGAAACCAGAGCAGGCCAGTGCCCTTGGGAGACAAAAGCAGGGTCTGGCTCATTTTAGGCCCCTAAGGAACCTTGGGATTTGATTTTGGTGGAAGGAGTCAGCTTACAACTATATGATACTCTCTCCACTCCCTGCTTCTGATAGTTTGTGCATTTTCTGACAGAAACACTCAATTCCATCTATTTCACCCTATTTTGCAGAGATGCTTCCTATAGAGGTCTGAACCAGCAAATTATGAACTGGATCTGCAGCTTTGTGGTCTGCCCCATCTATTCTTTCCTCCTACTGTCCTGAAGGTATTTTAAACCTCTGTCAGGAGCTGCAGCTTGGCCACTGTCACCTTTGGGAAGGTGGATAGGAGAGGAGGGTGATCAAAGAGAGACAGTGCTGTTCAGTTAGTGTGGGGGGGTAATAATATAACGATAGCAAAAAAAAAAAATCAATGTGAAGGCCAGGATTAAAATAAATAAATAACTGAGTGGGAGGGCTCTATTCACCTTCTCCTTAAATCCAATTTAAATCACTCTCTACAGCCCTAATCTATATCCATAATTATATCATTTCATACAACAAGCTTGCAAGAGGTCTTAAGAAATTTATGTAGATTAAAATTCATGGGTGCCATAGTACAGATTCCATATTATTAAGATTGATTAGGACAGCTGATGCTGTGATTAAAGAAGCCAGCGTTTACTGTTGTAATTAATTAGGTATTCAGACACAACAATAACTGCAATAACAGAAAGAATGTGCTGATCTGGCAGAAAACAGAGGCTGATCCTGTGTTTTATAGTCTCGTTTTGCCATTTAGGCGTAGGCACCACTCAGTTAAAGTCATGTTGTCCCACTGTCTCTTCCTCTACACATCAAAAGAGCAAAGAAATTGAGGGCTTTTGTACCCTCTGCTTTATCCTGTTAATAGGAAAAGCCATTTTGGTAGCATCCCCAGGTATTGTAGATGCTTGTTTAGGACCATGTATGATCCTACTATAAAATTCATGTAGTTCAATTTTAGAAACCAGGGGTATGTTTATTATTTTCTTAATAGTCCCACTTCCAAGGCCCATCCCTAATAAGGTCGCATCTGAGATGGATGCTGAGCAAAAACATGACAGGAGACATGTCTGGCAATGAAGAGCTTTCAGTGAACAAAGCAACAAAGACACAGAACACTCAGAAAGGCAGACAGGTGGACGTGGCTAGTCAAGGTGACAAACTAATTCAATAGCAAACCCAGGGCCAAACATCCCTCTCTTTGCCTAAGGCCGTAATCTCAGAAGTCAGGGTCAGGTTTTAAAGCTATTAAGGCACTCTAAGTCCATATTTTGGGGGAGCTTTGTTTAAGTCATCTTTAAAAATAAAGCTCAAGGTCTTAACTCACATAGATGCTACTGAAAACATCAGCACAGAGCCTGATTTGTGTTTAAACCTTCCTCCAGATCAGAGGAGAAAACATTTTGGCTCTGGAAAGGCTCACACAACTGCCTTAACAAACCTCATTCATTACAGCTGCAGCATGGTCACTGGAAGTACATGGCATCATTAAAGTAGCTTAGACTACAACTGAAGATGGCAACTTGTTATTATATTTTTAATGAGTGCGTTCCTTCACTTATTTATTTTACCAGTAAAGCGTGGTTTATGGCACATGGCAGATTGTTACAAATGGGTCAAATAAATGCTTCCTAGTCATAATGATGTCTCAGGTGCTCTCTGTTGCAGTTTTGGAACTGCTGATACAAAATATGAACAGGAAAGCTCTCACCTGGAGACTTAGGGTGGACAAACAGAACACAGACAGAGATTTCCTGTAGTGAAGAAGTTAGCCCCATGGTAGCTGAGCCACACACATTTCTGGGGTATAGTCTATGCCTGGACTGAATGCTGTGGGGTTTGATTTTCATTCTGGACCTTTTACAGGTGCAGGCAGGTCACTCTTTTTCTGTTCTCCTGATTCATCTTGTATCTAAACTCTTCTTGTCTGATATCTTTTGGGTCTGAAATATCAGGGTAGACATCGGGGTGTGGGAAGCCAGTTCTTTCCTTTCTCTGCACAAGTGAAGCCCTGATCTTGCCGAGTGCCACTGGATGGATGATCAGGACTGACACTGGACTTACTGGTCTGGAGCAGCAGCTTGCCAACCCGCAGTGCTACTTGTCATCGACAAGCTGACAGATAAGGCTGTCATATTACCATGCTGTGAACTCCTCCACTGAAGAATTAGTTTGGGTGATAACAATAATTACATATGGAATTTGAATCCTGTCTCTGCTGGCAATGGGTGAAGTAAGTGACTGCCCTATATCTCTACATTGTGCCAAGGAAAATGAATTGGTGGTCTTGGCTCAGTTACTGAGACATGAGTTCCTGCAGAATCCTGTGGTCTCAGCAGTAGCTTGGAAACATGTGGGCATAAAGGTTTGCCTTGTACTGAGAGCTATTGCTCACAAGAGAGGGCTGGACCCCAAATAGGGCATGAAGTGAAGACTGCTGTCTTGCTAGCCCAGGTGTACCCACTGTGCAGCCAAAGGAGGGGGCTGGTGGATAAACTTCTGCTATGTTTGCAGAGAGGAGACACAGAGCTAGTCCTGTCAGTGGTGGGCAGTCAGAAACAGAACCATAGTGTGCCTGAAAATCGTAAATGAGATGAAATGTTTTTAATATATTATGAGGAACTGAGGGAACTTCGCTTTTGTTTTCCTCAGCAGCCTAAACCCAGAACAAATGCACTGCATCAGAATCATAGAATATCCTGAGCTGAAAGGGATCCATAAGGATCATCAAAATCCAACTCGTGGCCCTGCACAGTAGAAGCCCAAGAACCACACTATGGGCCTTAGAGCATTGTCCAAATCCTTCTTGATGTATGTCAGGCTTGGTGCTGTGACCACTTCCCTGGAAAGCCTGTTGCAGTGCCCAGCCACCCTCTGGGTGAAGAACTTCTTCATGATATCCAACCTAAACCTCTCCTGACACAGCTCCATGCTGTTCCCTTGGGTCCTGCCACTGGTGACCAGAGGGAAGATATCAGTGCCTGGCCCTCTGCATCTCCTCACAAAGAAGATGAAGAACTCAGCATCTGTGAAAGCATTCCCCATCTAAGGCTCCACAAAGATGACACACCACTGACCCATCCCTGGCTCTGTTTAAGCTGTAGATCCCTCAGCACAGAAGGAATAAGGATGTAGGATGTTATGTGGTGTATTGCCACTTCTTTCTGGGAACATCACTGGGATATCATGGAGCAGTCTTCACTTTTCTCGGAGCTCTGCTTTGTTCCCTCTTCCAGGTTCCTCGTTTCACTGATTCTTTGACAGCCAATCCCTTCTCTCTCTTGTTTGCTGCCCTTTGGTCTCATGATTTTCTCATCTCTCCCTCCCTTTCTCTTTCCAAAGAGGCTTTATCTTTTAAGTGAGCATTTTGTGCATTCCCTCACAATGCAATTCAGTAGGGCAGGACCTGGTACCAGAAAGCAGAATTATGATGAGGTGACGCACAGCAGAAACCAGTGCAGATGGTCTCTGCTGTTATTGTACATCACAAATGGTTACAAGAGAGGCTCTGGGCTCTGGGTGGCTAAGAAGCTTTGGCAGAAGAGCACAATCCCTGCTACTATGACTAATGTGGAAATGGCAAACGCTCTTGTGCTGCTGCAAAGTGACTCACAGTATCATGGCACAACAGATTATGCTCTTTGTCCCCACTATATATTGTGACACATTGCCACGTTCAATAGCTCTGCAAACTGAAAGATTAAAGGGCAGGAATTAATATACAAAAAGGTCAAATCTCTGAAGGGGCTCAGACTAGTGAAAGGGGAAATACTTGCTGCCTTTTTATTCACTCCATGGCAAAAAGTGCACTGAGGCATTATGTATTGGCTGATCTTGGAGAAGGTGAGACCTTGGCTTGCAAAGAGTGTGCCTGTAAGGAATGGTTTCCTAGCGCTACTGCATGCATCTGTAGACTGACCAGATTCACAGAAAAAGCTAATTCCTGAGGGACATGGGGTGTGATGAAAGGCCTGGTGAGTAGGGATGTTCAACCTACTCTGGCCTTTGCTGCAAAGCCATGGGTGGTTTGATAGTCTAACTCAAATGATGTCTAATGATTATAGTCTAATTCAAGTGTGTCCCTTCTCCAGTCAAAGGGAATCTTGAAAAAAGAGCACGGGGGAAGACAAGAAAAAAAAAAAGGGTGAAATTAAGGAGTAAATACAATTACATAATGTGGACATGTTTTTATAAAGATTGTGGAATTCTGGAGTCCTTTAGATGCAGCATCAAAAATATTATGGCTAGTCACAAAGGTGAACATGTAGACAAACTGCACATTTAATTGAATTTATTTGGGTCAGAATGGTATGGATGTCATGCCTCTATAGATGTTTATTGTCCTGTTTTGCTATTTTCAGACACCAAAAAACATTCTGCTATTCTGGATATAATGGTGTGAACCCACATTTGAGGGTTTTTTTGTGGAGCATGAAAGAGTATCTGAGAGGAACATTCAGGCTTTAAACAATATATGGCAAGTCATAATCATAGCAAGACTATGATTATGTACATAATACTGCAGCAGTCTTTGCCACTTTTAGAATGAGAGATATACCATAAAGGAAAGTTGTTTGGAAGACGATGACTTTGGATGGAGACTGTCATGTTCTTTTCTTCTCTATAGTGTTAATGCAATTGCATGCTCAGTTGTCATAATTTATTTTTACCCTTGCATTTAGAAACAGAGACATGCAGAACCACAGGGCAGTGCCAGTAACAGATGCAACAGAGGAAAGTGCGAAAAATCCCATAATGAACAATGATGGAATAAGCTGCCCAGTGATGAAAATTTCTTTCTAACCCCAAGCAATTAGTGGCTGGCTTATATCGTAAAGCATGAAGTTTTGTGTCCTTTCTACATTTTATCCGGTCTAATATGGCTGCGGATGTTCTCATTACCCGTATAAATGACTAATCCTTTTATTTTTTATGCTGCTAAGCTCCAGAAGTCAATAAAGCCTGTGGCAAGGAGTACAGTTTTGGAGAGTGCATAAACACTCATGAGAAGGATGAGAATTAGATGGAGCAAACACATGATGTAAGCTCCATGGGCTTGCTTTCAATGTTTCAGGGACAGACAAAAGTAAAATGAGAGGTGAGTGTTTGACCTGCCACTGTTCCCTTTACACCTCTGCTATAATTTAAGATACCACTAAGTTATGGGGAAGCTGAGCACTGAGAAAGACAAATATATTGCTGAAGACACACTGAGATAAATTCAAACTTTACACAGAGCAGACTATTTAGATATCAGCTTTACTTGTAGGATGGAGTCTCTCTGCCTGCAGTGAAGAGGAGCAAGGATGGCTGCTACCTTTTGGTGTGTCAGGCTGTTGGTGTTTGTGCAGGGACTTACTGTGAATTGCTGGCTGAGCAAGTCTCTCTGAAACTCACAGAGAATCAGATTAAGGCCATTGACTTTTATATAATCATGGATGAAATACCTAAATGAAAGGCTTCTTTAATTATGGGGATAGTTGGGGATAGTAACAAAAGCTCAAGTCATTAAGATTCATCTAGAAAGAACATCTTTTCTCTGATATCCACTGTAATGGATCATGGAAGATTAGCTAAAAGGAGCTAGATAAACCAGAAAAAAAGACAGACACATAAATGGATGAATAAACAGAGAGATGATAGACTGGCAAACAGGTAGATACTGAAATAAATGGACAGTAGAACAGATGGCTATGTTTATGTAACCTTAAAGACAGCATGCTTTCTCAATGCTGTGGTTGAGCTCACCGAGCATACTAAAAGCTCTTTGCAATCTTCTTATACCTTTACAAGACTCCAAAATCTCCCCCGACCTTAAGCTGCTACAAAAACATATATACATGCCTATAACTTTTAGTAGAGTAAGTCCCTTGGTTTCAATTCTTCTTAGAGTTGAATTCACAGCTACATATTTGCAAAGTGTTTGTTAGGAGGAGGATAATTATTTGTCAATATACCTAGGTAACGCTTTTGTATTTCTCTGTTATGTGGCTCATAAAATCCCCTGTGATGATGACTCTTCTGAGTTTTCAGGACTGGCTGAGATCGAAAGAATTATTTTTTTCTCAGAGGTTTTGTGGGCTTTTTGGCTGGAGCATCTAACTCAGTAGTTGATTTCCTAACAGTCTAGATCAATCTATGAGTGCCCCAGGGTAAAATACTCCTTTGCCAGCTGCTGATTAGGATCAATTAGTAACATTTACTTAAATTTTTATTGCTATGATTGTTACTATTAGTATGTGTACAGCAAATGGTAAAAAATGTCTTCCTAGCAGAAGAGGGCTATCTCAAATCTTCAGGATACTGAAAAAAGGTAGGTGCACATGAAGGAATGGTAGACTCCTGAGTTTTTGGTGATTACAGCCTAAGACTGTCCATATATTTGTAAACAGAGGCAGATATGTGTCCTTTAACCTCCCTCCTTCATCCATGACTGCCAGTGCTTGCAAAATCACTCCTTCAGTGCTGGCATCTTTGAGCTAAGAACAATCTGAATCTCGGCAGCAGTTCTCTGGCAGCGTGACAAAAAAAGGTGAACCTGAGCCCATCCAGTTCTATATTTAATGGAGCTTCAGTCTCCAGGCCTGGTAAGACAAGAGGATTTGGATGCAGTGAGCAATTCAGAGACCAGTACCTGCTCTCTGCACACATGAAGCAGTCTGGGTCAGAAGATATGTGGACCCTTTGGACTTGTCCTCCCAGAGCCATCTGGCTGCAGGGGAATTCCAGTAGGAGTTACCAATGGTGGGTGCTAGCCGATGGAAACAGGCTTAGTACAGGTCCTTCAAGGCTAACCAGGAGCAAGACCCTTGGGTGTAATGCTAGGAGATCTACCAGCATGAACTGGTCAGGACTTGGCTCAATTTTTAGCTGAAGCAAAACATGCCGGTTGTCCTGACTGTATTCACCAGACACGCTATCCAGTAACTGAGCACTCAAATATTCAGTACCAAATTTTTTCAGCTCTAACATGCCCTTGACGTTTATCATCCAGATTGAACTGTTTAACTGCTGTAGCTGCGTAAGACCTGAAACAGCAATACTGGAGTGAGTCCTGATGGTTTGAGGCATAATCCCTCTGAGGTGTCTCTTGTTGGACAAAGCTTGTGGATGTGGACAGCCTTCCCTAACACTGAGGGAGCAGGTTGTGGGCACAGCATTGGTCTGGCTTACCTGGATAAGGGTGAATGCCATTAGCAAACACGGCTTCTGCAGCTGGCTGCCCATTAGCCTGCGGCGGGAGGCCGGTGAAACCATTCACCCCAATTGGAGATGGGATGCTAGGCACAGCTGGTGCAGTTATGCCAGGAGGCGTGCTTCCACCTGCAAACAGGGAGGACACAAAGTCAGAGCTGATGAGTACTGTAAACAACAACAACTACACGGAGAAAACTGCTGACACAACAGCTGTGACCACCAGACAGAAACCTCCTGATAATCCAAGGAATGAAAAATCTCCCAAGCTGTTCAGCAAATGAAGGGACTGCTTGCCATTGCTCCTCTGTTCAGAAAGCATTTAAGAAAGGCTTGCAAATCTTTTAAAAATTGCCAGCCCTACATTTCTGCAGCAGTTCCTCTCAATTTCCCCTTGGAGCTCTGTGCGTGTACTGACTTCGAGGACTATTCTATCTGCAGTCTCTCAGGATACACCTTTCACGCAAACTCATTCTGAACTTTCTCAGCACTAGGGATCCTTAAAAGGCACGGCAAGTTGATTTGCAGCCTAAACCTAGCCAGCGATATTTTTTTTTAATGTCACTCTTTGGATCAAACTTGACTTTATAGAGTTTTAACAGACTTCTCCCGATGAACAGGGTCAACTTTTGGGCTAGCTTTGTTCCTATCATGGAATCATACTCCTTTCCTTCTTTCCTGATGCACCCTGGGACTCTAATGCTGCTGTTTCAGAAGAACAAATTAGTCTTTATGTTTTGGGTGGGATCTTGTCACCCACTGGTATAGAATTCTTAAATTTCTGGGGGTAGAATTAAATCCCTCTGCTACCTCATTGTCTGCTCCTATATCTATGTTTAAAATGACTGGACAGTCTGTTCTTCTTGTGACATATTCAGGATGGTTTTATGGACCGAGAATGAGTTTTCAGTGATGCTGAAATAGTATTTTCCCCTTCCTGGCTGTGCGTGGGAAGTTTAACTATCTTATCTTTAACAATATCTTTCTGTGTCAGGGTATGCTACTGGCAGAAAACACCATTTTTGCAGTAACCTCTTTTTTAAACCAATTGCAGATATTTTCTTCACCAAAACAGCATTCCATGATGGGTAAGTCCAGTAACACAATTTAATGACTGCTTAAGTCTGTGTTGGTGCTTTAAGAAAGCCAATACAGATGCATTAGGTGTTTTAATATGTTCAGATTTGAGTAGCCCAAAAAACAGGCAGTATTTCAGCTCATTTCTTATACCCTGAGCAGACAAGCTGCTGCTTCCCCTTTGCTTATTTAAATGGTGTTGGCCTTTAAAAATGCCCTCTGTGGAGGTACAGGGAGCCAGCAGTGGCAACTGAAGTCCAAAGGCAATGCTCTTAGCATATGCCATCAGCTTGCAAATCACAAAGGCTACTTAAAATTTCAGTTGCTTTTCTGGATCTCTCCTTTATTTGCATAGAAAATGTAAGTAATTTTTTTCTAAAATTGCGACAAGGGATTTGTGCTTGCTATTTTGTGCATGTCTAAGGAATTTTAGGCATATTCATTGGAATTTTTTAATTTTCTTCTTATAAAGAACCCCCCTGGAGAGGTCAGATCTGTAGCTGGAGTAAAACTGGCATAATGCCACTGCAGAGAACAAATGGTGGTGGTGGATGCCAGTTGTGGATTTCATCCCTCGTTTGAGATCTCTTGCTGCAGCTACACCAGGTGCAGATTTACAACATAGAGGGAGGAAGGGAGGGAGAAGAGAAGGAAGGAAGACTAAATGAAATTTCATTTCCAGCCCCTCTTTGCAGTTAACAGAGTAGCAGATCCACTGCCGGACCCACTTTTCACCCAGACTGTAGCAGACATGGGTGAAATGTAAAACCTGAACCAAACTTTCAGAGATGTTAAATTAATTGCCTGACAATTACAGTGTGTGTGAGATAAACCTGAGTCTTGATGGAGAACTGTTAAAATGACAGCAAACAGCATTAAAATTTTTATGGTCTGAATTACCCACTGGGACTGCCTATCACCATCCACACTGACTGCAGGCCAGCCAGGTGACTAGATTAAATGAGATGTCCAACTTCTGCGTGGTCACAGCCAGGTGAAATGGATACTGTTTCTCATCTGTTAGATTTGGCTGGATCCAAAACTGTCTGAGTTTGTAGGTCCCATGAGCCTGAATGAACTCATGGCCATGTCCCAAGGAACCCTCTCTCCTAGAGGTGGGACACACAGGAAACCAGCTGGATTAGGAGGCCTGAAGATATCAGCATAGAGGCTGAGCCAATACTTCCAGCGCCTCTAGGACTCCTGGTTTACCAGAATCTTTTTTTCTAGCAAAATTTTTCTTTTGCTTAGGGAAGATCAAAACACTTCCTTTTTACTTTTTCAATGTTCCAAACACTTTTTCTGATGCCTGTTTTTTTTTTTTTTTCAGAGAACTTTGAAATATTTCATTTTCATTCCAAGGCAGAACAAAGATATACTTCAATGACTAGAAATCCTGCTATGAAGCAGAATGATCATTTTCCATTTGGCTTTCTGAATGCTAACAAAAGCCAGCAGGAGAATTCATGTTAGGCTTCAGATATCTCCTGGCCACTCAGAAATCCCTGCTAATGTGGTAAGCTTGCTTGCTCAGAAATTATGTGAAACATTTTCTATGCATCTTATAACATGCTTTGTGAGTGTTGTAGTAATACAAGGAGTAATTTAAAAGTCTAAACATTTCTCCTAAGGAATAATTGTCAATGGATATTTCCACAACCCACCACAGAGGTTTTTCATGAAGGAAGTCACTCATTCAAGGTAAATCTGCAATAACCGAAGTGAATAGGCTCTGTGATTGAAAATACGCCATTAGGAGAGTGCAAAATTGGCCACCATGAAAGACATCAAGGGATGATCTGAACCAGCATCTTTTTTTCAATAATGACCAGTCCTCGGTGATCCAGAAAGCATGTAAAAAACATGAGTTTCCTGTCCTGTATTCTGACAGTGAGAATTTAACAGTCATCCTGTCAAACACTGAAACTAGCGGCCCAGGGATGTAGTGGTGGAGTCACCATCCCTGGAGGTATTTAAAAGATGTGTACACATGGTGTTAAGGGATACGATTTAGTGGTGAACATGGCAGTGCTGGGTTAATGGTTGGACTTGATGATCTTAAAGGTCTTTTACAACCTAAGTGATCTAAGGTTCTGTAACTCTGAAAGGCGCTGGTCACAGCAGAAGAGGAGCAGTTTATAGCAAAGAAGAGTTGGGTTGCTTTTTGTGCGCTGGATATCATGGTAGGCACATAATTTGGCTGTTTTATAGGTGTTTTCAGATCTATGTCACAGAACTCACTTATTTTCAAGACTTATACATATTCAAAAGAGCTTGTGCTCTTTTGTGGTGGGTCCATCACAAACCACTGCCTCGATTCAGCTTTCCAGGCCCTGACAACATTTGAATTCCAGGCAGTCTTTGTTTGATGTTCTCTCTGCTCCCACCAACACAAAACAAATCTAGCTAATGCAAATATGATAATCTTTCCAGCAGTGGGTTTAAAGGGTGCACATATAATTAAGCCACTTTTCTATTTGGTTTTGCAGTAGCTCCATCGACTCATTGTTTATACTTTTATCATTGTGTAAACATATATTTTGAAATGTGTGGTATAAGATTTTTGAGTCAAGTGCTTTGCTTGGGTCTCCATAGGTTCGTGTCGAATGAGATCTGTCTTTCTTTCTCTCCCTCTCCCCCCCCTCATATTCTAATACAAGCAAACAAAAAGATACGCATATGATCCAGTAGCTGCTGATGTTCTTCCCAGCTAAAAAATGCAGAGAGATGCTGTGTGCAGTCAGAGAGATTTCCTTTGGCAGACAGGGTGGCACAGCTCAGTTCATTGGGAATGGCCCCCAAACCTGCGTTGCTTTGGTGCCTTAATTCCCTGCCATACAGTGTTTCTCAACCATCAGGCATCTTTCCTGACTGCTTTGTCAGATAGCACTTTCCCACTCCAGGGCTGGTGCAGATCTCTTTATATTCAGCAATGAAGCTGCCTCTTTCCTCTCTTACTGCTCTGCTCTGGAGTCCCAGATCCTGCTCTGCCCAGCACTGCCTGTGCCATAGCAGGCTCAGACATATTTCACTCCTTCCATGTCTTGTCCCAAACCTTTGTAAAGCTGGTCCTCTTCAGGCCAGCTGGATGCTTCCAGGCACTGGTATGCCACATCTTTTTGAGTACAGTCCCATTCCCTGTACCTCTCATAGATACAAGCTCTGTCAACCCAAGACCCTTTTATCCCAGCCTGTCTCTTAGAAATGGTCCTCTCAAGATGAACCTTTGAGACCTCTGCTCCCCTACCAGACTGTGGTATATTGCAAGACTTTCCAAATTCTCACTTCTTTCAAGATTTGGCCTCACTTTCATGCTTCCCTATTTTACTGCTGTTAGGCCACATATCACTCCGTGACTACCAGCCTTGATGATTCTTTGACCTGTTCCTGCCCAAATGATATCCCTGTGCTTCAAGCCCCTGGAAAGACAGACCTGTTTCCATCTCAGCTTATTTCTCTGCCCATGGAACCATATATTGCAGCTCCTAGAATGGGCTTCTCACAGCCTAAACGGATCCTGTCAACCTGTCTCTGTTCCAACAGCCAGAAACCCTCTCACCAAAGGCCTTCATTCCAGATAGCACCAGATATCTTCCCTAAATACCTACTGTCCTCTCTTACAATAGGGGACGGGCTTATGTGTCCCAAAGGCAAAACTCATCCTGTTAATGATAATGCATCTCACCACCAACCCTATTTTGTTTGTCCTTGGACCAGTCTTGTTGTGACAGCACCAGCACTGATCAGCTGGACCCATATATGCACCAATAAACCAGTGCAGGACACTGCAGGATGTTTTATGGCATTTGGAGGGTGCTCAGAGATAAAGAAAAGTTGTGTATGGGATAAGACTGAGAAGGAAGTGTCACAGAATCATAGAATGGTTAAGGTTGGAAAAGACCTCTAAGATCACTGAGTCCAACCATTAACCCAGCACTGCCAAGCCTACCCCTAAACCTGTCCTAAGTGCCTCATCTACACGTCTTTTAAACACCTCCAGTGATGGACACTCAACCACCGCCAAGGGCAGCCTGTTACAAAGAAACCTTTTCCAATACTCAGTCCAAACCTCCCCTGGTGCAACTTGAGGCCGTTTACTCTGGTCCTGTCAGTTGTAACATGGGAGGAGAGACTGATCCTCACCTGGCTGCAGGTGGCTATAGCAGAAAGCTAATATGTCCTGCCAGGCCTCCTCTGGGTTGCAGCCAGACCTTCCCGCCCTTTTCCCTCTCCACCCGTCTGTCCCCTTACCTGAGGTTGGTGTCATGGGGGCGGCTGCCAGGCCGTTCATGTTCAGAGCCGCCATCTGCTGCATCTGGGCCGCGGCGAAGGCTGCCATGGGGTTCAGGTATCCGCCCTGTGCCACCGAGGCCATGATCGCGGCCTGCTGCTGCATCAGCTGGAACAAAGAGAGCAGGGAAAAAATATCACGCGGTCACTGGCCGGGCAGCCTGTGGCAGCGGCACCAGGGTGTGGGCCTGGTGAGGGTGTGATGCACCGCTCTGTTTTGAGATGTCAGCACACCACGCCTCTGGTACCCCCCAGCCTTGGCCTTCCTCCTTGCCTCCAGGAGCAGGAGGCAAAGGTTGTCTTTGCATTTGAGGCCTCTGTGGTCCCCACCGTGTGTTTCCCCAGTGTGGAGGACACAACCCTGCTACTTCTCTGGTAAGAGGGGCAGAGGAAAGACTTTATACATGGAAAGGACTACACACCTGAGCAAAGAGGTTCCATGCCTTACATTGCTTATATCAAAGTTCTGGGAAAGCCCTGGTGGTTAGTGATGGGAGACCAGTGTATGTAGGGAAAGGGGATTCCTTCTCCAAAGCAGCAAGCTTGGCTAGTTCTCTAGGGATAACCTGTTTTGTTTCCATCTATCAGTGACAAAAATCACTTTTTCTGATGCTCCTAGGAAGCCTGTCGTGGGTACAGAGCAAAACCATGACCAAACCTTTTGACCAGATTATAGCACCTATTTCCAAAACAACCAAGCACAGGTTTCCAGAAGAGCTGTAGAAGAGAAGGGAGCTCCCCTACTCTACCAAGATTAATATTGCCTAATGGGAAAACCCCTTAGGTTTTGATCTGGGCTGACTTCCTCTATTAATTTTTTTCCAGAAAGTCAAAATACTGCTTGTTTCAGGGCACCTACAAAAAGCAGAAAGAAGGAAACCAGGCTATATTTTCAGGCATTTTGGGGGTAAAAATTTTGGAGCAGAAGGCTGGTGAATGGTTGTATATGCTGGAAATGCTTCTTTCATTAAAACAAGACTTTGTTATCATTATGTTACAGTCCAAACCTAGCGCACAGCTGGTATACTATGGCTGCAGTGGGCTTATAAAATGTTCCTGGTGTGAAGGATAAGAGCGTTTGGTTGAAGTTGCCTCTTGTCTCCATCCCTGGAGCTGTACAACATGCCAGACAGGGTATGTCCGAGTATCCAATCCCCAGCAGTGAACAGTGGGGAGAAAGAAGGTGTGGGGGAAAGAAGATGCACAGAGAGTAAACCCCCACTCTGTACATTGCCTCTGGTAATCTGTGTCCTGATGATAATAGTGGAGAAGAAAAATGTTTTTCTGTAGTGATTTTAGAAGTGACTCATGTCTGTGCTGTCTCCAGAATTGGAGTAACTCTGTTTTGCTGCTCTTTGTCATTTCACTCTCTCTCCCATCAAGAAATCACCTTCTGATGCTGTTCTTTAAGCACATGGGACATGCTTCTCAGCATTAAACAGATCTCAAAAGTCATGGCAAGGAACACACTGTTCCCTACTGTTAGCTTTAATACTGAAATATCAGCTAAATTAGCTATTCATACACACACGCACTAAAAAAAACCCAATGAATGCCTTGAATGAACCCTTGAAAATGAACTGTACTCATTCAAATACTGAAACTTGTCACAGTGTGCTCTTGAAACAGGGTGCTCTGCCACTGACCGGCTGAATAACTATGCACATGTTGTGTAAACTTGCCTTTGTTTCTCCAGCAATAAAATGTGACACAGGATACCTGCCTCCCCACCTTGGAGTGCCTTCAGATCTACAGATGAAAAGTGTTGTACTGGAGTTGAGTATTATTATTTTTGAAGCCTAATGCAGATTGGAGGCAAAGTGGTGGCTTTCCCTTTGATTGTTAATTACCCTTTTTTATTATACCCCGCAAAAGACACTTTCACATTTTAATTAGCGATATCCTGTTCTTTGTAATTACTGATGGAATGATTAGACAACCTTTTCTATTATAGCACAATGCTGATTCCCCTTTAAGGAATACATTTGTTTCTAGACATTATTTGAGTTTATTCTGAAGAGAAGGTACCAAGTAGGTGATTTTAGAAAGTATGCCAATGAAGTGAATGAGGAAGGGGGAATCCATCCATCTTTAAAACTAGATTGACTCCAGCACTAGGTGGGCTGACTCATATCTCATTTTCTGTGCTGGGTATTTTTACCCAAGACAGAGGAGGATATAACTGGCTGGTTACAGAAATGATGGCCAAGATCTGTGCCTATAGGATCTCTGTAGCTCTGCAGACTCAAGTAACATCTCTCTGAGATGGATGCAGTTGCAAGGGCTAGGGACATTCCCAGTCTGGCCCCTGATGAGTTTTCTCTGCTCTTCTCCAAAGGTGACCAGAGCTGCATGAACAAACCCACCTCAAAACAGAGAGTGATGAATGGCTGGTTGTGTGTGTGTGTGCGACAGTTAGTCTTGCTGGCAGATATCAGCCTGGTATTTTAACCAGAGACCTTCTAGAGCAGGCAGAGGACTATGTTTTTGGCATTTCCCACTGTCAGGTTCAGTAAACTAAATACAGATGGGGTTTCCTGTGAGCTGGTCACCCATCATGGTTGATGTGATAACAGGCAGAGCAATCTAGGCCAAGATTCATCTCTCCCTTCTGTACCCAAAAGCCTCTGGGCAAATGGATTGCAGCTTTGTTTCTCCCTGTTGACTGGATGTGAAACCTCAGTTGATTGGTTCAGCTGCACCTACCAACACAGCCAGATGAAATCATTTCCACCCCTTACCTGGCCCTCGGCAGATATTTTTGGAACTTGGTTCACATCCGTTTAAAAGAAAGGTGTTAATCCTATTTTTTGTGTTTCACCTGTGCTGCTGAGAAATGGGTCTCTATCTAAAAAGTTGCTGCATTGGCAATAGTAGTAGAAATGATTCTAATGCTCCAAAGAAAATCTCCATTTTGCACTCAGCAGAGCTAGGCAGTCACTTGTGACATTAATTATGGCTTATGCAACTTTTTCTCCTGCTTATGGATGTCTCTAAACTGTTCAGAGGTAACAATGGCAGGTGGTCTTCCTGTTTGAAAATCAGGTAACCTCAGTGCATCACTTCTTGTGCTTTTGGAGGGATTATAAATTTGCACTGGAAGGGGCATGTTTACAGAGTATGCCTTGGCTACATGCATGTTCTTTTTTGCAGTGTAATGTCATTCATGCCCTTCTGTCATAGACCTTTGGAGAGCACAAGGTATTTATTTTCTCTCTCCTTATGAGAAGAACTAGATGTTCCTAATCTACTGATCTGTGCCCAAGGTGCAGGGTCTGCAGCCTAAAGCCTGGTGGATTTCAGTGAAATGGTCAATTAAAAGTGGCCATACTCCCACAGAGACTGAATGAGGACCATGAGGAACAAGAGGTTAAATTTAGCTTAGGGTTAAAAAGCTAATGCAGTAAAAATAAGGTCCTAAGCTGTGATTTGGGAAACTGGATCAGGTGCTTCTACTACAACAGACATCCTGCAGAGAGCAGTCACCCAGTTTCTGTTACAGTCGGTGCTCTGTGGATGTACTCTCCAAGATGTTCTAGAGACCTGTCATGCTGAAATAAGCTGGAGCTCTTCATATCATGACCCGAAGGACACAGACCTCACTGCAGTCTCTGGGGTAACCTGGGGTTACCTGGAGCTAGAAGGAGTAGAGCTTCCCACATCTGAACACAGATGTGTATCCCAGGTAACTGGCTTTGCTTCCTTGGCTACAGAGAGGACCTCAACTATGTCCCAAACACATCTGAACATTTCAACTCTTGACAACCCTCCTGCCTCCCTTGTAAGGTCACAAATCCCAGTCATACCCTTCCTGCTCTTGTTGGAGGTGCTCTGGGGTAAAGATTAAGGGGAAAGAAGAGGGAGCTCCCACACAATCCAGTGGCTGATGGTCAAAGCCTGACTGAGTGCAGTCCCATGATGCAGGTGGGAGGACGGGAACTCAGTCACCTTGGAAGAAGTTGACAGCATAAGATCTACCTCCTCCCCTCCCAGGATGGCTCCAGGGAAATTTACAAAAGGAGAGCAAGTCCTGTAAGGGTCACCAGTCTTCCTTACAAAACCTCCAGGGCATTCCCAGTGAAAGTCACCCCACTCCTTTCCCAGCTCCCCTGGAAGACAAATGTCCCATCCACTCTCTTTTCACTTTGAAAGAGACCCAGCGTATGGTCCCAGTTAATAAAACTGTAGAAAGTGAGGCAGTGACCCCACCAGAGGCAAATCAATAGCAGCAGGGCCCCTGGGTATTGTGTACTTTAAAATATGCCATTTGAAATGCAGATTTTCCCTGCCTGGGCTGGGGCTACAGAGCACTAATCAGGAAGGCAGCAGCCTTATTATCTCAGACTGATCCAAGGGGACGTAGAGGAGCTTTTCCCTCCCTTAGCTAAAAGGACGTATTTCCTTTTGCTTCTGTTACTTCCTTGGCATGACCTTTGCCTCAGCATTTAGAGCTTTTTCCAATCCATTTTAAAGATTCATTCCTTCTTTCCTGCTATCTTTTCTTTTACTCAAATATTTATCTTCTTAGGAGACCAGGAGATGCTACCATACTGGTTCCTACTCTTGGACAGCACCTCAAGAGATAGAGAACCTGCAGTCTCCACCCCAATGCTTCAGAACTGATGGGGCAGGTGGAGAGGCGCTGGTAAAGCCATCCAAACCATGGGAAGGGGTGGCAGTGATGGTTGGTCAATAGAGGGAGATGGAAGGATTTGTCTCACACATCTTTTTGCTACCTCGAGTTGCTACCTTTTCCTTACAGGAGGAACAATTGCATGGAGAGATGAAGGAACTTTCTCAAGGTGAAAAACTCCTGCTAGAAAGAGGACAAGAATGTACAGCCTGCCTTCCCCAGCCTGCAAAAGAAATGCATGTGAAACTGAAAAGGGGAAGAGGAGAGAGGGGGATTATTTCTGATGAACTCTTTTTGAAATAGCGTGATCATTGCCCTTGGAGAGGTCGTAGTCTGAATGATGTGATGACCTTCTCCTTTTTTTCAGCGTTATTTTCCACCCTTGTCTCTGAACTACACGATGTTTTGTTTGACTTTTCATATTCTTCATTCAGTAATAATAATAAAAGTAATAACAGCATCCCACACTTCCCACCTCTAACAATCTATATAAACACTTAGCTAATGAATCCTCATGGTAACCCTGTGATAGAAAGAAGTAAATAAAGTGATCAGTCAAACAGCAAGAGGACTCATATTTGGTAAAATCACAGAATTGACAAATTCGTGTCTGTTTTACCTAGCTGTCCATTAGGAGATAAAACTAAAAATATTTTCCAAGCCTTCAAACAGACAGAAGATAATGGGTAAAAAAAACAGAGTAGTCTTTCATACATTTTTAATATCTTCAAGAAAACAAAAATTTCTGTTTTGAAAGTAAAATTTAAGTTTAATTAAATTTTATAAAAAACCCAAACAAATCCGCAACACCTGTGTTCATGTGTCTTAGTGTCTTCCCAAAGTCTGATACACAATAGTTTAGGTTTCTGATTTCCTGTGAACTGTGGAAAAAACCCAAAGCCAAAAAAAAAATTGTATTGACAGCCCGAATGTAAGTGTTCATTATTTCTGAGTTACCAGGGAGCTGGTGGTGAGAAACATTAGCCCTGCTACAGAGTATTATGGCCTCAAAATAGCTTCCTCTCCTGGAATGGATCAGAGCAAGTGATTTGCATACCAGGTAGTGTATACCAAATATACGGTCCCATTCTGGCAATTTAAATGTAATAATTATAATATCCAGAAGACAGCCTATAGTCAGTAATTTTCCCCCAATTTCATAGGGCCAGATGATTTTTTTTTTTTAAAGTATCTTTCAAAAAAAATTTCACAGTACAAATTGAATAAATTTAGGAAGAAGAGATCCTTCCCATCAGTACTACCTCAGATCATTTGCAGAAATATCCTTTCATCTCCACAGGAGCCAGACAGCAAGGTAGAAGGGGACATCTAGGCTTTTGTGGTCAGTATGGTAGTCACTGCTGCCCTAAATTCCCAAGAAGACAAGTCATGATGATGACTGATAGCTCTGCTGTGCTGGACATTCCCAGATTTATTGCGGTTTTTGTCTGATGTTTGGGAGCAGAAGCCATTTTTACTTTTTCAGAGTGAGGGGAGCTGGGATTTACTGATGGGAAAGAACTTGCTTCAGGCCAGAGAGCAAATGTTAGCATTGCCTATGTTGTCTCTGTCCTAGGCTGTCTGTTTTTACTCACAAACTCTATGCCTATCCCTTGCTGCAGAGTGCAATCAGTCCCAAGGCTGGAGTTTGGCCAGAGGACCATGGCTAACACTCCCACCCCATTTTTTATGCAAACTTGATTTATGACTTTGAACTTATCTTAAATTATTTAAAAATTAAATAATTTATACTGTATCTGTCACTTTCCAAGGCTCTTTCCTTTGTTCTTGCTTTACTCTTCTGCATTTTCTCATCTCCCTAACCCTTTTTTGATCTGTGCACATTTCCTTTCTGCATGGTGGGGCATCACTGACATTGAGACAGCTGCTAACTACTCCTTGCCACTTTCTGCACAGAAAGACCTACAGGAACTTTTGCCACCATTGTTTGTTTGGGCCAGGACTGTACTACCACTATTCACGGTCTGTTTTGATTTTCACTGCTTGTGATTTTGGGCTTGGCCATCCCACCGCTTACCAAGATCTAAGAAGGTGTGCTGTGCTCCCCTGAGGTGGAGCGTGTCCCTGCAAGTTCATTCTTGACTGGCAGCAAATCAAGGTGGGGCAAGCTAGCATCACTCTCCTTCTCTCCAGACTCAGTACAGATCTGTACCTCAATCTGGCCTTGACTTAGACTGCAGAAACAGCTATCAATACCCAGCTGGTGTATATCCACAGTAACCTGACACCAAAAAGGGCTGATGCCCTGTACATGTGTGAAATAAAATAAATAATTGCCCCATAAAAGGGGCAATTATTATTCCCATGAGTACGGGAAGATATTGCTAAAAAGAAAAATCCCAAAACAATTTAAAAAAAACCAAACCAAAAAAGCCCCACACCAAACCAAAAAAAAAAAAACAAACCACCAAACACTGAAACAAATTAGTGTAGGGCCTCTGGGAGCTTTAGGAAGCCATGAAATCTGACTTGCCTTGAGCTGCATACAAAAGAGGCGAGGTGAGTCTGATGTGACTTTCTGTGTCACTGAAACAGCACACAGGGTTGGTGCCAAGCTTTGTCTGGTCTGCTTGCAGGTGGCACATGAGAAGGGGATGGGAAACCACACACAGTGGAGAAGTCCCTTTGCTTCCTCGTATTTTTTACCTCTGGGTCTGAGGCCATATGGCTGCTGAACCCGAGGACTGGTTGCTTGGCTGATGTGAGCCTGTCACTGCTATCAAGGTTAAAGTGGTTTAAGCTGAGGCTGAGTGGGTTGGCAGCATACAGCAGTAGCAAGGAGTGAACTGTGACGTGGCCAGTTGCTGAGCTGTAAGGCAGGTAACTTAGGGAGGAGCTGGGGCCCAAGTCAGTTCTGGTGGCAACACTGAAGACTGTCAGTCAAACATCAGTGGACTGAGACCCTCCCTGCCTCTCCTCAGTGGTGCTGCTGGGTTTGCAAACCCAGAGATGCCCATCAATCTATCATGTGGGTTTCTGATGGACTGGCCACCTTGGTGGATTGAGACCTTTTTCCAGGAGCTAATCCAGTCACAATGATGTGCAAGATGCTTCTCTGGGGAAAACAGAGCAAGAAACTCAGCCTATGCGACTTGAACAATCTCCTCTATGGGGACAGACCATTAGAAACGATTGATAATCTACTGTCATGGGATTGCTTGGTAGCTCCTGGAGACATGAGTCAGGTGAGTGGGGGGATAGCTGGGATTTCAGGCTACAAGTATGAACTAGTGAGCCTAGTGACTTCTGCTTGTTCCAACCTTACTACCAGGCACTGAGGCAGTTCTTACACTTGTGTTGCTGCCCTACCACTGTGTGAAAACTCATGGAGGGACAGCACAAGAGAGAGCCGTGTCACTGAGGAAAAAGAGAAAATAAATCAATCTGATCATCAGCTTTATTTGTACATGCGGAAACAAGACCAAGGGGTCAAACAATTCACCCAGTGTCACAAGAGCTGCTGGTGGCTGTGGCATCACCCGTCATGACAGTCCTGATCGTGATGTTTCACCTTCCCTCCTCTTGACTAGCATTAGCTCTTTGACTCCATTTTGGGCTGAATAAAACCGCTCTCTCCCTGTCCCTCTTCCTTATCGATCCCTCCATCTCCTGCTGGCATTTGTGAGGTGCCAATCACCTTGATATATAAGAGCCAGCAGTCCGAGGTGGATTAATCAGGACCGAGGGAATGCCACAGAGCCTCGACGCTCCCTTCCTTCCCTTTTATGTGAGACTGTGAGATGAAACAGATAGGGAGGCTGATTGAGAGACAGCATCTGAGCACACTCCGGGTGTACAGTCGCCAAACGGAAATGTGATCCCATAATTTAGACAGCTCTGAAGTCCCCAGGGTAATTGGTGTCACCAGCTTGTCATATCCAATGGGTCAAGATCTAAAACTTATTCTTTACCCATTATTAGCATATATATCAGGAAAAAAAAAAAGACTATGGGTCTGATTCTGCTTTCACAGAAATCAACATGAAAAATATTCATTTGTTTCAATGGGTGGGACCAGACCAGGGATTGTTTTCACTCTTCCTTCAGCCATAAAATCCTTGCCTACTGTCATAATGCACCTGTATGATCTGGTGAGAAATGGAGGAAACTTTTGTCATGTAAAGGAGCAGACTTGCATCCTCTCATATCAGTATTAACCTAGGCTGGAAATTAGAAGAGTTACTCTAGATTAAAAATAATGCAAGAAGAGTTTTTGGACCAGAGCATTAGGACATTGGTGTCTTTGCCATCTCTCCAGCTGCCTGATCAACACCTGTAGAGTAACACTGAAGCCACATCTCCTGCCTGACAACCTCTGCAAATGTTCATCCCAAAGTGCTTGTGGGTTGCCTCCTGTTAATCCCCCTGGTATGTGGGAGCAAAGATCCTGCATCCCTCTGCCAGGCTGCTGGCCACTGACCTGGGCTCAGATGGGATTTACTGTCTATTTTCCAATTCCTGCAGCCTTCCCTGGTCTGGAGTTAAACACAGGCAGGCTGGGGAGGGAACAGTTCTTCAATCATGTGAGAAAGGGAGCAGAGGACAAAGTAAGAGACAAGAGATTGAGTTAGTATGGGAATAAAAATGGAGACAGAAAAAAAGAAGTAAACCCAGAATTTTTCTAGAGAAGAGTGAATAAAAAAGTCCAGAACAGCACCAAGAGGTGAAGGAGGAGAGGGGAGGAGAGGGGAAACTTCTGTGGAGTTCTACAGCACATCCTCACAACTCTGAATGGCTCACACAAGGGGTAGACTGGGTTGTACCAAGTGTTCAGTGAGGCTCAAGACCTCAGAGAAGGACCTGGCAGAGTCCAAGCTACCTGAACCCAGTCTTGTCTTGCAGGTCTTGTAGCCTAAGAAAAAGTACTAATGCCAGAGACGTCCATTTGAGGGCATCATCAAAAGTCCAGCTCCCCGTACAGCCACATCTTCTCAGGGGCCCAGGTTTGATATGTACATAAGGTACCTGAAGCAAGTGCAACAGGACTTTTTCCCAGTGTGCTTAAATCATACTGTTTTGGGGAGCCAGGACTGTATATGTGCATATCTGCCTGCCCATATTGTTATTATCTGGCACACTTTCCTGAACATGAAAGCGTTTCTGTCAACAGCTGCCATTTTATCCTGTGGTCACTCCAAGGTGCCCACAATGATGCATGGTGCAGGAGAGGTATGGTGACATGAGGCAGAGAACTAGGATAAGCTGAATTCAGGCTTGTTTTATCCAAATCCTCAAAGGCTAGTTGTGCTTTTATTTGGGAGCAATGGCTTAGACCCCATAGGAAGTGTTTTGCATGGGTGCACACATGATCACAGTGTGGTTACTGCTAGAAATGGCTACTGCACCTCTGAGACTTGCCTGGGAGATTCCCTTGTCTACCCTGGATAATATTCCCAATTCCACGAACATGCGTAGAGCCAGTGTCTATACTTACTGCCTGTGCATAGGCGCCGTAAGCCCCAAACTGGATGGCCATGGGGTTGAACATGCCCATTTGTCCTGCCATTTGCTGCATGCGCCTCATTGTACGCTCCTTGTCCGTGTCCGCAAACTTCACCACCAGGCTTGAAGAGGCTCCCTGCAGGAGACAGGAAACAAAAGGACACACAAGAGGGAATGAGCTCAAGATACACACTGGATCACCAATCGTACATGTAACACAGACTTGGTACAACAAAATTCTGCTGGAGCTGATTTTTTCCATGCAAAAAAATCAGGTTTTTGAATTTGACCCTTGCAAGGAAGGGGCTGAGAGCATCAGAAAGGAAGTAAAGGACCCAGAAGGGTGAATGCTAGCAGCCTGGTTCCTAGTTTCCTCCTAAATACAAACTCCTAGCCTGTCATTCTTGTTCCCTCTGCAAAAGGTTTTGCCTTATTCTTTCAACCTACAACAAGTAGGTTGTCCTCATCAGAGGACAAAGATCTGGACTTGGTGCAGCAAAATGTAAGAGGCTTTGCTGAATGAATGTGGTAGGATTTGTGGACCAATTTGTTTTGGTGGAATGTGTGAGGTTTCTGCATTCTAGACCCCTGAACTGGATCACCCTTTCACTCTGCTGTCTCGTAACCCACAGTGAGAAATCCCTGCCCAGCCTTGGAGATAAGAGTCAGTATGGTGGGCAGAGTGTATGTATCATCATGAAACAACATCTCTTCTGCACTGTTAAATTAGGGGAGAAAAAATAGTACCTGATGGACCTGAGTTTCCTCGCCATGAATAGTAGAAAATAGAGACTACCACAGAAAACCCCACAATTAAAGTTACACATCTCCAGGAAAGCTTTACAATATTAGGATTTTGTCTTCAGTCAACACCAGTGCAGAACTACAGATGATCATCAGAACTGCCTGCAGAAAACTGTGAAAAAACATAGTGCTTTTGGGAACGAAAGAAATCCCTCTCCTTTCCAAAATGAGATGAAATGTCAGTAGCTGCAATCCTTACATTCTGATAGGAGGCAGAGATGGGAAGAAACAGATCTACTTAGGAAGGAAGGCGTTGGTATTTTTTGTCTATCTCCAAGGAAGTCCCAGCTTCATGGGTTGGTTGACTCCCCACAGGGTGTTCTCCCCGGAGATGGAGAAGGTGCAGAGAGGGGAGAATCTGTGCAGAGAGGGGAGAGTCTGGCCACTGCTCTGGCACCAGGGGACAGTTGCCTCAGGAGCTGAGCTGCCACCAAGCCTAGGGAGAACAGGTGAGCTGCCGGAAGACTGACAAAGGGCAGCTGAAATCATCGTGCTCCTGTGGTACATTTCCCTTTTGACAAACTGGTATTCACTGATGGAAATACAGTCAGTGGGAAATAACCAGCTCAACCCTCCAGCTGTGGCAGTAGAGGAAGACCAGCTCCATGCCAGAGGATCTGGGCTATTTCAGAACCCTCTTTTTTCTAACAGAGGTGGATTTTCTCAGATTGCACAGAACAATATTATTAACTGGTTTGCACACATTCCTATATAACTGTAAACAGAAAAAAATAATCTCGGTGAAAGCAGAGTTGCTCTGCTACAAACTGGGAAGAGTGTAGTAAACCACAGCTATGGATGTACATATATATAAGTCTAAGCTATACATATTCAATAGCCTCTCCAGATCCTCGGTTATGAATAAAGACTTGAGGAATTAACTTGCTAAAAAAAGACCCCAACAATCTAAGGCCACACAATGAGCGATGTTTCCCCGGATTAGCAGACTGCTCCGGGAGAAAGTGATTTTCATTGGTAAAGAATCTTTCTTTTTGACCTGTTAGTCTCTCTCTAATAAATCTATAACCCGCTAACACAATGTGGTGAAGAGCAAGGTTTTCAAAGAAGTGCTTCAGGAAAACAAAAGGACAGAGAGATGAATGCTGCTTTCAAGGATGGAGAGCAATCTTCAGAAGTTATTAAAAAACCAAAACAGAAGGGGGAGTGGAAGGGGGAGAGGAAAAAAATCTAGCCAAAATTCCCCTGCATTTCTGTTGAAGGCTAGGTGACTTTTCATTTTTTTTTTTACATCACATGATGTGGTTATTGATCCTTCCCCAAATCACACTCTTAATTGCAGCTCATCGACAAATGAATATTTTAATGCATACATTTCCTGCTAATTATCACCTGGACCAGTTCTTAATTAGATTTCAACACTCATTTAATTAACCCTGATCCAAGAGACTGTTTGGTAACTTGAATCTAATGATTTAAGCCTATTTGCAGCTGTATTGGAGGGAGGCACTGGTCCACAGCAGATTGGGCTGTTCAGAGCTGCTGTTGTGATTTGCAGAGCAGAGGCTGCAGCACCGTGGGCACAATGCAGGATGGAGATTTTGAAACTGAATAAGTCACATGAGTATTCAACTCTGCAAAGCGGTTTAGAAGATATGACCTGCTCTTGTTAGAAGGACAGAGAAGTGTAAATAAGTTGGTACCTTCTTCCTTCCTCTTTTATTTCTAACTCTATTTGCCCTGGAAGGCTTAGAGCCAGAGAACTGCCTCAGGCATTTGCTGATGCCTCACACTGTTGAAAACCAAGCTATTATTGTAGATGGCATCATGAAAACATGGGTAACCTCACATGAAGTGCTTGCCCCTGGAGTGTTCTTCCCTCCTGATGTGAGTCATAGTGACTGCACAGCAGCTGTTTGACCCAATGAGATCTCGTATTGCCTCTTATGAGATGTTTTTCTGGGTTGCCTGTCGCAGCAGGACTTCAGGCCTCTTTGAACATCGCTATCACATACACAGAGCAAAAAGGCCATTGGCAAATAAATGCAAGCTAGAGCACACTTTGCAAAGAGAGAAGAGAGAAAGTTTTTTTTTAGGAGTTATCTGCAACGAGATGTGCATGTAAGTGGTTAGAGATGTACAGCCAGTAGAGATGCTGCAATGTTCTTGAATGTGAAGATTGACCTTGGGATTGATGCTTTCTGTGTGTGGTTCCTCGTGTGCATCTCTTTCATGTGGCCCAAAGGAAATCAGGCAGTAAACTCTATCAGATCCGCCAGTGCAGGACTTTTAGCAGTGGAGCCAAACACTGCTGTTCATCTACAGCACAACAAGGCTACTCCCTGCTCCAGTGACTACTACTCCACTGAATAACAACAGAAATGCCCCAGAACGGGCCAGATTTTCCATAGGGTAAAAACCCCAGAGCCCTTCATCTAGACTATTTATTGCTTCCGCAAGCAGCTAAACTGCGGTGTAAATCATCTGTTGTCTGCTGACAAAGGCAATAGGTCCTGTCTGCTCAGTCATTTATTAGTAATACATAATTTCCTTCTTGCTCTCTCTGGTTGTTGGACTGGACCTTATAGTTTGCCAAACCCCAAGAGAGTTACACTGGGAAAGTCAATAATGTTTGAAATGTACTTCTGCATTATAGTGAGGAAAAGAACTGTTTATTTCACTACCCTGCAGACTGACAGTCAGAAGAGACCATCATGAAAGTGAGCATTCCTGCTGGTTCCTCTGCAATGGGCTGCTTGGAATTGGTATTTATCTCCTTTACCATCAAATCAAGCTCCTTTTTCAAGTACTTTGATATCTACTAATGAAAAGAATAATGTGAGGTCTAAGTATTATTATGCTTTCCCTATTCTCTCTTGGGCCAGCAAGTCTACTTAATATGACTATCTTGCTTCCAGTCCCCCTCCCTCACATGATAATGAATTGCTCCCCTTAGTCAGCAGAGTCAGATACTCTCTGGGCTGGCGGGGTGAGCGAAAAGATGGAGGAAAAATCACTCTGCACCACACTCACTTTGTAATCCCTAATCAGAGTCCTCTGTGGGAAAAACTAATTTCCCAGCCTGTCTTGACGTGTGAAATAAAGTCATTCTTGAAAACAGGAGCTTGACAGGTCGCTTGTGAAATTTCATATTCAGCTAAAAATAAAATATCCATCCATTGATATTTCATTTAAAGGCAAAGGAAAACAAATCCTTTGCCTGGCTGTTGGAACTGTTTCCCATTAGACATGGTCTTCCAAATGGAGTGCATATACAAATTAAGCAAAAGCTTTTCAGGAGGCCAAATATTACTGCATGGCATCAGGGAAAGTTGTTTCTCCCTAGAACAATATTCATAGGAAAAGTTTTGTGAAGGTGTTGCCTTGCAGAATATATACCTGAATTTCCTTTTCCTGTCAGCCCCATAAGTCTCCTCTAACTTAGTAGGTTACCAATCCCCACAGATGGTTAGACATTTTTTCTTGCAAAACTGATGAATCTGGGCCTAATTTGTCAAAGTCTTTAAATCATGTTTCACTTTAAGCTTATGACATATTGGAGGTAAGCATAAAGTACCTTAAGTACTTTTAACACAAGGTTGTCTGTCTCATGCAGGTGGACCTTTATATCTTTGTTAGCTCAAATAGAGCCAGTTAAAAGCTTTGGGCCAAAAATATTAAAAAAAGGTCTATTACATTACAGTTCCAGTGACTAAGCTCTTGAGTATAGGAGATCTGAATGTGCAAATCCCATAAACTACCTTCCAAAATGTCAGCTGTAGACACAAGCTAAGATGCTTAAATGAATAGGTGCTGCCTTCCTAAGTGTCACCACGTGAATGGGTTTTCTTGTGGTGGAAATTTTGCTTTAGCACTCCCTTTGCTACTGCAAAGCAGAGGTGGGAGGATGCTGACCCTCAGGAAGACAATCAGGCTAGTATTACCACACAAGGATCCTTGATGTTATGGCCTGAAAGCCAGAGGAAGATTTCTTTGCTTTGCGCTCTGTCAGCTCAGGCTGTTTGGTATGTTGCCCCTAAGTTTGAAAACAAATTTGGATTTATTATTTTTTTTTATTTTATTTTGAAATGTCTGTGCAGTTTTACTGAAAGTAAGTCTGCTGAATTAGCCAGTGGGGTTTGACCCCAGCCTGGGATTTTAGACAAGCAAGCAAGAAACTACTGTCCAATTAAAACCATAGAGCAGGGGGAATTTTAGCTAGTTAGAAATGTAATTACCCAGGCTGGAAGATGGCCAGAAAAGCAGGACTTACATCCCTCCCATCTTGTGAAATATGTTGTTTTTCTGTACTCAGGGCTTCAATTTCATGTCTCATCTGAAAGATGAGTAGGACAGCAGTCCTACTCAGAGCTGGTTTAGACACACTTGAGAGAGACAGAGATGGAGAGGGAAAAGAAGGCATTCATCCAGGACTGTAGTGATGGACCCTTTGATAATGCTGCTCCCTCAGTAGAGGAGATTCTTCATGCAATGTCTAAGCAGAGAGAGTTGCTGCAGGTATTTCCCTTCACAGGTCTCCGGAGCTGTAATTTATTTGGAGTGGAAGCTTGATTTAGGTTTTACTTCCCATACACTACTTAGCAGGTGTCTCTCAGAGCTAAAGTTATTGCTGTCCACAGGGCAACAGAATCACTGAGTCCTGGTGTCACTGTACCCATTTCTAATTAGGAAGAATTCAATATATAACCCAGGTGTTAGTACGCCCCTCAAATGAAAGCCAGCTATCTGAAAAAAACTAAACTTAAAGGCAGAGTTCTTCAAGCACCTCTGCGTTTTTCAGCTCAGTCTATGAATGATAAAAGTCCTCACAGAATCATTCACTTCCCTTAATGTGTTATGAAGCAAAAAGTATTGTTATATCAACAGAATGGAAGTTCTTACCGGCTATTTAGGAATATGGAAGCAATAAATAATTATTTTTATTTTATTTGAAGAAAAGCTTAAAATCCAGAATTCAGAAGAGATTGTTTTAAGTTTCCCCTTTCCAGTAAGAGTAACATGGCTTGGAAGACTAGGTATGATTAGCTCTGTACTAAATAAAAAATATACTTCCTCTGAAAATACAGCAAAAAAAGATGACTTTTTAAATAAATTATTAAGAAAATCATTGGTGGCTGCAGCACTGAGCCTCATGAGAGGTAGTGTCTGAATGACATTTCCTTTTAGTTAAACAAGCAAGAATGAAAATAAAAGAAGTGGAATAATCCCAGAGTTGTAAAATGAATTGCCTAATGTCAAAGTGAGGCAGAGCCACAACCAGGCATGGAGCTCCCGATGCTTCAGGACTCTGCTCACACGAGCTCCGTGCTTCTTTGGCAGCGTGGGATGGGGACATGAACAGCCTAAGATGACTTGAAAAGAAGCAGATGTTGAGTAAGGGCTTGCAAGCAGAGCAGATATATTTCAGCTGTGCATGTGACATAAAAGAACATTTCCATGGCACCGAGTTGCAAACACACTTCACATGACTGGGCATCCCAGATCCCTGTCATGCTGCTTGACTCTAGGCTATCATGGTGTAAAGCATCTTGCTCGACTGAGATAGGAAGAAGATTTGAATTTTTGCAGCATATTTAAACTGAAGATTTTCAGACACCGTCCAGCCATGTTTTGGACAAGATGATCTTTAAAGGTCCCTTCCAACCCAAACTATTTTATGCTTCTATAATTAGTTGAGAAAAGATTCTTCTTTCAGGGAGGTATCACCCATGCTTTAGTATAGTGAAAACAGGTGGACAACTGTAGCTGTGAAATACTCTAAATTCAGTGAAGCTCTATTGTTTTTTGGTGAAATAAGAAGTTGTTATACACTGAGGGATCATTCGGCACCACTAAGACTGAAACATGTCCCCTTGCTGCTGGGTGAGACTTCAGAACCACTGTTCCTGGGAGCACCACCCAGACCTTTGTGATGGGAAATCGATCTTGTTCTCCTACTTGATTTCACTTGCCAGTGGACATCTGAGACAAAGATGTTGGTGCCTGGTAGGATGCTTCACATTCATGAGTTTGTGTGAACTTCAGTTGAGGGTCTTATCTGAAAGTCATTATTTTGATCTAAATACATCTTTGCCCTCTAAAAGATTCATTTTGATCTTTACAAAACCCACTAGGGTAATACCAACTGAATGACCTAATGCTATGTCTTGGATAGCAATCTACCAGTTACTAAGGTCTTTCTGTTTTCCTCACAAGAAAGTGTGTTATAAGTCCAGTCCACACACCTGAGCAGCTGGAAAGGTGTGAATTAAAGGGAAAAAATGAGAAACATCCAGAGTGATTTAATGCTGATCCAGGGCCTACTTAACTATGTAGGAAGATCCCACTGATATAAATGATGTTTAGATCAAAAGATACGGGAAGGGGAAAGGAGAAAAAAGAAATGCCCCCAAAGCAAGCGGAGATGTAAAGACAACACTGACATCTTTCATTCTTATTAGAGAAAGGTGGTAATGCCTGGTGGAGCTCCCTCCAGTAGGCTGGGAACTCCCCTGGCAGGCAGGATGTGTTTTATGTCTGCCAGCCTGGAGGCTCATCAATGTCTCTGATATCCCAGAAAGGTCAGTGCTTGCGAATTATTTTAGCCCCCACAAGGCCTAATCTCACCCAGACTAGACAGGAGTTGAATGCAGTGAGAATTTCCGGGGCTACTGCCAGCACCAGGACTTGGGCAACTCTCAGCAGTGACATAGTCCTGCTCCTGCTTTCCTGTGGCTGCCTCCACAGCTGCTGATCTGGTGCCTACCTGCCCTTGGGCCCCTAAGGAGACATTGTGGTGGCAATTAAATCCATTCGTCCAGAGCGAGATCATGTGGCTTATGAGCACTTATCACTTGTATCCCGTTTGGAGGTGATGAAGGCTTTGATTCAGAGGGAGCAAGGAAGCCCAGGAAAGATGCTGAGCGAAGCCTGTGATGTCCCACAGGTCACTTCACTGTCCTGCTGGTGACTGAGTGGCTGTGGAGATGTGACTAGAGAAGTGAAGGCCATCTTTGGTGCCAGCATGATTCATACCCCCTGTCAGGCAGCTGGGCTGCCTGGGTTTCTATTCTGGGACCCAGAAACATATGATTAATTAGGTAATTTATGAAACTGGGGGAGAGGCAGGAAGCACAGTCTCACAATTTTATTTTTTTTTTCTAGAAAGAATCAAAGGAAATTATGGTAACACTGGGAAACTGCTGTCCCAAAGCTTGTAGAATCAGCTGTCTTGGTGGCAGTAGTGGGATGGGATGGTGTCTCAGCTTTAGTCCCCCTTTATCCAGAACCCACTGCCCAAAGGAAAGAACAGCTGAGCTATCAAGAGTCATTGGACTTTGATGGAAGAAATCACTGCAAATTACGTGTCCACTGCTTTTTTCATCCCAAAAGACAACACACGCCTTTATAAATGGTGTTGAGGTAGCATATTCAGAAAAATCATTCATTATTCTAAGGAGAGACAGGCCTGCTGCAGGTGAGTTATAAATGGGTTTCTAAGGTATTATTACTTTTTAATAGAAGGAATGGATGTGCTGTGCTTTGCCTTGAGTTAAACAAGCCAGCCTGTGTGTTATACAAAGACATTGCAAGGAGTGCTTGTTCTTTGGAGAGCACAAAGTCACCACTAAAGAGAAAAAAATGTGTCAGAGTTGTTACCTCTTTTCTCATCCATCAGATTCTCCAGCATCAGCAGTGTAGAACCAGGCCTCAGCCTTCTGCATGGATTTGAACAAATGGACTTGCACTGATGATACCCCACACTGCCCTAGACTTTGTGACTTTGGGCAAGTAACTGTAGGGCAAAATCATCTGTAAGTCATGAAGGGGATGTAGATGCTGGTCTTTCATCAACTTTCACCTTTGAAAATCTCCCCTTCATGTTTCTGTAGTCATGTAAAACCGAACTCTGATGACATTTCCATTTCCTGTTTTAGTCTCAAGAAAAGAAGGCTTAGAAGGCACCTCATCACTCTCTACAGCTACCTGAAAGGAGGTTGCCGTGAGGTGGGGACTGATCTCTTCTACTGTGCCTGCAGTAGGAGGACCAAAGAAAGTGGCCTTAAGATGAGTCAGGGGAGATTCAGATTAGATATGAGAGCAAAATTTTTCACTGTTAGGGTGGTCAGATGTTGGAATAGTTTGTCCAGGGAAGTGGTGGAGTCACCATACCTTCAAGTGTTTAAGATGTGTCTGGATCTGGTGCTGAGTGATGTGGTTTGGTGGTTTAGGGTACAATGGCAGTTCTGGGTGGACAGCTGGACTGGATGATCTTAAAGGTCTCTTCCAACCTTGCTGATTCTATGATTTTATTTACCCTGACAGCCTGAGAGGGTCAGTGACTCTATCTCTACTGACTCTCACAAGGTGGCTTTTATTAACTGAGAACTTGAGCCCATATTGGGATATCAATAATAGTAAATTCTGTTGATTAATTAATATTCTAAATCTCTTTAATTGTTATCTGTTTACACTATGGGTTTGTCTATGGTTCTGTTTATGTTACCAGGATATTTTGAAGACATTTTTCAGAAGTGAGGTGGTGAACTGATGGCTTCAAGCTTTGATGTTCTTAATTCTGTATTTTTTAAATATGAGCAAAAATTAAGATTTAGATGCTCAAGTGTTCACTGGTTATTACTTCTCTGCTGGAAACAGGAACAAGATTTGCTGTCACTTTGGCTAAGAACTGGCTAAATATGTAGATTAATTATGTATAAGACCACTCACAGACATTGCATTTTTGCTTCTTTTGCTTATCTCTTGTGTCTTATCCCTTAGGCATTCAGACGACCTAATTGCAGCCATTTTGGGCATCTATTCTAAGCCCTCAGTAACTCAAGACAGTGAGGTATCTCTCTGAGGTTCTAGTCTCTCTCTGACAACTGTAGCAAAACCGTAGATGGCAAGACTACAGGTGACCCTGAAGTTTTACACTTTGAGTAACACTTTGGCATAATTCATCCAGCCAGGTCTTTAGTTAGCAAACTGCTGAGTGTGAGAACTGTCCTGTCAGAGGTTTGTATGGTGTTTAACACACAGGAATTTCATCTAAGACCGACAATAACCACATTTCCAACAGCAGGAGTCTGAGAGAACATCTACTAATGTTTCTAAGGGGGTGAAAAGAATGTTTCAGTTGAGGTGAGACCTGCAAACATGAAGCTGGAGCTCCATGCACCCAGCTCACAGATTTGGATGGCTTCCTGAAGGATGTATCTTGCTGGAAGTGGAATGCATTACAAGTTTTAAACAGCAGCCTAACTACCTCAACTTTGTGGAAATGACAAGCCCTTCTTCTGAGCACTAAAGGCTGCCATGAGCCTGCAGGGAGAAGGGGAGTGTGCAGCTGGATGTGTGTGCGTATTTGCGGAGACGGGAGGAGCGACGAGGAAAGTTTCTCCTATGAAAGAAATGATCTAATTTGAAGCAAGTCCCTCATGGGAAGAGCTGTGACAGAGGCTGCTCTGTTCCTGTTAATTTTCACAGTGCAGCTGTCAGCGGGTCTGTAAATAGTACTCTGCGAAGCCAACACTTCCTATCCACACATCAACCATTCAATTAACAGAAGAACAGAAGAAGGAAATAAAGTGCACCACAGCCTTCTATCACGGCTTTGATGTTTTCCAGCAATTTATGAAAGTGTACACAAATCTAATTACAAGCCCCACTGCTTCCCATTTACATGGAGCTCCTCAAGTTCAGAGCTGTTTATATCAAAATAATTGTTAAAAATACCTCAGCTGATCTACGGCACCGTGGCCCCCCACTCACCGGAGCCACCACGCTGCTCCTCCCAGGGAGTTTCTGCCGACTCAGCGCTCTGGTGCCCCTGTGCTCACACACAGTACCTGCTTCCCCGCCGCTCTGCGGGCGCAGCGCCCGCGCTACAACTTCATCATGCCCACAAAAGGCCTGATTCCCTTCCCTCCTCCACCTGCTCAGAACTCCTTCTGCAGACTCTCCCTGCTCTCCCCTCCATCCCCAGCTCACAGAAATACTCCTCTGCTGTGCTGACAGGGGGTGAGCACAGCTGCTCGGCCGGTTTCTGTAATGGGGCTGTGTCTGGAGGCAGCTTTGCAAAGTCGTAACTGCACCGTAGGAATGTGCAGCAATAATAACAGTAGTCATTAATGAGAGCTGCAGTTGGATTCTTTGCTGGAGTGCCTGCACATCCCAAGCCAGGAAGATGAGAACCAGTGCTCCGTTTGCCATCGGTTTGAGAGGCCACTGCATGTGACATTCTGACAAAGACAATTGTAAGTCCTGGTCTAGTGGGTGGCATCCCCACCTGTGACAGGGGGTTGGAACTAGAGCATCTTTAAAGTCCCTTCCAACCCAAATGTGATTCTATGATTCTCAGGGCAATTTTCGATAATCTCATATTTGAGTCACTGTTGCCTGATAAAACAAACAGGTGAGAAATTCCTTCAGTTTAACTAATGGGAAAAAAAACCTCTTATGGTATGAGAGGGTAAATGGTACATTTTCTAAGAAAAGAATACAATTCTTTCACCTGACTGTTAACTGTGTTTGGCTGGGAATTTTTGTGCTATTGGTGGACTTCCAAACAATAATGGTGGGCAGACGCTGGAAGTCAACCTTGTTCAAGGTGTTGTGTCATTCATATTTTCTTGATTAATAAAATGTTTTAAATGCCATAACTAGAGATCTAATCGATCTGTCATCTAATAACACCAAGAAATAATTGCATCATTTGATATAGGTGATTCCTGAACAGAGACTTGAAGTTGTCTGTCTCATTTCTGTTGATAAGACCTGCAGAGAAAAGTGTAGAAATGAAAGGCCCTAAGCTAACAAAGTTTTGAGTTGTAGAACTTCTGGTTTCTCAAAGTTCAGCTAAACCGAATTTTTCTCTAGAAGGCAGACGTCTGTTCAGTTCTTGTATCCAAGTCTCACATTTTCCTTTCTTTTCACAAAACCAAGGATTCTATTCGAAAAGTCATTTTCATGGAAGATGTTCAGCCAAGCATAGATAGACTTGGGATGCTATTGCCTGGGACAGAAGAAAAGCAGTGCTTTAACCAAGCTGCTGCAGGCTTTTATAGTAAAACAAAACAGGATTTTACCTGTGTGGTGACGGAACCTACCTTACAGCATTCTGGACATCTTAATGGCCTTAAATATCATTAATTAAAGAAAGATATAGAATGAATGTAGTGCTGATAATTAGTGTGTTAAGCAAGTTCACAGCACATGTCAGGGGGCTCTACTGCAGGATGCCTGGTTTATGAATCCCAAATTGATTTATTAGGGGAGCAAACATCCAGGACAGGTTTCAGGTCTCCTCACACTGGACATGAAGTTAAGTATTCACCCTTTTTTAGCTTTTGTTTGTAAGCACTACTGGTCCTTTTTCATTCTAAGTTGCTAAGTCGCACTTTTGATGAAGAATGACTATTTTGGAACTGGCGGACCACAGCAAACTGACGCCTAAAATTATCTAAGAAGCACACTTCTATTTGGGCTTTGGTTTGACAGGTTTCAAAATCTATCTTTATAAAATGAAATTCCACCAGAGGTATCTATTTCCCTCTATTGATTATAATAGAAACTTAGATGACAAACTCTTCAGACATAGTTTCTTAACTTCTGGATGTCTCAAATTAGGTGAGATGAGTCCCACCTCAGGTATTCAGTCTAAGGCTGTTATTGAGTTATCCATTATAAAGGGACAGGCATGCCCAGAGGGTGATATTGCCCATTCTAGCACAGATAGACAAAGGGAAGAATGCACAAATCTCTGGAAATGTCTTTCTCTCCCTCCCTTCTGTAGGAATCCTAGAAGATATTAGAATAGATCAGGAACTTTTAGACTCTTAAGCCTAAGTCAAATGAATCACTTTTCACTTCTTCTCACCCCAGTGCAGAAAACGTACATAACAGGATCATTCTACCCTATCCAGGAATTAATTCATAACCAAAGAAATCCTGAGCTGCCACAGCGGGTGAGATGGTGAAAAAGGTGCAACAATGCCATATTTTTTTAATCCTGTGTAATTTCTGGGTAGGATAAAGGCTGATGTGATTTAGATATGCGTGATTCTGCCCCTCTACTCCACTCTCTTGAGACCCCACCTGCAATGCTGCTTCCAGCTCTAGGGGTCCCAAAATAAGAAGGATATGGACCTGGATTGAGTCCAGGGAAGGCCACAAAGATGCTCAGAAGGTTGAAGCACCTTTCCTGTGAAGACAGGCTGAGAGAGTTGGTGTTGTTCAGCCTGGAGAAGAGAAGGCTCCAAAATGATCTTATAGCACCTTCCAGTACCTAAAGGGCTATAAAAGAACTGGAGAAGGATTTTGGATAAGGGCCTTGAGTGACAGTACAGGGGGTGATGACTTCCAAGTGAAAGTGGGTAGGTTTAGGTCAGATATTAGGAAGAAATTCCTTACTGTGAGGGTAGTGAGGCACTGGCACAGATTGCCCAGAGAATTTGTGTATACCCCATCCCTAGCAGTGCTCAAGGCCAGGTTGGATGGGGCTCTGAGAAACCTTGTCTAGTGGAAGGTGTCTCTGCCCATGGCTGGGGGGTTGAAACTGGATGATCCTTCCAACCCAAACTATTCTGACATGGTTCTATGAAGTACAGAGAGTTTATTCGGTGTGGGTGGATGGACAAGGCCGCATCTTGGATTTGTAAGATGTGTTGTGCAGAATGACTCTCCAACATTTGGCTGTTGCCTGGATATGAAGACATGGAGAGAAGGAGAAAACCAAGCTGAAGATGATGCCTAGGAGGGAGCATGACTGACAGGTATGATGATAATATTGTCCAGAGTGATTGAGAATGGAGGTGGAGGAGAGAAAAGGAAGGTGTTGGGAGGAAAAGCATAAGAGCTCTGTTTTAGACATATTGAGCTTGATCTGACAGCTAAACATCCACCAGGAGATGCTGGAAAGGCAGTCCAAGATTTTTGGTTGGACAGGAGTCAGTCCTGCAGCAGAGAAGTTAGATCTGCAACCTGTCACTGTAGCAATAGCAGCTGAATTTGTGTTGGTGCATAAGGCTGTTAGGGACAAGACTTGGATGAGGAATGGAAGAGGATGATATGAAAAGACCTACTGACAGTGGAATGCCTTGCATTCCTCTCTGTCTCATGATGATGTACAAATATCTGTTTGCATAAAAAATACATCTCCATTGCTATTTATGTCCCCATATGGATGGAAAACAGAGACAGGAGGGGATGGAGTAACCAAACCTAAAAGTACGGGGCATAGAATTGCTATAAATATATTATAAATACATGCAAGAGTACATGAAAATTATGATCTCTTATAAAGGAGGATACAGAGATCAAGTAAAACACTATCATAAATTTGATGAGCTCATAGGTAAAATGATCTAAAAAGATAAAAAAAACCCCAACTCTCTTGACAGGTAGATACAGAAGGAACTTTGGGCCTGCTCAAGAGGAAGGGATTTTGGGTAACCTATTTCTAAAGGAAACTGATTATTTAAAAATTGGAAAGCTTTAGACCTGTTTGGTGGACTCCTAGGAGGAAAAAGTGGCTTGCATAGAGAAGTGAGCTTGTGGTGGATGGTGGTCAGGCACCTGTCCAAGGTAAAGTTAATTAAAAAAAAAGAAGAAAAGAACTTTCATAAAAGAAAGTTGCCTTTTGAAACTATTAGGCAACATATGTTGTGTGAACAGGAAGTCACAGTAGAGCAATAATCCTGACAGCTGTGGAGGAACGGGAGTCTGCTGCAGGAACGAACGGCTCGAGACCTGACAAGAATGATGATGGATGCCCTGTTGGTGGTACACGAGGACAAACCAAGGGACGCTTAAACTGGCTGAACCACAGGAAAAATCGTTGAGCTGGCATCGCAACAGGACAGATGAGGCCAGTCCTGGCGGTGGGAGAAATGGAAGGGGCTGAAGGAAGATGGCAGCAGTGCCCCCCTGTTTCCCAAGGACGACGGCTGCGTCGCTGTCTCACCACGAGGTGGCTGCATTTCCCTGTGAACATCCAAGCCCTGAATGATGCTGCACACTGCGATGTGCCATGAAAACCAAGAATGGGAGCAGAGATCCTTGCAGGATTTGGCCTATCTCTTCAAAGAGCCTTAGAAATTTTGAGGCTCTGTGGGAAAAATCTTTTTTGCTCCACGTTTTCATTGAGTGTTGGTCACTGGGCAGGTCCTCGTGGGGCTGCTAAGGCGTAGTCGCTGTGTTGTTGTGCCTGCTTGTAGCTTATAGGAGATACAAGGCAATGCCACATAACTTAGCTTATAATGAAGAGGAGGACATTAATAATTCCCTCCTTGCTTCTCCTGTGAACCAAGAGTACGTACTTGGACTGCTGCTGAGGTTCAGCCGATTCACAGACGCTTGTGAAGCCATGGAAACTTGATGGTGAATCTGGAATGGGCATCTAGTAAAGGTTAAATTGTGATGCTTTTTCACATGCCTAGGTCTGGTTATTCAAGAACATTCTAAAACAGCTAGTTGAGTCAGATATGCCAAGAGAAAAAATAGTCCCCTAAAACTGACCCATTAAATGAGCAAATTCTCAATTGTTTTGTACATCCTAAGCTCAGGTGATATCACCGGGATGGAATAATAATTTGTTTCCAGGTGGTCAAGAGATGAGTACTTTTTTCTTAACCAAAGTGTTCTGAAAGTAGGAAGGGAAAAGACTGGGAAAGACTAATAATATTCCTGGTATACCAGATCTAGAAAAAAATCTTCAGCTCTCCTTGGGTTTTGTCTGTTTTCTCCTGTCTTCCTCTCACATTTCTTACAGAGTTTGCAAGATTATTAGGATGAGGACTGACATTTTATTAAACCTTTTTGTGGTACCACACCTTATGGAATTGAAATTCCTGACATCAGCTTATAGACACTATTACTTTGGGTCAAAGTTTGAAATGAAGTCATTAAAAGTACCTCTTTCACTTGTCTCAGGAAAGGTGTCCATGATATTTGACTATGGTATGTCAGCATCAAGCCCAACATCTGGTTCTGTTAGGAGGAACCTGTTAGGTTACTCTCAAAAGCATTGAAGTACTTCAAAAATTTGATACCTACATCTTTAAGGAAATTTTTTTTTCAGTAGCATCACTGGTAAAAATGTACCATTTTTAAACTGATTTGTCTAAGATGGGGTTCCAAAAAAATGAGATCTTGATGATTTGCTAGTTTTACAAACCTTTTCCTTTTTCATCCCTGCGAAAATCTAGAGAAAATCTGTCGGGCCCGCTTTTAAATTTGTTTGGATAAATTCATGAATTTGCATCAGAGTCTCTTTCTGAAAGGGAGATTTTACACTCTTAAATATTTTTAATTGAGCTTTCTTGTATCCCTTCCAAGTTGTCGGCATGCTTCTTAGCCTTTCATGATTTACACTGTGAATAATTACTAATAAAAATAATATACTATTATAATAAACCAAAACATGTTGTACCAGATTGTCTTTCCCTACTGACAGAGGAATGCCTTGCATTCCTCTCTGTCTCCTGATGATGTACAAATATCTGTTTGCATAAAAAAACACATCTCCATTGCTATTTTCTTGAACTATCAGTCTTAAAACCCCATATAAGTAGATATTTGTACAAGTGGAATGATCCCTTCAGTGTTTCCTGGAAGATCCAGTAGCTGGTCCGACACACTTTCCAAAGTCAGAGTTAGGAGACCACATTTATGCCTGCACAGGTGCTTTTGTGGTAGCAGTAAGAGGCGCCCATCACTGTGTCATTCGTCTCTAGCTCCTAATGCCTCATGTGAACATGCTGCTCTCTGCTGAACACTGGCAAAAAGTTCTTTATACTTTGTCTAGAGGCAAGGACTCTTGAGGGAGGGAAACAAAGAAGCTCTCAGACATAAGTTTCTACTTGATTCTTCCCTTTGAAACTTGAAAGATTACACTCATGGTTAGTCTGACCCAAAGTTTTTGGCATCTGTGGACCATATGACTTTTTATCAAGTCTTCAAAACTGCTGGTGACAGGATACAGGACCCCTTGGGGTTCTGTGCCTGTGAGGAATGACAGTGACATCCTAGCCCTCCCACTGATGAGTTAAGCACATCCAAGGCCCTGAGCCTTCTGGATGATGAGTTGCAGAGCAGAGATAAATCATCCCTCCTCCTCAGTCAGGCCACAGAGCAGCCTTGGCTGGACCAATTCTCCCTTGCCCATGTTCCAGAGCTACTCACCGGCATTGTCTGGCTGCCATGCAAGGCATTGATGGCAGCTTGGGCCTCTGCATGTGAAGAGTATTTCACAAATGCACACCCTGGAAGAGGAAAAAGAAGAGCGTAAGAAAGGTTGCATGTATGCCATGAAAGTCCATCTAGCTGAGTATCCTGTCCTCAGAACTGGCCAATGAATATGGCTGTGGAGAAACTATAACAAACAAATGTGCCCTGATCCTTCCCAGAGTCCAGCTGTCAGCAGTGTGAGGACTACTTAGGGCAAAGCTGCAACCAGAATTCCCACACTGCTTGTAATGAGCACTGACAGACAAAAGCTGAGCAAGTACGTCTTGAATTTACACATTTTCACCTCCACAGCCTTCCATGGCAGAATCTTGCACAATTTTACAATTTGTTGGGTGAAAAAGACTTTTCTTTCATTTGTATTAGACTTAATGCAGAGTGTTCCACCCTCTGTGGTTATGAGAAATGGCACAGAAGAGCGTTTAAGTTATCAGAAAGCTACACACACATACTTCTTGAAAGCAACCACAGGCCAAGCATACAGGAGACATTCAAGGTTACTCCAAATCCATGAGGTACCTTATCATATCACTGTGTGCTAGAGCTCCATGAGACACTACCCAGAGGTTGTCCTGGCTCTGAATAACTTTGGTCTGACAAAGCATGAGAGAGCTTCTGATGAAGTAGCAGGGATGGGAGCAGTACAAGTGATTATCATCTTGTCACCACCAAACTCTGAATGTAGGTGTAGGTGTTCTCTTCTGGACATTAGAGAAGTGTAGGCAGTGCTTCTCTGGCCTGTATTGCCATGTGAGGAATCTCACACTGAACTCTTACATAAGGTTTTAGGACAGAAAGGTGAACTTATGAGTATGTGCTGGAGTGCAGAAATGATCAACACTTCAAAGGGTGACATGCACCACTAGAGTGGGGGGATGTATTGCCAACACTCCTAGCTACAAGCAAACTGACTCAGAGAGAGGAAGGTTAATTTCCATATGCTAAGGCGGTTTTTGGAACAGATTGGGAGAGATCTGAGAAGTTCTGGCTTCCATCCCCTTCTATTACTACCAAAGACTTCTGAGTTTTTAATCAATTTGCAAAGCCCTCACTGTTTCCCTGAAGTGGTCCAGAGGGAATGCCAGTCCTGATAGTGGGATGTCTCTCCTTCATTCCCTTTGCAGCATTTTTAGAGGGTCCACACAGCCTTATGGATCCCTACAGTGCAGGGTGAAAAGTGAAGAAATAGAACTTGCAAACTGGAAGAATGAGCCCCTAAGGTCCCTCAAATCATCACTGCAGGCTGATAGAAGTGAGATTGAAGATGATACTCATAGCCCTTTCCGAAAATAATACACATTTATGAAATTAGTTTACAGTTAGGAGCCCTTCACTTTGTGTTACCTTCTCAGCCCTGTGCTCAGACTGTATTTCAGGAAAAGCCCAACGATTATTGCTAATAGTTGGATCTAATTTATAAGGAGCTGAGAGGAAACAATCATGAGAAAATGAGATAGATAAACTTCAGCTGGAAACAATAGGGATCAATTATGACATAATCGCAGCCCAGCATTCCCGGGCTCCTGAGATACTGCGTCTTCCTCTTCATTAATCAGAGATAATCCAGAATTAGGGTGTTTAATTATTTGCAGAGATTCTTTTGTACTTTCTGCCTCTAAAAAGAAGATGCTGATTAGCAAATACACAAAAGCTTTCCAGTTCCAGTCACCCATTGCGTTTAGTGCAGGATTTTTTGCTGCAGTGTTGTCGTCATATTGAAGGCTTCACTCTTTTGGGGTGAAATTCACCCGTATGCTGAGGGTCCTGATGGATCAGTGGAGCTGGATGAAGGGGGGAATGAAGGGAGTAGCAGGCATTTATCTTATTTAATGCCTAAGATATTAATGGGATCCCTCCTACTGTTTCCTATTAACTGCTTCCAGTAGGTTTTGAGGTAGCAGCTCAAGAGAAAACTAATTTTTTACTGGTGTGTGGTGGCAAGGCAATAGCAGAGATCCCAACATTTTGTCCATTTTGTTTGTGTGTTCAATGGGATGGCTTCTGTATATAACACGAAAAGTGCACATAACCTTTCTTCCCATTTCACCAGAACTGACTCCAGGAGTTTATGAGCTGAGGATGTGAGTCCAGCCACTCTTCTCAGAACAACAGTGTCATTTAGACAGAAGCAGACCTGGAGCGGGAAGGGATTTTGACAAACTGAGAGATACAACCTGTGCTGAACAGGGTGATACATGTGCTTAAGTTTTTCTTGATTCCTAACGTCCAGATTACAGAGCTGGAAGGGCTGCTCTGACTGTCTTGGCAGCTTGGAGGAGACTGCAGAGTCAGGCCCTAGGATTATGACTGCAGAGGGTGCTTAGACTCCTCTTGTGGAGGGTGCTGTGGGAAATTTTTACTTTCTGAGTAATCAAGGCATACAACTGCTTAATGGGGGGGGGGGGGGGGGGGAAAAGGGAGGGTTTA
>VXAY01007081.1:106871-141518 GCA_013399855.1 Oxyruncus cristatus
TTGGTTTTACTCAACAGATCCTTTATATCCCATAAGTTAGTAGATACGATTGCACAGCTGCTGGTCTCCAACTGCTGGAGACAGAGGCTTTGAGACACGCAGGCTAGAGAGAATAACAGCTAATCTGAACAGCTGTGTGTGTGATGGGGACAAGAGCAAATGAATATAAGCCCAGGTGTGGGAGCATAATTCTCCTGCACAGAGAAGGAACCTTCATCCCACAGGTGTGTTACTCTCCACTGCTGCATCTGAGAAAAACTTAGTTTGAAGGATTTCTCTTATTTAATTGCTTGGCTGCACTCTGAGCCCTGACTTGGACACGGTTCCCGTAAACAGAGTGAAAGAACAGCTGAACAAGAGACAGAGGGTCTGTCTGACTTGGTGTGCTGTCTCTGGCAATCACCAGTTGTGGATGTCTGGGGAAGAGTAAAAGAAACAGGGAAACAATTCTGTTATTCTCCCCCCTATATTCTCCTAGAATTCAGTGCTCTGCAGTTTAGGGAATCCTGGAGTATGCAGTGTTTTGTTTGTTTGTTTGTTTTGTTTTGTTGGGTTTTGTTTGTTTGATTGATTTTTGTTGTTGTTTCTGCTTTTGTTGTTGGTTTTTGTTTGTGTTTTTGTTTGTGTTTGTTTGTTTGTTGGGGTTTTTTTTATATGTAGTAGTTTCTGAAGTGTCTTTCTTCGATGTAATTGTTCAGTGGACTTATGAACCCATGCGAGTTGGAAGCATCCACTACATCACGCAGCAAGACTTTCTGCAGTTTACGCATGAACTGAGTTAGGAACATCTTCCTGCTGTTTATTTTGAACATGCCACTAAATATTTTCAACAGATAGAACCTAGATCTTGCTCTGGAAAAGAGTGGAAATCAGTCCTGATCCAGTTATGGAAGAGTGGACCCACGAGGATATTCAAGAGCTTGGCTGAACCTCTTTTTGTGCATCTCAGACTGGGGTTTGTGACTCCTGGGTCCCATCTCAGTCCATGCTCTGGAAAATGTGGAAAGGAAAATCACTTTTCCCTTAGAGTGATTTGTTATTCCTGGTACCAAAGAGATGGATGACTGTGCAGTTACTGTTATTAAATACTTACAATACATCTCTGCCAAGGACAGCGGCCTCAGTGGAAATATGGGCTATATAAATTACCCAGTGCAAAAGGCAACCTCAGTTTCCCCACCTACAAAAAGACTAATTGGTGTTTGTAACAAGCAAAACTGGGTGTTGGTGAGGTTTGCACACTCCAGGAACTCAGGGGGCTCTGGTAGTAATAATGAAAGGTACCTGAGAGGCTGGTGGTCAGATCTATGGCTGAACCTTAGGATGGTTTCTATCAGATATAAGTGCCTGGAGCTTTCCCAACTCCTTTTTCATGGAAGAGAAGTCCATGATGGGGAAAGTCAAGGCAGGGTTTAGTCCTGAATGAAAGCCCATATCTGCAAATGACAGTGACTGTGGATCTTGTAGTTATCTTCCAAGGAGAGATTTTCGTGTCCTGCAGCAACGTGATGCCTAAAGAGAGCATTACAGTGATCTAGGCACATGTGTCCAAGAGAACACCGGTGCTGGCTGCTGTTGGCCCTATGAGCAACTGGAAAGAAAATTATCTTGTTGCCAGATGGTGAATCCAAAGCCTAAGATTGTGTTTTTAAATTAAATGTGACTTGGCCTATTCTCTACTTTCAGTGTCCTCATCCATACTACAGTCCTGTTCTCCTGAGCAAATACCTGCTTTACAGGGAACTGGAAGAGGTCCTCAGTGTGCATCAGGTGCTAAACCACGTCCAGAAATTGTCTAACAGAGCAATAGTACGGGAAGTATGGATAAAGTGCAGAGCTATGATGAAAAATGAAAGGAGATGGAGAAGACAGTTCAGAACAGGAGAGTGAATGTGTTTTGGGCTTGGCTGTGGTGCTGTAGCAGCAGCTGCTGTGTACCTGCACTAAAGTAAAATCCAACCTTAAACCTACATCCTCATCTGAACAGTTCAGATTAAAGCACACTCAGGTTTCATCTATGCAGACAGGATATGGACAAAACTTTGGCCACAGGCCAAGCAAACTCTGCCATGAAGACATAGCCTAAACAATTCTAAGAGCAGACCCTTCTTGTACAGCTGAGAATATTATAACCCCAAGACAAATATCAGTAGTTCTGACTTGCTGAACAGCGCCGTCACAACTGTCCATTGCCAAGAGATGCTATTCCCTGTGCAGATTTTAAATGACAGGTTTTATGGTGTTGGTGATATTGAGCTGGGAAAACAACTTGCAAAGACCCATTCTATTCGTAGCCCTTGCTTAGGAAAGTTGTTGGTGAGAGGAGTTTAAAACCCTGTGTCAGGGAAAGAACAAAACTGCCCAATTTGTGCCTGGCAGTTCATAATTCTTCCAAGTTTATTCATTATCTGAAACAGACAACTGGAATATTTCTGAGAATTATTCATGAGTCAATGCTTTTTAAGAAAAGACTCAAGAGTCAAAATCTGATCTTTCTAAACTCAACATACAGCCTAAATACACACTTTCTTTTCACCACCTCTCCACTACAGGAAGAATATCTGAATTCAAATCAGCCTTCCAATCATGAAAAAAAGTAAAAATCATGCCTCTTTCCCTGGAAATTAGCAGCCTGTTCTTACAGTTCCCATTTTCTGAGAACACCCCTGGAAATGTTCATGGGAGAAAGCACCTAAGGAGAAGGAGTCCCAGCTTGAAAGAGCGGAGGTGTGCAGCTGTGCTATGACTAAACTTCACAGGATTTTGCGTGACTGTTTAGGCTCCTTCCTCCTATGAATCCATGGATGTTTCCCTGGCCCAGGCTGGTGGATTTCCCGAAGAAGAAGGAGGTGAAGGAGAAGACTGTCTTGTACTATCAAATGACACCTCAAATGAATACTGAATCACGCTTTCACACTCATCTTTCGTAGGCAGCTCAGATTTGAATGCAACTCCTACAGCCTTTGGTTCTGGGGAATTTAACAGGTCTTAATTCCTATGTGTAACATCCCCTTTTCACTCTGTGGCCACACAAGGTTGAGGCTGAGCCCGAAGGGGCGTTTGGTTTTCACGCTCATTCAGAGCAAAGCTTAGAAGCTTCTTGACAAACTCTGCAGGGTCAGTGATGTCAAGCCTGGTATGTCAGGAAAATAAGTTTCGGTTCCTAAACTCATCTCACTGGTGACCTGTTGGTGCTTTGAAATCCTTTGCAGAAGCCTAGAAGGCCAAGACATTAATCCGTGGTAGCACTCCAGCCTTGAGCACTGAGGACTATTGAAACAGCAGAGGCATGGGCAGGAAGGGGGGTGGGAAGGACATATTTTTTCTTGCAGGAGCTGGGACGACATTTGAGATCAAATTAAACTTCAGTTTTTAAAGACTTCAGTGGAGGTAATTGAAACACTTCCTCACAATTGCCTGAACCTAAGTGTTATCTCTCTTTTCCTCTGTATATCATCCCTTTTCCCCCAAGCCTGCGACAGCCCCGCACGGCCACAGCCTCCTTAATATTAAAGACGGTGATTAAATGGGATTCACCAAAAGACAAAGGGCTGAAAACCTGCCAATTGTTAATCCCTCTTTCGCTGTGCTTAAAAATTCCATTTTCTTCATTTGAAGAAAGGGGGGTGGGGGGGAGAAAAGAGAATTATACGCCTATGTCTAATTTAAATTCTGGTGTCGCGGGTCCTGTTCCCTTCTCCCTCTCTTGACGTCTGAATATATTCCTTTATTACCATTATTACAGCTTTCTGATTGCATTAAAATTCATCCACACGCTTCTCTCCACATTCCACTTTTCTTTTGCCAGTTTTTTTGCTAATTCCCTTTTTCTCTCCCCCCTTTTCTCCCCACTTTCAAATTATACAGAATGCCATTAAAGATCTCCACAACTCCCTTCTCTATTGCTTTTATAAACTTGCTGGCTTTCTTCCTCTCCATCCCCACATCTACAAACAAAGAAAATGAAGAAAAGGGAAAAGAAAACAATAATAATAAAGGAATCCAAGCAGCACATCTCATAGGTCTCAATAACACCTTTCCTACATCATACAGCTCCGAGCCTAATGCTCACTTCAGTTATGAAGCTGTATTTCACAAAGAAGTTTTGTGTATTATTTGTTTGATGCTTGTACCTGGAATCTTCAGCTAAAATCAAAAGTGGAGTGTGCCACGCTGTGTATGTGAGCATGGAAAGAGACAGTCTTGCCTGTAACTGTAAGGAGAAAAATAAGAAGAATAGAAAAAAAGAAATATAATTTCACCCTGCTTTACAGAGCAGGAGCTGAAATCCTGTAAGGATTTGCTTATGGATGTGAACAGTGAAACCGGGCATGCAGTGCATATGGCCAGTTGCAGGTAATTAGTACAAGATCTGAACCCAAACAGGATCCACCCATTTAATCCTTCAGGCATCCCACTGGCTGCTAGGACACCTTGACAGTGGCTTTTTTTCCCCCTCAAGGCAGATCACCTAAAAAGAAGGTAGATCTTTGCTTAAACCAGTCCCACTCTGGGGATTTTATAGATAAAAATGAAGGTGAGAACTGGACTCTGCTGCTATACAGAATACCACCTGCCTTGTGGGCAGTTGAACAATAAAGTGGAGGGTCCCAGTGTGATTAGGCTGGGGTGTCTGATGCCCCTACCCTGCCCTTGTGGGTCTCCTCGTCCAGCTGGGAGGAAGCAGCTGCTACTGTGAAACTTTCATTCATTCTTACCAGTTCTTCACAGGGTGCCTAAGTAGGTTTTTTTTTGTTTTGTGGTTTTTTTTTTTTTTTTTTTTTTGGCTATTTTTTTTGTTGCTGTCACCCTCAATTACACTGATATAATGAAATGACTGAAACAGGATGAAAAATGGAATTTTCTTTCTAGAAGAAATACTGATGTCTCAAAAAATGTGCTTTCACTTTGAATTGGAGAGGCCAAAGTTCTTATGAAATGGAAATTCTTCACTTGTGAAATGTTACAGGGTATTGTCTCCGAGGAATAAAAAGCTTTTGTCTTAATAAACTCAAAACATAAAATATATAAAGCAGAATCGCTGTGGTTTTCAGCCAGACAAAAGAAAGTATGTTTTCACACACTATATGAATAAATGAAAGACATTTCTGTCATGGGATGTTGCTGAATGCAAAAGTCATAAATTAGCTCCAAGGCGAATGAGACAGATTAGTGGTGGTTATGTCCACTCAGTGCTATGAAACATGAATATCCAGATGCAAAATCTAACTTAGTCACTAAACCTCTGTCTGCTGGAAGCCAGAGGGTATTAAGGGGAGGATCACTCTTCATAAAAGCCCTGTTCTTACTGTTTCTAAATGGGCGCTGCTGGAGCAGAGGATGCTGGACTAGACAAACCTTTGGTCTAACTCAAAACGGAAGCTAGTGGTTTAATGCAATAGAGACTTGAAACAAAATTAAATCAAAAAGATCCTGTTAAAATGACAGATTTGTACCTCCTGAAATGAGAACTCAATCCATTAATTTAAAAAAAATAAATGTCCCCTGGCAAAAATCTCATTGAAATTAAGCTGTTCCAGGGGAATGCCTTCCCTATTCCGAAACTACATGTTGGGCTAGATAACTGTTTCTTTGAAATGCTTTGGCCAGCTCAACAAATGACCCAGGAAATGAATGGGTCTGCTTCAGGATGCTGCCCAGCAGGATCTGTCTTGACTTATCCACATACTCATTTAGACTGTTACCCTAAGGTGCATGTGAGAAGGAACATTATATTCCAGTGATGTTACACCAGTGCTTGAAATAAACATCGGGGATTCAGGGTTAGAGCTGAAGCTTATTGAAGTTAATGAAAAAGAGTGCCACGGAGCCTTGCAGGCTTTGGATCAGACTCTTGATTTGCTGAAGCGCTGCTTAGTATGTCCCTACCACTGCTGGGTATTGCAGATTCTCCCTGATGCAGAACGGCGTGTTACACCCGTGCCAGGAGAAATCTGGTGGGGATGGAGCAGAAGGACAGCAGAGCCTGAATGATTCCCATCACACCTTTTGTGTGCCAGGGTTTGGGCGTCCGCGTGTATTTCCCTGATTCAGCCAATTTCCTTGGGCTTCTTTCACTACTCTGTTGAAATAAGGGAAAGAAAAAAAAAAATCCCTGTGAAATCTGCACAGGCAAAACTCATCCTTCCTCTGAGAAGAAGACTTTCCTGCAGGTCTGACCACAGATTTTAAAACAGCAGTGCAGAGCAGTGAGGGAATGCAGAAAAATTGTGATCAGGCAGGGTTTGCAATAGAATTTATAACGGACACACTCACTGAGGAACTTTCCTTTAGTGAAAGCAATATTCAGCACACAATATTCAGGTCTCAAAGCAAGACCTGCTGGGCTGAGAAAGAAGCTAACTGTAGAGGTGGGATATCCTGTGCCCTGTTCTGGAGCCCCTCAGGCTCTTTGTCTCCCTGGATTTGACCTGATTTCAGACTCAGGGGAGACCCATCCCACTCAGTGCATTGAGACAAAGATTTCTCCTCTTGCTGGGGAAAGCGAGATTCCTTTGATGTCACTTAGCATCCCCCTGCAAACATTTTATTAAAGATTATTTCTTCCACCCACCCTCCCACCACCCTCCCNTGTCATTTCCATCCGCTGACAGAGCTCTTTAACTGCCGCGCCGAATGGCATTCGCTAAAACCAACTAATAGAAGGAAATGAGGTTAACCTTTAAGAAAGGTGAAAACGAGCCGGCTGCTATGCCAGCAGTAAAGAATAGTTCATAAACAGCCTTCTGCTGCAGAGGCAGTTTAGTCCAGGCGCTGGTGTTGCTGGCAGTCCTGTGGGCAGGTGGGTTTCAGGGCTAAGATTGGTCAGGAAAAGGGACAGGACTGCCCCATTCACACGGCTGAGTCAGCCCTGCCTGTGGGACAGTCCCATCATTCTGACCTTTGCTGTGGTCTGAACTCACAGCAAACATGCACTGGCTGTAGTGGACCTGTATGATATATTAGTGGCTTGCACTACTAAAGCTTTTCTCCACCACCTTCCCAGGCATGCAGGAAGGTGGGAGTGCTCCAGGCCAAATCCTGCCTTGTCTGTGTCCTTGCTGAGTTTGTTTTTCCACTGGTCTTTTTAAATCCCTTGCAGCTCAGCCCAACACTACCTAGTAATTCTTAATGACTGACCTAGGGCTCTGCTTCTGTAAAAGTGGTATCACTGAGTGGTGCTGAACCATCTGAAGGACCATTATTGTCCTTTTTTTTCCCCCTTCAGGCTTAATGAATTTGTCACCTTGTTCGTCAAGAGTAAGATAAAATCTTGGCTTTAAACCACAGTTTGATCTTACACATGCCACTCCTGAGCTCGTACCTGAGACCCTGCACTATGCAACTCACGAAGGAGAGCAAACAGGAAGACCATGCACTTCCATACAAGAGCTGCAAGAGAAGGGGCATCTCTCAGGCTATGCAGAATACTCCAGTGTTCAAGGCCAGGTTGGATGGGGCTTTGAGCAACCTGGTCTCGTGGAAGGTGTCCCCGCCTGTGGCGGAGGGGGTTGAACTAGGTGGTCTTTAAGTTTAACAGCAGGGGAGTCTTAAAAGAGGGAACTCAATATCTTACCAGTTTGGGTATCAGAAGAAGGAGATGCTGCAATGCCACGATGGAAACAAGACAAATATTTGTTAAGTAATTTTCTATTGACAGTGCTCTACTTCATCTAATTTTAATTAGACTGGAGAGCCTGAAGGATGCACGTACTACCAACTATACTAACAACAACTGGCAGTATGAGACTGAGTCCATATGATGTGGGGATATTTGTTTCCTGTTTTCAGTCAATTTTCTCAACTCTGTTTAGGTGTATCTCTGTTTTTTCACAGAAGTGCACTGAAGTTAGTCTTTCATCCTATCACTGCACCATGCTGACCATACTATTGTCTTTCTCTTGCCATGTCCAAAGTATTTGAAACAGAAAATTATACACCTGGACCAAACAATTAGTAAGCATAAATCTACAAAGCTTTGCGATCTTTAGTAGGTATAAATCAACATTACAGTCATACACCATTCAATGACAGAATTATCTCTCCCACCAACACAGCTATGGCAAGATCAGCAAATATAAAAAACAGTTATCCCATTCCTACTCAATGATAGTAACTAGAAAAAATAATTCCCTAATTCAGGGTAAAATTGAAGACTCAGAAAGGTGAATTTCCAGTTTCTAGAGCTTTACTGTCCACACAGGAAAAAACGACCCTCAGCAGGCTCTTTCCACCTGAGATTTCATCACTATTAATAATGCTTTTTGGCTAAGAATGCTTTTTGGGGTGTGTGGAGAAAGCAGGGCTGTGCAAGCGAGATCTGAACCTGGCTCCAGTCCCTATTACTGCAACACTACTGTAACTGTGCTAAGGGGAGTCATCTCTTCCCTTCATCAGTAGCCGGGACTCAGAGAAACAGAGAGAGACAGAGAGCGAAGGTGCTGTTTTATAGCAAGCTTTTTTCTGAGCTTGAGAGCTCACTGTGCTATTATTTCCCCTTTTTCCCTCATTTCAGGCCTTTTTTGTGTTTCATGTTTGGCCCTCGGCAGGCTGAGAGACGTGCTGACAAGTTGTAACTCTCACTCGGCTTGGTGAGGGCTTTGTTCTCTGCGTGCGTGGCACAGACTCGCTTCCTCTTTTGAAATGTGACAGCGAGCGATAACACTGACACACAGAGCCAGGGCCGGGCTCGGCGCGCTCCCCGTGCTAAAGACCCTCTTCGGTGATCTGCAGCATCAGTCAGGAGGCAAAGATGGGCATTGTACAGGGAAAAACACAGGAGTGACAACTACTCCTTTCTCCCCAAACCCCCTTAACCCCAGGCTAGTCAGAGGCTCTCACATGCCTGATTCTTTGAAATGTGATTTGTAGTGGTCTGGTCTCTGCTCCTCTGTACCAGAGGTGTCCAGAGAGCTGCCACCCCCGGGGGGGGCCTCCCAAACCAGTGCTGAACCACCATGCCGAAGCCACTCTGCTGCTGCCTCGCAGCTGTCCCCATAGGTTGTGTTTTGTCTAAAATGTGTGTCCTGGTGAGGGGCCAAGTCTTACTACAAGGACAACAGGCAGAGCAACCGACGGCATCATAGTTTGCTTTGATGTGCATCCTTTTGTGACAAAAGCCTGTCTCTGACTTCTGACTTTAATGTGTTTGGCATCATGCTCAAATTAGAAAAGTTTCGGAGGAAAGTTCAGCCTCTCTTCTGCTGATTAAAATGCTCTTTACTATAGAGGCTGTTTTCCCAGAAAAGATACTTCCATAAAGACCCAAGTCTCTTGGAGCTCTCTCAGGCAAGGGTGAGCACAACTCTTTAAGCCTGACACTTGGAGACATATGTTTCATTTATACAGGTCTTAAAAATCTACTACAGTTTTTAAAAGATGAATGCCAGGCTGGGATCAGTTTTCCAGAGTACTCTCTCCACCAGTGCTACCTACTAAAAAGCTATCTTTGCCCTCCAGTTTCCTTGTTTATATAGCAAGAGGTCCCATTAGATGGTTTTGTCCACCACCAAGCCGGGAGCTAGTGTTGGCTTCTTCAGCTGTGCTAACCACTTTTCTAGGTCATTGCCTAGGTACTTTTCTAGGTCACTGTCTTATGAAATATAACCCCTCGCTCTTTAGGCCTGTTTTTTAGCCCTATTCCTCCATGAGTCAGCTTAGATTCGGTTCTGCAGAAACACGCACATAATGCCTCAGCCAGCCAAAAGTCGTTCAGAGTGACCTAAGTGACTCAGATGACTCTATATCAGAGTTCTGTCCTTACAATTTTCCATTTTGTGTTATCCACAGATTTTATCAGCCAGGATATTTAATTCCACATCATTCATGACAATGCTGACTAGCATCAGAGCTGGTTACTGATCCGTGTAGAACCCGGCTACAAATACCCTCACTCTATCATGCTTTCTCTTTGACAACTGCATTTTGAGATTTGTCCATTACCTACTTCTTAATCCATTTAATGTCCACCCTCTTGAACACTGTACTCAGCAGGAACTACAGGCAAGTTACAATTCTAGAGATCCAACCTTTGCAGCCCAAGATAGCTTCTCCTGATAAGGAAAACTCAATCAGTCAGTTTTGCCATGGGGAAGATAGGATCTCAAAGATACATAGCCCCTCTCCTCCCTTCCCTTGCCTCTGGCATTGTTCCTTCTCACAGCTTGAACAGCAGGACTTCATCTCTGCTGCAGCAGTTCTCTAACACCAGCAGTTAAGGAATACTGTATTTTCCTTTCCCGAGATACTGTTATAAAAGTTGGGTACCAACCTCAGTTATTTCTGTTCTTCACTCTTGGTTATTGTAGCCTATTTTTAATGGCTCGTTTACTCACAGGCTGTGTTTGCTATGTGTGTGTAGATGTTATCTTTGCAAATACAGTGACTCAACCACCCTAAGAAGGACCCTGTTCCTCTTTATTATATTCTTGCCACTATTATGTCTGTCTGCAGGTCCCTGGGATTAAATACCCTCTACAAGCTACTCCCACAGAGAGTGTGAGAGCTGGAGAGACCAGCAAATAGAGGAAAACAAAGTCACAATTCCTAAGAGTGTTTCATGCAAGGGGAAACACAGGACAGTTTTTTTGACTTTCCCCACCTCAACATCTTTTTCCTAGGAGCAGAAGTAATTCTATTGAGTGCACTCAGAGATTTCCCTGCACAGTGAAGCAATGTAAAGGCATAGGATTCTTATCATTCAGCTTCCCTGAACATTTCTCTGAGCTAGAAACAAAGTCCAGGTCCCAGTTGGGATGACATTTATTTAGCATATGTAATGTTAACCAAAAGATGCCAGGGAACATGCACTGAACCCTGATTTGTCTCTTCCACTGTTTAACTATTGGCTTGCCCTGACCCATCTTTGCCCTGTTCCAGCCACTTTGTCCCAGGCTGAGAAAGGTGATTTGGTGGTTCTTAATCTCACAGGCAGCTACTGGGCCTGTCTTTCTTTCAGCTAGCAGCTCATACCTTGCCTAAGCAGAAGCTAGGATGCAAAGAACAATGGCTTGAATGACTTGGTGTAGGCTTTCCTGAATTTTAACAAAGACACTTGAAAGTTTGCCCATCAATAACCCACTCATGAGTAAGATACAACAGTTTGCCCTCAGCTCCCTAGGTACTCATCTTACATTCAAGAGATGGCCTTTTATCTCACTGTTTCTGCCGTTAGATGTGACAGTAGTTCTGGGCAAATCTCTTTGTTTTCTTTCTTTTTTTTTTTCCATCTCTCCATCTGCAATCCAGGGGAATTTTGGCCCTGGTTGTTTTGATACCTGGTTCAGAAAGAACATGCTATCACAGTGATGATAGCGGAGACACTACACAGCTCTAACATATTCATTCAAACATTGCCCGAGTAATAGTGGGTGGTGGTGTTGGCCCCAATTCAGGCTTGGGGTGACTGAGGCCCAGTGGAGTTAAAGAGAACCTGGAACAGGCTTTGGGAGTTGTGAGCATTTGCCCTGCAGCACAATGCAGCAGAAAGCACCATCCGTTCCTCTGTGTCTGGACTTTTCTACAGCACTTTCAGAATACTAGTCCATAATCCTGACTTCAGAGAGCTTTGCACAGGCTGCCTAAATTATATTAAAGCACAAGATTTGTAGCTCAGTTCACCCAGAAAAAGCGTGTGTATGTCTGCGTGTTTGCATATGGATGCGTGCGGTGTGTGGGAGTGATTCCCTAAATATGAGGCGAAGTGCCTATCACAGAGAATAGACCTTAAAAGGGTTCTCTGAGCTGTAAGTGAGAAACCAAAGCTGGGAAGAGAAAAATAAAGCAAAAAGACAACCTTACCACTACCGCCAGCAACTCAAATTAAAAGGCAATTGTGTGTGTAAGAAAAAGGAAGCTTTGGATAAAAAACAGGGATGACATTTGTTGTGAAATGCCTCCCCCACTCCTGTCCCCAAGTGATAAGAAAATGAGGATGCCAGGGGAACTTCAGGTTGGTTTCAGGCAACAAAAACATTTTCAGGTCAAGCTTCATCTATGTTAGCTTGAGTTCCCCCCTTAACTTCACTGAGCAAAGGTGCAACTGTCATCACTCTCCCAACCTGTGTGTTCCCACAACTTGATGGAGATATGGTCAGGTGCCCATGGGCCCTCTCATGCCTTCCCTTCCAGCAAATGTTACCACCAAAATGCCACCCCACCCTCTGCTTTCTGTGTGGTCCATGTCCATCCCAAGATCCTAGCACTGCCTTCTAAGGAGAAAAGCTTCAGGAAAGCTTGGGAAAGAGGAGAAACTGCTCCAGCAGAGCACCTGTAATCCAGGACCCTGGCAGGACTCTCCACTGCCCTGGCTCACTTCATGGATAAACAGGGAGCCAGGCAGTCAGTGCTGCTAACTTCTGGGCATCTGAGGGAGCTGACAGTTGTCAATCAATGCTGATGGAAGTAAGAGGGACTCAACCAAAGGCTGCACCAACAAGAGTAGTGGTGTCTAGCATGGACAGGAGGAAACCAACTTAAGTGTTTAAAATGCCAGAGAGAGTGTGAGATTTTTTCCTTGTCTTTAGTGGAGTTGAAGTCATTGGCCTGTCTCCATTCCCATCACCCAGTGAGTCCTCAGAAATCTCTGTGTGGTGCCAGATCCAGCCCAGCACTGAGCACTGCCTTGGAGGTGATGAAGGGCTGGCAGGATGGGGACTGCTGCTGATTTACTTCCTTGCTACTGTTTGGGTAAGCAGCAAGGTAGGAAAGGGGGGATGATTGAAAGGAGTGGGGAGAGAAGAAGAAAGGGGGAAGAAGAGATAATAAGAAAGCCCCCACTGCCCTCTGCCATTGTGCTGCTCACTGGAAGACTCCCTACAGAATTACGCTGTCGTCTTGCAGGAAAGCATGTAATAACTGAAAATACAGTGTCAAAAGGAATTTTTCAGGCTTTGACAGCTCATAAATTACAGTTCGTTGACTTCTTCCTGGGCCTAGATTTAAATTAATAGGCAAGTAGATATATATTTCTTTTGCTCCTTTCTCCTGAGAAGCAGCAGTTGTGGAAGTGACGCGGTTTCTCGCATCTCCATCTCCCCCTTCCCTCCCTCCCTCCCTTACAATCAGTCTCACCCCGATGCAGACCAGCTCCACTCAGTCTCAAACCCCAGGGTACAGCACAGTGGTCCTCCTGAAACCACCTCTCCCCAGCACACAAGTGGGAAAGCAAAGGCATAGAATTTATCTGTTCCCTACAGCAAGTGGTCTCTTTATAAAATCAAGCCCTTTCAGAGGAGGTATTTGGCGGAAAATGGTCATGGGCAGTAAAGGTCAGAGATGCTCAAGTAAGTCGGTGATGGCTGTGGCATCCAAAGTGAAAGCAAGCAAAAAGAGTAGGCCTGCCTCCTAAATAAATCAAAGTGAGACGAAATGGCCATCGATGAATAAATGTGCATTGCCCTTTCCATGGAAATGTAGGTGCTCACTGGTAATGAGAATAAAAGTGACTATGTGAATAGATGGCTGGATGGCTGGATGGATGGACAGACAGTTGCATGTAATGGCAAACAGACTAGACAGGAAATCATTTCTCCAGAATGTACTCATGCTCTAAATGGGATTACACTCTGTCTCCCTTGAATCTCTTGGATGCAATGTTAACCAGTAAGTCTGCTGGTCTGAGCTGAACAGCTCCAGCATTTTGCTGCTGGGAGAAATGATCCGGGAAGATGGAATCTTGCACGCCACTCTCAATGCTCCAGTGAACAGGAGTGCTCATCAGAGGAGCTGTTTGGTGGTACATCAAAGCATGGTAGGGAGGTGTCATGCTGCAAAGGACCTCTTGTTCTTTTGTAGGGTGGCACATTTATGAGTTTGGGGCAGGATAACCTGAGGTCTGTCTGTGATGTTGCCTTGCAGGTATGAGCTGCATCAGTGATGGCTGTGAAATTCCTAGGAGGATGTGGATTTGCAACATGTAGGTAGTGAAATGCGTCAAGTGCTTTTGGGTCTGGTAGTTTGAAAAGGTCTCATGTAAGAAGGGGTTATTAATAGTATTAATGGTTCCTGTTACAAGCTGTAGTCTGTAGCCACCTAGGAATCTGGGGTGAACACCGGGATGCATGCTTGGCAGCTCCTGTGAAAGAGCAGTCCAGGACATGTCTGTTTTTGGGAGGGCGGCAATGACTCAGAGCTGGGAGCCGAATATTTCCCTCATTTGCCATGATAACACAAAGAAAAGGAGTGAAAAGCACAGAGCCAGAAGGAACATGGGTCCTGGCTGCCCTTATGGAGGTGTGTGAAGGGACAAGCGTGACAATCACACATTTGAATCATCTGAAAGGTCTTTGAGCTCTCCCCACCAGCTGCGTTAGCGCCAGCGCTGAAGGGCAGTCACGTCCCTCTGAGGAGGCAGCTCCTTGTGAAGCGCTGCGGGCTGAGGGTTCAGTCACCTCTTCACTGAGCAGTCCCTGTGGGATGCCCTTTGCAGTGGCGTTGGGAGAGCTCAGAAGGTGGAAATGTGACAGAGGGGCTCGGGGGTCTCAAGCTGAGCACAGGAGTGGAAGAAAGGGAGAGCCAGCAGTCCCAGGGGTTTGCCCTGCAGGGAGCTCTCCTGTGCAGGGCAGACACAGGGATGTTTCTTTTTGACTGACTCCACTATGAAGTGACCAGTCAGAGTGGTGTTTGGCAATATCTCCAGATGTTCCCAGTATGGGCTCCAGTGCAATGACTGCAATGATGCAGGAGGGACAGAAACCCAATTTCAGCTCATCCAGGAGACCTATTCAGTGCTTAAGGCTTCTCATTCTGCAGTTACCTGAGTTTGACCATTTAGAGAGGGCTGCTGCTTGGGTATGCTGGTGTTTTGAATGGGGAAAATATTGGGACAAGGTGCTTAAATCTATTAGCTGGGACTCAACAAAACCTGTTCTGAGGAAGCCAGTTATTTGCAATGCATCATTCAAAGGGGTATGGAATACTCCAGCAATGGTGATCCTGTGTAGGAAGGGTGTGGGACTGTGTGTACGTGTGTGTGTGTGTGAGACAAGTGTTGCCACTTGCAGTTTAGATGACAGAGTTTCACAAAACCACTGAAGGCCCTTTTCCACAGCTCCCACACTACCACAGACCACAGCAACAGCAAACTTCTTTCAGTCCATGGATACCAACTCCAAAAAGACTGCACATATGTCCAGCTTATGTCTGCTTGTCCTAATTTCAGCTTACAACTATTTCCCATCAGCTCTTGCTTCTGGCACCTCACTGGGACTGTCTAATCTGTTCTGCCCCTACAGACAACCCTCTCAGCTGTACTCTCAGGAATACTTGCTGCAATCCTCAGCTTTCTGATTTGTGAAACAGCATTTGGAGAGGATGCAAAGGCAGAAGTGACAGAGAAATAAGGCAACCTTTCAATCCATTTATCAAAGTCCTTGAAGTTCCCATTTCAAGGAAACAATCAGAAACAGGGAGCATAAAAATTGAATATGAAATCCAGGGCATTTTAAATAAAGGGAAGGGTTAACAACAAAGCCAGTTCCCCTGATGACAATAAAATAAAATCAGTCCTAAGACCTGTTGATCCTGAATGGATCTTGTTTATTAGGAAAAACCAACTGGATGTATTTACAGAATAAAAACATAGAAACATAATGTTTATTCACATCCTCTTTCTGTTTCCTTAATTGGATGTTACATTTTTCAAAAGTGCAAAAAATGCATCTAACATGCTGTAATCAAGAGAGACCCATCTAACCACACTCAGTGGGTCAGTCTACATTTATCCATGTAGGCTGTTGAGTTGCACCTGGTGTTTCCCTGGCAAAGGCATCATTAGCTGTCAAAGCTCACCTTGATATTGCTGAAGACCAAGAGGAATGTATGAACCACCCCACCTTCACCTGGAGGTGGCAACAGGTAATGCAACAACTAGGCAGGACCCTCACAACTCGGCTTGGGAGCAAAAAATCATGGCCACTGATTTACTGCTGCCCATTAGACTGTCGCCTGGCTAAGGACAAGTTATTTTCATGATACTTGTCTGGCATAATTATTTTCAGGCATAGAAATATTTAAATAATGAAGCTCAGAGGTGTGATTTTTGAGCCAAGATCTCATCTGTTTAGGTGTTTGTAGCACAAGTGTCATAATGATGTCTCAACTTCAGGCTCGATGAACCAATGAGACCTTTGAGAGGTCATACTCTCCCATGCCTGAGAAATCTGTGAACTTTCCTGCATCTTCTTCTGGAAAGTTTGATGCAGTCTCTTCTAAGGAAAGTGTGTCCCTGTGCTGGACAACAGGACTCATTAGATGTTACAGCTCCAAGCTGAAAGGAGGCATGGGTGGAGCAAGCCCTTGTTAAATGCCAGGCAGGAAATTATTTCCCTGTAGGGAATTTGCAAAAGAATCTAAAGGGAATGTGGGTGATTTCAGGAAAAATTGAATACCAAACTTTCTTGTGCTGTGCAGGAAATCTCAGGTGCTTGTTTTTATTTTTGTTGTGTAATTTTGATCACAGTCTCACAGCTGAGTGTCACCACTTTTTTCACTGTCTCCAAGAATGAGCTTGAGGAGCATCACAGCCACTTAGAGATGCGTTTGTCTTTCTTTACATTTGAATATCCTTCTCATAATTGCCCTTGCTAACCTGCACAATTAGTATATTTTCCCTCCTTGCTGACAGTGTTTTAAGGTTGTGGTGGCTGTGCTCTGTTCCTTGCACAAGTGAATGATGGTGCCTTGAGCGCCAAACTGACCATGTCTGCCTGTGACAGCCTTGGCTATGCAGCTGAAAAGTGAAAGAGTGAAGGATCCCAGGCTCCTATCTACCCCTTGGTTTCAGGTCCTCTGGGTCAGGCCCACAGGAGACTGTGGGCTAGGTTACACTACCTGTTTTGTGACTAAGCAGAGGACTGCCATGCCCAGGGTGTGAAGTCTGACACCTCTCACCATCATGAAATGTACTAATTGGGTTTTTGTGTGTGTATTTTTTTATTTAATGGTCCTGTAGGATGCTGAACCTGCATTATGATCAGAGTCTGATGAGTTAAAGATATGGGGAATTAGGCTCAGCTGGGCATCTCTGCCAAGGGCTACAATAGCTTGTTATAGCCTGTACAGTATTTCTAGCAAAATGCTTTGAAATCGCAGAGCACCTTCTGTGTGAGGGACAGGGAACTCTTTACCATCAAGGAGGCAATGTGGGAAAGAAAGCGGGAAGCTTTTAACCCCTGTCAGTCATCTGTCTGCTTCTCAAACCGAGGCCCAGAAAATCTCCCCCTCTAGCTGATGGGATGCCTTTGCCATGACATGCTCCTGACAGCTCCGCACTCCCACCCCCTTCCCCCCAACCCCGCTGTTCTCATGTGCTTATGAGCGTGTACGTGTGTGTGCATTTAAACCCCAGCAGTTCAAGCAAAATCTGGCACCACCTACTCAGCATCCCTTTGATAACCAAATAAAAAAACCCTACAACATAGCCCCCCCCCCCAGCTTGTATTAAGGTCCTACCAACCCCTTACTTCCCCATCCTGAGTTGCAGAATGAGTTGCCTGTCTTGTCATGTAGTGTAAAGGAGTTTTCAGTGCTAGGTTTTGCTCCACAAGGACTAGCTGTTTCTGGGACTTGGGAAGAGACAAAATATCTATTGCACAGGATGAAAGCCAATGTCTAATTCGGGAAGGCTGGCAAGGAACTGGTTTAGTGTAAGGCTTTCTTGAAACTGCCTTCTGCTTCTTCTAGAGCACCTGGTGCTTCTGAAAGCTTGATTGAAAACAGGCTACCAAATTCAGTTTCTGTTTTCTTTATCAAGTGTTGGTCTAACTATTTCACATAATTGCACACCTTTATTTCCACTCTGAGTTGTTTCTGCAACAAAATGAAGCACAAGGGATCTGGTTCTATTGGAGATGATCACTTTGGGGTTCATGTCCAGCAAAGGCCAAGGACAAAATCTGCATGCCAGGGAAACATAAAGCCACAGACCTGTGCACATCCATCTGGAACGAGATGCACAAAAGCACAGAATTTAGCGAGGTGTGATTAAAGCAGCAGAAGGAGTGCTGGAAAGAAAGAAAGCCAGAGAGAGAGAAAAAGAAAAGAATGAATGTGATGGGGGAACGATTGCAGCCCTCAGTCCTACATTTCTCTTTCAGAATAGTGACAAGGGGCATGAAGACCTCTGTGTCTGACGAAGGGGACATACAGAGTCCAGTCAGGAACAACTGTTTCTTTCATTCCCCTTGCTAGTCTGCTGGCCCACTGACTCTGCAGTGGCTGAGAGAAAGTCCTGGGCAACACCAGGAACTCCTGGGTCTCCCTAAATTTAATACTCTCTTGGCTGTGCAGAATAGGAGATACCTTCTATTAAGGAGGTATTATGAAGAAATTCTTTACTATGAGGGTTGTGAGGCATTGACCCATGTTGCCCAGGGAAGCTGTGGGTGCCTCGTTCCTGGAATTGTTCAAGGCCAAGTTGGATGGGACATGGAGCAATCTGGGCTAGTGGAAAGTGTCCCTGCCCATGGCAGTGGGGTGGGACTAAGTGATCTTTAAGGTGTGTTTCAACCCAAAATATTCCATGATTCTAGCAAACTAGAAAACCTCCCTTCTTTCAAGAAAGTAAAGAATAGGCAGGGTATTTTGAAACATACTGATTTTCTGTGGTTTTCCTCAATTTCATAGACAGCCCCACTGGCTCCTGGGACCTGGAGGGAGAATCCAGGCCTTTTGTGGGGTTGTTGAAGGGTACTGAAGCAACATCTATGCAGCAGGGCCCAAGCACCTGTTTTTATGACCCCACAGCCAGGCTGAGAAATGTGCTAGTGCTACGAATGGGAAGGTGCTCTTGTGTTTACTGGAGATGACTTCAGGTGAGTTGCTCATGCAATTCTCATTGAATATCATCTCACCACACACATGCAGGCAAAGGCTTCTGCCATCTTGTAAAGGCACTGGCAGGTTTTATGTTGTTGCAGCAGCCTGGTTTGCATGGAACAGATTTGGCCCGTTGCACTGGATGAAGCCAATTTCCCTCCATGATCTTGGAGGGTCAGAGCCAATTGGCATAGTCCTTCCCACCTCCCCTGGGGGCAGGATCGGGTGTAATGTAGCCAACGACTGATCTTGCCACGCAATATCATCAGGGGTGACACAGCTGAGCCCCTGATGAGATGTTTGCTGACATGTGTCAGGAAGGATCATGGCATGCTTCCCTAGATGCCCAGGTGGATTGTGGGTATGACAGAGGAGGCAGGGGGCTTGTAAACATTTTCTAATATGGCATTTAAGACAAAAAAGAGTGAGCTGAGGCAGAACAAGGCAAATTAATGTAGAATGACAACTGCCTTAAGGAACATCAGATGTCTGGAGAAAATCAAAAGAATCCTTCTCTCAAGACTCCAATGTAAATTTATGTATCTCTATATCTATCTGAACATACATATGTAGGTCTGTGTGTACATGTGCATATTAAGGCAGATTGTCAGCTGGTACTCAATGGTAAAAGTCCACTTTGTGAAGATGCTTAAAGAGTCATTACCTGTTTGCTTCCTGCATGTATGAGTTGAATGCTTTGACTTCTCTGGACAAAGGTGTGAGCACGTGCAAATATTCTTTTCACTCCCTTAGAGATCTTGAATACAGAATTTTGTCAAAGGTGACTAAGATGGGCAAAGATTAGGAAGAAAGCTTGTGTGTATGGATGGGGCAGCTAACTGGAGGCATATATGTAAGCATCGACAGATGGAAGAATTGAATTATGTGACTCACAGGGCTTTGACTGCATGTCTGAGAGAGAAATTAAGGAAGAAAACTTCCACTGAGTAGCTTCTTGACTTTGAGTTCCTAAAACTGAGGAATTGCCCTAAAAGAAAAGATGCAAAAATTCCACAGTTTGAGACCTTTAAACACAATGCAACCAACATACACAGTCATGGAACAGCTAAAATAGGCAGAGATAAGAACTGGTGAATGTATATGGGTTTCACATTGTCAAATCCTGCTGTTCTTTGAACTTGATTTGCAAACACTGAGATGCTTACATTCTACTCAGCACTGCAGAAGCTATCATTGTTCAGCTGTAAGAAATGTGGCACTCCCAGCATATCTGCCTGCATCAAATAATTCAGTATTCATTCTCTTAATGAAGCCATACTTCTGAGGTGAGATTTAAACTGCAGGTTAAAACACCCACATTTTTTACCCACAGATAGTCTGGCCATTTAGATTGCCAAAGGGAATGGAGAGAAAGTTGTACAGTTAGGGGAGCTCAGGGCACTCTTCCATTTACTTGGTGGTAGACACCTATATTCAGTCAGCTGTGCTGATCTCTAGGTCCTGTGCTGAACTGCAGTGTCAGTGCAGGCTCCTCACCCTCATGTAGACACCCACATCTGCAAAACAACTGGTTAAGTGTCTCAGTCTGGATCCGTGTCATTGCTCAAACAAGCCATCCTCTATTTCACTGCAGTGCTGCTTCTCCTGCTTGGGCTAGGGTCTACAGAGCAGGAATCAGCCCTTTATTATCACATAAGACATCTAAATCTGAATACATCACTCCCATGTCCCTTCACAGTCAACAGAGATATTTGTGCCTCCAAAGGCTGATTCATCCCATCAACACTGTTATCTAAGAAAAGTCGAGCAAACTGCTCTGAGCAAATTCCCATCTCTCTTTCTAATAAGTATGAAGTAAGTTCAAACAGCTACTTTAGACTTAATGGTTGATATTCAAATGGCTAAATTTAGGGGAGACTAATTAAACACACATGATCCTCAGTCCCTAACTGTGCCTCCACATATCTTCTTGCTGGATCATACATATCATAGTTTACCTGACTGATCACAAACCACCAACATAGCTGGAACAGCCAATGTCAAATAAACACAGGGATTTTCTTTGTGATAAGGTCTACAGAGGTAAAAAGAAAAAGAAGAAAAAAATGTTCAAAATATGTGTCCTAATAATGATCTAAAATTACTGTTTGCACATGGTGCATGAGGAGAAGAACATGCCAAAAGGAATGGGGAAAAACTCTTATTTTCAAAGTATCACACCATAAACACAATATATAACTGCTGCCTGCAAAACAACTTCCTTAGACAAAGAACAAAAGCATTACAAAATGTGGTGATAGCTGGCAAGACGCTACAGCTCCTGAGGTTTCAAGGTATTTTAGAGAATTAATATTTTGCACATATGCAGCAGGTTTCACCTGAAGATCTCAAAGCACTTTGTAAATATATATGCATTAATTAATCTTCACAGCAGCTCTATGAAATAAGCACTGTAAATATAATTATCTTGATTTTACAGATGGTGAACTTGAGACTCAGAGCAGTGAAATAACTCCCCCAAGTTCACACCATGAATCAGCAGCGCTGTAGTGACTGGAATCCAATGGTTCCACTGCCACTTCTCTTTGCTAACCTGGATGACAAAAGTCCCTTTTCTTAGGGTAACAATAGGTTCCACACAGAGAAAAGAGCTGCCCTGGGACTTCACACTTTCTAGGTGGTAAAGCGTTTCCTCCCCTTTGAATAGGGGACATGATAAATACACACGGTCTTATTTATTATTAATATGCTCATTATCATCTGCATCATTACCACGGGAGTAATGTTATGGATAGACAGTGTTGGTTGGCAGGCCAGACCCTGCCCCCGTATCAAACACAACCAGTTCTGGTGGCTCTTTGCTGCCTAAAAGGACGATTTCCTTAATAAGCAGTTCTACAGAAGGCACAGGCAGCAATCACGCTTCCTGCACGTCTTTCGTCTTCGTTTAGTGTGACTTGCCTGTTGTATCTTGTAAATAACCCGTGGTTGTCCCCACTGGGGAGAAGCACAGTTTGATATAATGTCAGCCTGAGCTAGGACTGAGAAAGCTGAGCTCGCCGTGAAGGGGAGGGTCTCTCAAGCGCCCACATCTGAAATCTTCAGCCTACTCTTACCTTAACAAAAAGTCAACCTGCCAGCATGTAAATGGCAGTGAACAAAAAGGGATGACACGTGGCAAACACAGGCGGTAGTCAGCGCTAACGCTTGTGTGTGGAGGAGGCACTGGAGCTGTCGGAGCTCAGGGGCTTCTGCAGGGGCACCTGGTGGTGCCCTTTCTCCTTCAAATGATGAAGGTCCTCCATAGGGGTGGGTGATGCATTTTGAAAGCATTTAAAGAGGAAATTATTTATTGTTTTCACCCAAACTAAATTCCTTCAGATTTTTCCATTCAATGCCATTCTGTTTGGCTCTTTCCTTCATAGGAAGTGCACCTCTACCTGGTACCTTTGTTTTTTGCAATCTGTGCTTCAACAGTGTGCCTTGATTTTTAATTTTTGGTGAAAATTATTTAAATTTTATACATTATGTTCTATGGCACTGGGATTTGGAAAGGTATTTTTACCCTGTAAGATCCCAGCTGTGTCCCTTCAAAGCTTAGCTCTGTCTGGGTATCTGTCTGGGAATCCTGTAGGTTCATGCTCTTTCAGAATCTTCCCAGTATATTCATGTCAAATGGTATTAAACCTCACCAACTTCCCCTAGTAATGGTAGCTCAGCCTCCATTAGACTATTTTAATATTCTCTTTTCTGACGTGGCAGAGAACAAGCTAAAAAGCCTCCCCCAAGCTACAGAGACAGTAACTGGATCTGGTATGGGTCATCACATAGGAGAATTTTGGGCTGATGTCAGGGGCCACAGACAGTTCCCACTTCACTCCAGAAGACATCTCCCCTGTAGCTTAGAGACAGCTGGATGTCAGATGTTCCCCAAGGTCCCCTCTGCAGGGCTCTGTGATCACCCCCTCGCCCTTGGCCCCACACAGACACTTGGCCCTTATTGTGTAAGTCAGTGGGGCAGAACCTGCCTCCCTACATTTCCTTCTGGGCATCTAAGCCTGTCTGAGAAGACACTCAGTTTTGCTGTGAAGGTTAGGATATGTCCTCCTTTTTTTGCAAAATCTTGGCTGAGGAAATCAGTTGTGTGTTTGGCAAGCCCAGAGGACAGAGGATTGTGAGAGTCTTTCAAAGCCAAATCCTGCCTTGGGTCTGCATCATGCAGTGCTCTTGGATGTGTGCAGTCCCAAGCTCTCTGTTTTCCAAAGATGTCACACATTCTATTTTATTTTAATAGAGGCTTAGTTTCAAATCCACCCCTCAGCTGTGCCTGCAGGGAGTTCCCAGCTGAGGCCAGTAGCAGGTGTGTGTAGACGTCTGAAAGCAGGACGTGTCCCTGAGCTCCCTCCTGCACACCACTCCTCTGGGGGTGGACCTCAACTGCTGGGCAGCATACAGGATGCCTGAAGGCAGCACATGCCAAATTTACTCACCTTTCTGAAAGTATGTTTAGGAGAGAGGGTAAGAGAGAAGAGAGAGCGAAAAGCAAGAGGAACCTCCGAAGTCAGGTGAGCAGTGTCCACAAACTGTCTGAAGCATCACACTACTAATTACCTGCCTTTTTTTCCCCCAGGTTTGAAATACCCTGAGGTAGATTGACATATTTGCATAGATTTACTTGTAAAGGGGAAGTTCTGCTGCTGTGCATATCCCTGTTGATTGCCACATTGTTACAGGCACGTGGGGGTTCCATAAAGGAATCAAAGAATAAAAAGAAATCATAATATAAAAAAATTGCAAACAACAAAAGCCATATTGTGTTTCCTGGGAAGTCCTGAAATAAGGATTTCTCAGAGAGGAGGGCCATGAGTAAAGATGACACATGAACACAGCTCTTGTTGTAACAAACAACTCCAGACCTGCCTCCTACTCTAATTACTATCTTTGTTTACAAGTGCATCCACTTGTGCAGATCCTTCCAGCCACCTTTGCAATGTTCCGTTTCATTGCAAAAACTGATCCTGTAGAAGAGCATGAAAACTGAAAAAGGGAAGAGAAACAGGAGAAAAAGCCACCTTATCTCCTCCCCGGAAAACCATGACAACTATCCACCTCTTCCTAAGAACAGAGGAATTTCCTCACCGTGAGCTGGCGGTTTTCAGGAGGTGCAGGCACAGCTTGCCATCCCCATTACTGGCATGGCTCACCAGCTGTTAGAAAACACAAGCTTCTGGACTGCTTGGCACACGGCAAGTGTGACACAGGTCCTTCTGAATACCTCATGCTCTTTGTCTTGCAGCTCTCACTGGTGATGGCTGGTGATGGCTTTAACTCCGGAGGATGGGAGCAGTTCACCTGCACTTCCACCCAACCTTGCCTTGGAGGTTCCTTCCTCTTGCAGGGCTATTACAGGTGTTCCTATGACAGCTGCTGAACTCCTGCAGTTTGCAGCTCTCCTACAAAGCTTAAAACACCACTGAATTGGGATTCTATCTTGAGTGATGACATCTGGTAAGCTTCATCACCCTGTGCAGCCAGGATTCACGGCTCTTCTCTTTCAAACTGCCGTGCTATCTACATCTACCCTTTAGCTGACAGCATTTTGGAAAGTGAAAAGACACTTCAGTGCTTTATTTTATGATTGTACAAGTTGTCAGTCTTGAGGTTCTTTGACTAACTCCTGCCTTCTCCAGGGACAAACGGTCCTGCTCAAACAATGAGAAATGCCAGTGATGCAAAACCAGCATCTAAAACACCCACATGAACTCAAAACAACAGGACAGCTCATGGAAGAAAAATCCACTGAAAACTACTGATACAAAGAATGTACCCCTGACTCAGGAAATCCCTTAGCTGCCAATTGCAGGAAGCTAGGAAAGTATATTGATCTTGCCATTTTCCCTCTGCTTTATGACTGACTGCTCTAGGAGATGGGATATGTGTGGGAATGACTGCTGGTCTGACTGACTGTAGTCATTCTATGTTCTTATATTTTTTCCTGTTTTCTCAGGAGAGAGTGAATCCCCACTGTTGGGAATGGGGGATTGTTGCAGCAACCCACAGAGAACAGTCCCCAGCAGAGTGTTTCACCACAGCAAATTTGTTGCCATGTCCCACGATTGTCGCTGCTCACCTTGCGAGGAACAGGGAATGGGCTAAATAAGGTGCAAGACAAGACTGGTTCTACAGCACTACAGTTTACTGAGGCGGGGGGGGGGAAACCGGAAGAAAAGATGGTTTTCTTTCTGACATTCATCTCCCCGCAGTTCCTCAAAAAGTTGCCATGAAGAATACTTGCAGATAAAATGCTCAGAATTTAGATTTTTTTTCTTTCCAGAAAAAAAAAATGTGGAGGTTTATTTTTTTTTTTTTTTAAATGCAAACTCAAAAGTCAAAGCTTTTTCCAACTGGCAGTGGAAAACAAGTAACTAGTTTAGAAGGAATTCTTTGGGTCTGCAGGAAAAAAAATACCCTGTTCTACAAGGAGGTCTATTTGCAGCATGTGTCTGTGAAAAGGAAAGGTTGCTGCAAGTTTGAAAAAACACTGTTGAATCATTACAGTGTCAGCATGCTAATCTGGATTTGTAAGTGAATGTGCTTAAAGACCATCAGACAGACAAAAATTTCCTCTCTGTGATCACTAAACTCTACAGCTCCTCTAATAAGCAGAAATTTCACTAGTTAACAACCCCCTCCAAACTCTAGAAAAAAACCCTCTTGCTTTAAAAGCCCTCAAAATATTCTCTAAGTTCTCAAGCACCAGCTCACAATGACTTTTTTTAGATACACAAGGATGCTACCAGAAACAAGGAACTAGGCTATTCACTCCTCTATCCTCACACTCCAGTCTTGATTGATTACAAAAAGCTGTAAAGCAGCTATTGCAAAGAGAAAGGTGGTTTAACTCAGGAAGGTGAGCTGAAAGATGAACAGATAGAGCTCGAGGTGGTTGGACTGATGTTGGATCACGGAACTGCACAGACGAAACCTGACTTTTGAAGTCAATAACTAGGTACAGCCTTAGCACTGTAGACAATTACTAAGATAAGATGCAGTTTTACCAATTGTACATCTGTATGTCAAGCAGAACAAATGAAATCCGTGACAGTCTCTTATAGGATACCAATCCAATTTAAAGTGCATGGTAAAGGGATGAGAGCAGTAGACACAGGTTAAGATAAATCTTGCTGTTTTCCTGTGCTTTCCCAGATAATTTATTCAGTCTTTTTTTATTTATTTTTTCATAGTATGGAAATTTCTGTGCATGCTCCTTCCATAATAAACTTGGGCAAGCAGTCGCCATAAGAATGGGGAATGATAGATTGATTCTGCCTTTTGTGATTTTTTTCTTTTTTTACTCTAAGGAACAACATGCAGTTCACTGGTAGTCCAAAGCTTTGTTAATTTGATATTAATTTAAACTAATTTGATATTAATTTGCACCAAGAATATAATCCCTGAAAGATGCAACTGTTAGAGCCAAAGGTTGCACAGCTCAAGAATCTGAAGCACAGGCTTACAGCACAAATAAGGTCCATGGCCAAAATACATAGGAATATTAGAGACAATGAGTCTGTTTCTATCCTTTTTAGTTTCAAACTTTGCTTTTCTGTTGACCTCAAATGGAGAGAGCTGGGAAAAAAGACTTCTAGGCTTAATATCAATAAAATCACTACAGATTCAGCATGGGAGAAAGTTGTTTCCTGGCTCTGAGTTTACTACAACACAGGATATGGCCTAAAAGCAATACCCTAATTGCTAGCCATCACTCCAAGGTCTTCATTAAACACAAACTTGGACAGTGCTGTCAAAACCTTAAATTAATCAACTGTGCTTATGACTCCACTGGTGTAAAGTAATAATATTCTGAAATCTGGAGCTCTTCACCAGTCACTGCCGCTACAGAAATGGTTGTGTGCTATGGTTTGTGAGAGCTGCTGTGTTCTACCCCTAAGGAACCGTACTTAAAGAGTAACTAGGTGTTTTGCATTTTTGCCTCCTATGACCACCATGTTCAAGTGAGGACTTGCTGTTTCACAGTGGCATTTCCTACTTCTGGTTTAATAATGCTTTGAAGAAACCTCTGAGTTTTCTTCTCCTTGTTCTCTTCAGGAAAAAGTTAGAGACCAAAATATTTCAATAGGAACACATGACTGGCTTCCACTTCAGTGAAAAACAAGTCCCATTTAGCTTCTTCCAGATGAAAGGCCTTTTTCTTTAAGTATCCACTTCCCCCTCAACAACCATTATCTGTCATTGGCATAGAAAGCCAAATGGATGGAAGGGGAGAATGGAACAATCAACTCAAAATCAGCCACCCTGCACCAGCTGTGGTCATTCCTGTGACATCAAGGTCTCCTTCTAGCATCCTCTTCAAGAAGCTGCACTAAACAAAGGTATGAGGATAGAACCTGCTGATTGCAACCATCATCTGTGGGTTGGAAACGGTGTCCCAAGTGCCAAATGCTGGAACCTCACTTTAATGTTTAATTTCGTGTTTAATTTTTAAAATTTGATTTGATCATTATCATAAACATTAAACAATATTTCCTGTTTAAATATGAATAGTCTGCATTATTTGATTGAAATGAGTGTTCAGATGGCTAATGCGTTTTATTATGGCCATAGAATTTTACTGTTATTTCCCCTCCAGCTGCTGCTGTTCCAGGGAACTCAAAGGGATTCAGTTTTCAATAAGATGGGCTCTATCCGATGGCACGATGTGGTACACAAGCTTGCCAAGAAGAGCTTTTCCAGCCTGGGGATACTGTTCCTGGTAGTTTTATAGCACTGATGAGTGGTTGTTATGGTTCAATGTCCATACAGGGACCTCTGAAAGGCTCCTCACAGCCTATCTCCCCCCACTATCTCACATCTCTAATTTGCTTTTGTAATGCCAGTTCCCATCGTTGGTTATCCTGTGATAACATCCTCTATCAGCCAGTAATTGAATTTTGCAGACAAGTATCTCATTGGTTTCTCCCATGCTGCATCTTCGTGCATAGTAGGATCTCCTTAAAGAGAACTGCAATCCCATCTCAGGATGTTCCCTGAAATTTCTCCAAGACTGGTCCCACTTGCTATGATGCTCACATATGACTTTGACAACACTGCAACCATGTGTCTGTTGAAATCACGTCTCCTCTTGCTACTAAATGTAGAGTTTTCTCAGCTCTATTTTCTCTTTTTACTTCTTCTTCTCCTTTACTAATCTTGCACTGTCACAAGTTTGGAGTTGAGTGTGCTTCTTGATAGTCTTTCTAAAATGTACAGCCCTTCCCCATGACAAGCGTTTCTCAGAACTATCTTAATTACTGTGAGTTGGGAAACAAGAATTCCATTTAGCAGAAAATGTCAAGTTTTCATACGTAATTTTTGTTCCGCACCAATGACCTTTAAAATATGCTTGGACTGACATCATCACTCTTCCCCCCCGAACACCCATGAGCACAGACATCACAATAACTCAGCAGCTCAAGTGGCCCATGCCAACATGTTGGAGCACTTGCTACTGCACGAAGTCCATCCTGGACCTCAGAAAACTGTCCAACAAAGATTTTACTGAATCCGCTACTTTTGTCCTCAAAGTCTGAATCACAAAAAATTACCATTTTTGCCTGAAAAATTATCTCAGTCAGTGCTAATTATCATGTGTATAATAAGTATTTAGGAAAGTTGCCTTCTAGCACAGTGCTTCAATACATCCAGGCCAAATGTTGCTGGCAAATAACAGTGGGTAATGGAACTGGATATCGATAACATCTCTCTCTGAATAAGCAAAAAACATTTGCAACTTTGTTAAGGTGAAGGCATAGTCCAGTTAACCCTTCAGAACGACTGTGATAAGGGAATATATCCTTACTGCAAGATCATTATGAAAATCCATTAGAAGAGATGAACCAACTTCTTGTGGTAGGAAGCAAAATTCTAAACATTTACTGACAGGAAAAAGCTCATTATAGATCTCCAAATCCAACATTTCTGTTAAATGGAATTTCTCCAACATGGAGAGGAATAGGTTTTAAGGGATGTATTCTTCTCCTTTAACTTTTGTCATCTAGGAGTTTGCTGAAGACGAGCTGGCCAGACACTACAGGAAATGTGGATAAATACAAGTGGAATTCCATAAACTGATCAGTCCTCACCTGTTTTAGGAGTGAATGAATGACCACATGGGAATACCCCTTTTCTTCTTTATCAGTTGCTGAAACATCTCAGATGAATAGCTTAGAATAACCACCTAACATTGCTAAGATAGAAGCTATCAGAGATGAAGGTGTCCCACCCCCAAATGACTTGCCCCAGTATTACAGCAAGAACAAGACCAGAATTCTGCTCTTGTTATTTCCAGACTCATGTTCTGATGTCTGACCGATGATGACCTCTGCAGGGGCAATACTGAAAAAAATCCATAGCCTGTAACATTCCCAATCACATATTTTGCAGTATCGTCTTTTCAATACCATCACCATTTCTGATTGCTTTGAGGTCTCATAAAATGTATTTTGATACATCTGAATTTGTTTCGTTCAAAGACAGAAGCAGATTCTAAGTGTGCAGAATGAGGGCAGTTGTGTCAGACAACGCTACTGGAGATGACTTACAGCAACCAAAAATGGAAAAGGCTTCCTAAGGTTATGTGGCTCTCTGATGAGACGGCACATCTCCCCACCTAATACTCAAAAATATATTGCCTATCCTCATTTTAAGTGGTCTAATTAACAAGTAAAATCTCCTCATCCACGATTTGACAAAATTCACAATGAGTATTTTCTGCACTGAACTTTGTATACATTTTATAAATATTGTTGGACTTGATTATCTGAAATGTTTGTTCCAACCTAAATAATTCTGTGATTGAATGAAAATCCCCTTTACTTGAATTTTACACAAAAGTATGGCTTCCCCTACTTCCTTGGAGAGTTTAATTACAGACCTCTAAATTGTCCTATTGCAGGAATTCAAGCGGACACACACATGCCATTCAATCCCACGTTTGCCAACCAGGAAAACCACACAAGTCCTTATGTAATAACAGAAACTTCCAGCAAAAAGGGCTTTTATGTTAACAAATAGATAAGGTTTTTCACACAAAGGCAGACACCAGAAAAATCGCGAAGCTCACACCTTCTGAAGGTTCAAAGTGGGTATCCACCCATGAAGATCTGTGCTCCTTGAATAAGACATGGTCTCTGTAATAGTTGTTACAGCACTGAGATGGTTGCCTTGCTGTGGCAGGCTGAATGAAGGAAAATCACTGCAAGTCCTCTCTAGCAGCAAGACAGAGTATGTAGACCACACGATTGTGCTGTTCCTGTCCTCTAGACAGATATTTAAAATATGCACTTACATGGTGCTCCACATCGACAAAACCAGGCCTTAATTGTATTTGATAATCAAATCTGCTTCTCTGCTCAGGTACTGTACAGCTGGCAATTCAGAATGAATATAACAAATAGGTTCAATTTCTATTTTTTTTTTTTTTTAGTGCTCTCCTTGATTTTCCCCTAAACTCAATGCAAAATACAGCAAGTATATATGATCCAGGAGGCATTCCCAGAGCCAAGATGTTTATATTAATAAAAAATACTGGAAATGGGATTATGTTAATGGAAATCAGTCCCACTTGCTTTCTGAAAATATCTTCTGTTCCATCTTATGAGTAATATTTGAAAAAGAACTGCTTTCTCTCTCTCTTTTTCTCTCTCCCTCCTCCCTGCTTTCTCCCTGTGTCTATTACAAGGATTTTAATAGAAAGACATTCAAATTGTAACACTCAGCAGCCCATGAGAATCAATTATTACTTTTTTTTTTCCCAGTTTCTGGTTACCATATTATTTTGTATAATTGTTGATGTCTGTCATCTAAATTATCTCACCAAAAAAGCCATCTCACACACAGATACACACCCCCAACCCTGAAAAATAAGAATAACAACAATAATAAAAAAAAGTCTAAAAACCCTTCACAACCCAGACACAACCTTGAGGGAAGGAAAACAAAACAAAAGAGAAAATGATCATAATAAAAAAAGAGAACAGCCCATCTAGCTAATTCATCTGCCCAGTAAGTGCATGTGTGTGGTGGATCAGATAGGCTTGATAGCAGGTGATGGGGGTCGGGGCTTTGCACACACTCTGAAAGGGTTTTGATGGTTGCAATTACTTGCCCACGCTTTGACATAGCACACAATGAAAGACTACAATTAGACAACTATTATTCCTAACTGCTGATACCAATGATGTCCATACAAAGGCAGCTCACTTTGTCATTGCATTATTCACACTCGAGGTGCATTTGTGTATATGAGTTTGTGAAGGGAGAGGGGTGCCCGTTTCTGTTTGTATTTGTGGCACAGTATAAATTATCTAGATTTATGCACACTGTCTCTGTAAATCTCTGTTGGAGCACACAGTCATGCAGATTGCTTTTCTGCCCCTATCTGCAGGCTTGCACACATGGAGATGCAGCAGTTCCCCTGGTTGGGACTCAGAGCCCACAGAAGGATTTACATCAACATTTCTGGGTTTTGGATGAAGCCCTGGATGGGTGTATGGAAGACAGGGATGTGATTTTCCTCCTTAGCTTGTGTCTTTTCAGGCTCTTCTCCTGCATCATTGTGTGCTGAGCAATGGCTCCTGGATGCGGTCATGTTACAAAGAGGTTTACTTTACTGCAGAAGATTAAGACAGAAGATTTCTAAACTGATTTTAAAATGCAAACTATTACTATTTATGTTATTAATTTATTATTTATTACTATTACTATTACTGTGCCTGCTTAGTAGACATGACCCAGTGCTGTTAGCAAACTCCTTAAACTGGGAATATGGGCACTTCTCCAGTCAGAGAACACTGGCCATTGCATGCCACTTGAGACTTTGGGATATAACTGAATGTGGGGAGTTATTCTGGAGTCATCAATTTCTAATAACTAATATTAATAATGCTTAATAAGAGAAAGTAATAGTTAGTAAGAATGTCCAAAGTCAATTAATCTAATTTGGGCTACAGTAGTCTGACTGAAAAAAAAGCAACCAGACAGGGAATTAATTAAGAAAAGTTATTCCTTGCTAAATGTACACTATACCCTAATCTGAATGAACATATCCGTGTAGAGAGCCCTTTCGAGAGCCCCTTCGATTTATTTTATCCTCTGGTAAAGGGAATTCTAGTCAAATGTTGCCAAAAGGAGTTAAATCACCAGTGGGACAAGGCTCTGTGCTCTGTGTGGGAGAAGAGCTGCAGGATATGCCGGGGCCAGGTTTAGCCCTTGCTCTTGCCTTAGCTCTGTGCATAGCAGTTCTCACTGTAGATACCAGCAAGATGATCACTGCATGAGTAATACATTGTTAGATTTATATGGACTAACTTAAGTCATGTGAAATCCCAAAGCAAAAGCAAGTTTGCACCAATTTTACAATCAATCATGTTTTTAATTGATTTACTGTTGCATCTTCAGGATGAAAACATCCACAGAGCCCTGCAACACACTCATATCTCCTGACAGTAAATATTTATTCATGGAGGTTCTTGGACTGCATCGAGAATTCCTCCCAGGAAAGTCAGTCACAATGAAATGAAATGCCAGTGTACCCATTAATGGCCAAATCATAAGGCACAAAATAATACAAAACAAGAGTAATAAACCTCTCCAGGGAATTGCATCATTGTTAACGAAGCAAGTAATCAATAGACCATTGTTTGAAAGTGATGCTTGTTGCATGACTGCTTAGATGGAGACTTGAGTAACAGCAGCATCCTGAAAAATGTGTCTGGAAAGTAGATATTCTGTGAGAATTGTTTGGGAACCATGAAATCCAGGAAATCTGGGGGGTCTTTTGCTGATGGCAAAGATTTAAAAATCTACAGATTAGCTCTCCTAGGAGATGTAGCACCCAACCTTTTCTAGCCCCTAAAATGCAGTTTGTGATTTACTATCAGGAAATCGCAATTTGTGTACCAAGAGCAATGAAGCCACAGCAGACTGAGACCCCAGGAAGGTGCTCAGGTGACCCACTTGTGCTGACGTCTGTGCTTCCATGGGTCCTCCCTGTGATTAAAGGAGACTGACCAGGGGAAAGCAGAAAAAGCAGCAAGCTTTTCCATGGCCAGGGGTGGTGCAGAGAATTGCAGCAGCTCATGCTGCTCCCAGAGTTGAGGATGTCTCAGCTAGGGGTTTCTCCTCTTGTAGGAAGAGAAGGGAGAAGGAGGAGAGCTGGGGTGAGACACATGTTTTTCCCTTTGCCTGCTTGCCATTCTGGTCTCCTTTCACTGGGGCTGTTTCACTGAGGGAGCCAGCTGTGGAGGTTTCCTAACATGAATGCATCTGGCCTGAGTCAAGGCAGCTCCTTGTCATAACTCTCTGGGGCTTTCCTTGGGGTAGCTGGAGTTGTTAACAGCACGTCTAGCTTTCCCAGCTTTCGGGGTGGTCGCATCAGGTAGCAGGTGACAGGGCTTGTCACTGTTTGTAAATGTCAAGCAGGGAGCAAGGGAGACCATGCATCAGAGTTCAGGGCCGGGTAGATGTACTTTGCCTCCTGCCATCTCATAAACTGTCCGGGCTTCCCTCATCTCCCCAGTGGGGTTTGCAGCCGCAGACATCCCCAAGACCTGACAAAGTGGTGACAGCCCAGCTGCCAGGCTGGTGGATACACAGCAGAGCAGAGAGGGGATTTGCAGGGACTTTTTTGCAGCAAGACAGAATGCAAATAAGGGACTGGGGGTTCTTGCTTTGGCAAAGCATGTGGCACCCCATAGAGTAGCACTGCACACCACTGATCCTACTCCCTACACTGGGCATTTTCCAACAGCACTCTGCTTTCACAAGGCCAGGAGCAGAGCTCTGTAAAATTTAGCTGTCTATCCAGCTAAAAAGTGATGCTCCATGTTTTCAGTGCTGCTGTCTAACTACATGTGAAACACCTGCTGTGAGACCCTGCTCCATAAGAAGGAAGCTTTCCAGCTAAAATCCCCAGCACTCAAGAAATGAGCCTTTGCTGAGGGGAACTTCGCTAGCAAAAAGGCTCATCCCAAGCACGCAAATCCCAGCTTGGATTCTCATCTGGGAACCCCATGTCATCAAGGGCACTCATTCCTCAGGCTGACTGTCCAGGACATGTGTTTTCCTGCCTTGGGGAACCCCTTTGGCTTCCCAAGACCTGAGCACAGAAGCTCTTCACAGAGAAAAGGAACTCCCACAGCAGATTGTACGTAGGACGTGGAGCAGCTTATGGGCATCATAGTCTGTACCCCAGCATTACACACATTCTTTTAGAGATTAAGGTCCCAGAACTTATGCCAGGTGTGTTAGTCTTAAATACAAGAGCAGCTCCATTGGCTTTGGGGAGATGGCACAGCATTTAAACTATGCATGTGCTTAAGCACCTGGCATACAAGCTTTTCTCTCTAGTGCACTTCTCTCTCCCCTGGGCCTAATTTCAGCTCCTTCCACTTTATAGTCTGTGGCCTCTGCTGTAAATTCGGAGAGCCAGAGAACTAATTTTTAAAAAATATTTTCTGCTTGAAATATTGCGAGTAAAGAGCAGACGAGAATATATATCAGTTAAATGCTTTTTTAAAGGCACATATGATATGACACGACATGACACTCTGGATTTTAAAATTAAGTACAGTAACAAGGAACCCCCAGCTGGAATTTCCTAAAATATGGCTTGCCTCCTCTGGAACCACTTTTAATTTTAAGTGCTGACTTTCCTGACCCAGAATAAAGTTACAGGCAATGTTTACTAGCCAGCATAGAAGGGAATTGCTCCCTTATTGCATTCCATGCGTGCAAGCCACTGAAAATCAATATAACAAAGTAGGAAAGAAAGAATAAGAGCATACGCCTCCTCTCCCCCCCCCCCCCCCC
>VXAY01007081.1:150874-216596 GCA_013399855.1 Oxyruncus cristatus
TCCGGTGGACCCCCCCCCCCCCAGTGTCTTTAAATAGACATATCGAAAAATCAAACAAATATGAATAAATGTGCTGATCAGCATATATATATGGTATAACATAGAGAGAATATAGTATATATGTTATGAGTAGTTAGAAAGAACATGGGGATCTAGAAAAACAGGGTGCCATTGAGAAGCTAAATATTTACTATTTCAAATGAATCACATTGCACTTCAGTTACTACAGTCCCAGAAAGCTGCAAAAAATCAGATACTTGAAATAAAAAAACGAACAACAAACATCTTGGCAAAAGTGAGGTAATTAAAGAGAGAAGAGAAGGAAGGAAAGAGAAAAGATCTCTCATCAGCACTGGAATTCATGATTAGACATAACCATTGTATATATTTTCTCAGTGAAACAACGAAGTAGACATAAAACACTTATTCACAGAATCATAGAAGTCTGAATATTCTGAGTTGGAAGGGACCCACAAGGATCATTGAGTCCACCCTTAGCCCTACACAAGACCATCCCCAAGAGTCCCACCTCTGTCATGGATTTAGCTCTATCAATACTAGATACCTAAAATTTATGTGTCTATTCTGTCTCTAGGCAATAGCTGTAGGTTTCCAGAAATCTGTTTACAGTCTGAAGATAGGGTTTTAAAACAAACAGGGCAAGTCACCCATCCTAGCCAGCAGGGAAGTGAATCTAGATGGGACCTGCTGCCAGACTACTGCATGGGGTTTGTGAAAAAAAAACCCCACAAAACAAAAAAAACAGTGTGGTACACTCTTTGTGAAACAAAGCTTGTAGATTGAAGCTGAAATTTCCACCCTGTCAGGGCATCCAGTGGCATTGCCAGCCCAACATCACCTGGCCATGTGGCTCTGTGGGCACACTTTGTCAAATGCCTTGTGCCAGGGGACCTGGGTCACCCCAGAGCCAGCCCTGGGACTCTCCAGCACATTGACAGCACTGACAGATGAAGAGCTTGACTTCAACACACCTTTGTGTCTGTATAAACAAAATGATAGGCTGGCAATGCTCGTGTACAGTTTCCTCTGGCTAATTAAACAACCCTCCTCACTGTGTGTCTTCTTTCTTCCTTTAGTGCTTGCCTTGTCTATTTATCTTATTCTCTGCTGGTGGACTCAGATCTCTTCTCTATTTTTGGGCATCACAACCATCTTAATTTGAGGGGGGAGAAGAGGCAGATTTAGGTGCTGCCCAGCTACAGATGAATGTCAGCTTATCATAAGTTGGTGGCTGTGCTCTTTCCCTTCCCCTCCCACTCTGCTGCCTCTCATGTGGTGTTATCCATTTGCCTCCTGCACTTTCTTTTGGAGCATCTTAAATATAACAGCAAGCCAAAGCTTAGCTTTGAGCAAAGTTCCTCACTGCATTATACATGAGTTTGGAAACAAGAGGAGTTTGTTCCGAATCCCACTTAGCCTCGTGAACCTTCGCAGGTGAATTTCAGGCCTATTTGGCTGGTGAAAGCTGAAGTTTGAATTATTGAAACAACAGGGGGGCGCGTTGGATCTCCTCTGCCAGGAAGGCTGAGAGAGACAGCATTTTATTTTCAGCCTTATTAAAACTTCTCTATAGAGAGGAAGTCGATCTTTCCAATTGCTCTTAATCTCCAGAGAAATCTCCCACTGATCCCTAAAATGCCGAACTTGCAATCTTGGAGCAGTTTTTAACCTGCAGTGCTGGAATGTTTCTAATGTTTCCAGTACTGTTGAAATGCATCTCCCTTTGCCAATTACTCTGCTGTGGCTGGATGCTACCAGACCCCAACATGGCGTTAATTCCCACAAAGAAAATATTTGTCGTCCACAGACTTCTGTGACCACCTGTGACAAGCTATGCTGAGTGGTGGACCTTGAGATCCCGGGTTTTGGATAGGGTTGCTGAAGAACAAGCCTGCAGCGCGATTTCAGGTCTCTGAGAAATAAGAGTCTCACCTAACTCTGGGAATGGGGTTCAACTCCAGCCTGCCCATTCTACTTAGGACAAATGTCTTCGTTTTTATGCAGCTGTCTCTGGATTTTGACAGACAGATTAGCCACATGTCCTACAGCAAGGTGTCATGTTTGTCTGCAAAACGCTGTCTGGGCAGGACCCCATGAGCCCAGGCAGGCAAAGGGGCAGAGAGACAAAGAAGCAGCACTCCTGGGAGAGGCTGGGAACTGTGAGAAAACTTTCCGTGATGTGGATAGGATTTCTCTTCTGCTTGCGAGCCGAGCCGAGCCGAGGAGCGGAGCTGAGGCAGAGGCTCCGCTGGGATGAGATGTTCCGCCTGAGGGGATGGAAGTGGGGGAGGAAGCGAGGGGGGAGAATTGTCTGCATCTAGATCAAAATGAGTTTTGCGAAGACAAAAGACAACATCCCGTCCAGTAATCTGAAGGCATCGGCTGAGCCTTACCTGCTCCTTTAAGGTTCGCTGTTTAAAGATGATGAGCGTGAGATTAACATCCTTTGTTTTCAGATCTTAGCTGCCTCCCTTCCTTAGCCTGGAGTGATTCTTTATCTCAATTGCCAGCTTTGCATGTCATTCAGTTCAACTTAATCGCAAGGATCCACAAATCAAGCGATTTCAGGCTGGGGGCTCTGCCTTATAAAGCCTTTGCACGTCAGCAAATAGGATTTTTGTGCACTTCCTCGTGGACTTAACAAAGACACTTGCTCTCCGTTTACAGAATTTACAGAGTGCAATTTGGGCATTTCACAGTGCTGGTTGCATGAGGAGCCTTTTGAAGTCAGCGATCTCGGGTGGCCTAAATGAGTGAATAGGCATTAGTACTGCATATAGAATCGCATCCCCGCTGGAAAGCTCCTAATTTAATGACCAAGCAGTTAAACCAGATTCAGGGTCAAGATCTTCATCTGATTTGAACAGGTGGAAATTTTGCACACTTAAAGGTTACGCAAAGAATTACACCAACCGAAAATTACACCCTAATATTAGGTTATTAAACAGAGTTGTTGTGAAGCATTCACCATGATTGCTGCATATATCCTCAGATCTGCATGCAAAATAGCCAGCACACCTCAGTGGACGTGGTTTACCAGAATGTTCAAATGTAGGAGGAAGTCTAGGTCTGAGAACACTGTGAAGTTAGACCCGACTGCCTCTCAGTAATCATTGTACAGTAAGAGTAAGATATGCAAGATATGCAAATTAGGAAGATATGCAAACCCAAGGACATATGGCATATGGCTGGCTGAGAATTTGTGGGGTTTTTTGCCCATTACTGCATTCAATGGAGAGGAGAACTTTGTGTCAAAATTTAAATCATGTGTGATTTTGGATCAAGGAACACTTACAAGCCTTAACTGAAAATATTGCCCTTCTCAGAGCAAATATTAGATCCTGCGTCAAAGCACAACTGTTGGTGACTTCTTGTTTCAAAGTAATATTTAAATTTTTATATAAAATTTGACCTGAATTCTAAAAGAGCACAAATGACTTGGTATATTTCATGTAAAAAGTACATTTTGGGTTGACCCAAAAGGAAAAGAAAAAAAAAAAGAAAAAAGGGAAGAAAAAGACAGACTCACTCTAGAGATCACTCTCTAATGTTCTGGGATTCATATCATTTTAGCCGAAATAAGCAGAGAGATGTAAACCACAAAGACTTTCAGGCTTTCTGATCCAGCATTATTATGAATCCAGCAGAGATCAATGCCTGAAAGAAAACTGTAAAATCCCCTGAAATGCCCCATTAAAGGTATACATTTGATAACGATTAGTATATGGATGTCTGAGGTTCCACCTCTTCTTGTTAGGAAAGTCAGCTCAGTTAGCTCCATCCAAAGTGATGTTCCCCATTCAGGCATCTGGGATAGCATGAATTTGTGCAGAATTGTGCTGGAGGAGAGCAGAGAAGATGTAGGTAACTTTGCTACCTATACAGTGGATGGTCTGTTCTGTCACGATTAACCACTCTTGCCTAAAAACTCAGTTCCTTCTGTGGGAGTTACGGCAATACTTTGCACCACCATAACCAAGTGTTTAGGGAAGGATGCAACACGGGATTTTGTAGCCAGTTGCTGTGGTTGTGTGATGCTGAATGGGTATGTAGATAGGCACAATGGACCTCTGAAATTGGAATTTGGCTCTGGAAAATGCGTAAACTATTTCAGCTTTCCCAAAAGTGCCATGTCTGTAACGGCCACCCGCTTACGGTTATAGGCTGTAGGCTGTGCCAAGGAATTAGGCACTGAGCTGTTTCACTGGAGCTATGAATACTGCTTTCTACAAAGTTGGAAGCTTCATTGTTTGTAATCATCTGAGATCAAAGATGGAGATGATGTATTTGTTGTTGCTTCTTCCTGTCTTGGAGAGTTCTGGCATTTGATTCAGACAGTCTGATTTGTCTGTCTCTGCTGATATGTTAATAGCTCATCAGACCCAGTACTACATCGTGTATGAATGAAGGGATGACACAGGGAACTTCTGTCAGCATGAGGAAGCCCAGCATGTCTGAATATCACTGTTCCAATCCCAGCACCTCTTTTAGAGGTAGTGGATTGGGAATTGAAGAAGAGATACAACACTTGTGTTGATCTAAGGGAATCAAGGCCTCCCTGCTCCATCCAGCCCCTTAAAAACCCAAATAGTCTCAGATCTGTAAGGAAGAGCTTGTTTGTTGTGAGAAGCTCTAAGGCTCTCAAGACTCCTTTCTCCAGGACCTACACAAATACAAGGAAGGCAATTCCACCTCAAAGGTGAAAAGGTTGACTAATCCTTCAAAGCAGAAGCAGGCATGGGGAAAGATGGGAATAGAGGTGCTTTGCAATGGCCTCATTTCTCAAAGCACCTCCTATGTTCCCTAAGAGAAGGAGGCCAATCTTACTTTTTTCCAGTTTTTCGCTTGCTGAGAGATAATTTCCCTTCTAGTGCAACAAATGTGGATACAATCACCTCTCATAACTGATCAAGTCTACAGGCTCCATTTCGTGGCTGCTGAAGTAAAAACAGTGGCTTTGCTCTGCCCTGCTCTCCCCACAGAGACAGCTGAAGCCTCAGCAGTCCCATTGCACTGTTGGGCTTGTCAGCATAAACCCACAACCCTCAGCGGTTTCCGCTCACTCTGTGGCTGAAGTAAACTGAGAAAAACTCATGTTTCCCAGTTTAGAGTGGGTTTGCCACACAATCTGAGCATATTTGGGGTGACCTGTCCCAAAATCTCATGCTCTAAGGACACAGGTACATTTATGGATACTATAGGAGAAGCTGCTGGCAGCTTTATCAGAGCTGTTACCGTAAAAGAGACACCCCACTCTCTGAGCTGCAGAGTAGTCAGTCATGCGACTTGCTGCATGTTTGCTTTTCCACATCAGCTTTAAGGAAAAGCAGAATTAAACATTACACAGGATGCAAACATGGGGATGTGCTCAAACATACACATGTTGCATGCAAGGATAGCTGCACACACACACACACACACACAGTCCACCCTGCCAAGGCTGGTAGGAAAGAGCATTTACCGAGGAGTGTAAACACCTCCTAGTGAGAAGCCTGTTTTGTCTTTGAGAAAAGTTGCTTTTCTTTTACAAATCGGAGCTATTCTTTTAAGCTGTTTTTTTGAGGTGTCAAACATAAAAATGAGATGAGACGTCAATCAGGGCCCAGGGGGATGGGGAGGGGGAGAGAGAGAGAGAGAGAGAGAGAGAGACAGAGAGCCTGAAAAATGCTTCCAATGCAGGCAGCTTGTTTAAGCACAGAGCATGTTGCAGCCAGCTTGATCTTTGGAGAAAAAGATGAATTTCTACCCATTTAAACATGAATAAGGTGAGATGAAGGGAGGGGGGAAATCCATGAAGGTGAAAAGCCTTTTTTTTTCCTTTGCCTGGTTGTGATGGATGATTTCAGCCTAAAGTACTGAGCCTCCCAGTGAAGAAAATATCTACGGTGATTTTGATAAATAAATGCTTAGACCTTGCATTTGCCACCTTGATGTTGGAAAGAAAGAAGTTTAAACTGCAGAGTGGGGTTTTTTGCACAGTGCTCAGAAGGCTGGGACAATCCTGCCACTCCTGCATTAAGAAGAGGAGCTTAACTCTTGGGCATTATTTCTTGCTGGGTTTTGTTTTATTTGTTTTTGTAGTTTTGTTTGTTTGGTTGGTTTTGGTTTTGTAGGTTTGTTTGTTTGTTTGTTTGTTTTAACTATGCAGGAAAAACTGGAACACCCACAGAGGCTGGTCTCAAGATAACAATAGGCAAACTTAAGATGGCATGTATGAGAGTGCCAAGTGTTTGGAAAAGGGAAGGAAATGGGCCACTTTGTGGCTCTTCTTTTTCCGTATGTTTTCAGCATGATGCTATGTCCTAGGTGTCATGCAGGCTGCCGGCACGGAGCTGTTAGCAAATACTTCTGGAGCAGAAATAAACTCCCAAACCTCAAGATGTTTTTTAGTGAAGGCAGATGCACACATTCCTTACATGGATCAAGCTTGAAGGGTTTCTCAGGTGCAAGAGTAACTCATGGCTGCATTCACGATTTACATGGGCTGAGGCAGTCCCTGAAATTTTCTTTCCTTCAGATTGTAGCTCCTTACTCAGAAGAGCACCTCCTGAAAAATGTGGATGCTTCTATGGTATGGCATCAGAGGGTGCACTGTAAGGTATTATGGTTCTGTATGTTTTTGCAGGAAAATAAAGGAAAATATTTGATGCTATTGCACATACAACTAGCAAAACACAATAGCCCAAGCTAGAGCATAGCTCAGGTCATAAAGAATATGAAAAAAAAGCCTTTGAATCACTACCTAGGACTTGTGTTTTACACCTAGAAATGTTCCCAGTGCTGTCCTGGAGAAGTGTGCTAGGGAAGTGGTGTACAGTCATTGACCAACTCTGATTTCCACAGCAGCAATGTTTCTCCCCCTGAAGCACTCCCTGTTCTGCCTTGGCCAGATTTAGCACTGCTTTGCTGATTTAATGAAAGCAGATCAGAACTGTCAAGCTATGTCCTGGAGAAACTAGACTTCGGCGCTTCTGTTGGGCCCTGAATTAGGAACAAACGTTGCTGGATTTCCAACCCAACTTTCATTAAAAAAAAAAAAAAAAAAATTGAAAAAAAAATGCATGCCTTAGCTTTCAGCATACTGAGTATCTGCTTGTGTCACTTGTCCCCTAACTTCAGTTTCCAAAGGCAGTTGAGTTAGTTTCCCCTCAGCACATGGAAAAGGGCAAATGAGGGCAAAGACATATTCAAATGGAGCATATATCCAGTCCTTTAATTCATTTCCTCGGCATGGGGATCCCTGATGAGGACAGTGGTGCTCCTACAAAAGGCAGTTGTAATTCCTCTCCCACTTTCCTACCCAACAATGAAGGGTTTGAACCTGCTCAGCATGAGTGTGGAGCTACAGAGAACCAGATAAAAAGGGCAGAGCTAAATGGAGAACACAAACACATCTCCAAGCTACACTGATGAGAACATAACTAATATGTTGCATATTCCCAGCAGCGTGAAGGAAACCTGAGGGAAGCACAGGCATTCAGAGGTATTATTTCACTAGCTGTAAGCTAGTTTCAATCACACATGGGTCTGTGTCTTTGTGTATTTAAGTTCCTCTACTGGTTTCTTATACCCTCAAAAATGCCCTAAATGCAGAATCTGAGACTAAATTGCTTGACTGTCTGTGGAAAGCTGCATCAAACCCCAGGATCCAACATATAGTGGGAGGGGTGAGCTTTGGTTCAGTAAAGGTGTGGAGGGACTCCCGGAATCCTGCATGATACTTTTTATTCCCTCTGAAGTTTATTTGGCTCAGTTAGTAACCACAGAGCTTCCAAGAGGCTCCAGATTCACCCAAGCTGCAAGATGAAAGGAGGGTTATAAGGAGGGCTATAAACAAGATATCTGTGGGTTTTTTTCCCCTCTGCAGCAAACTGTGGCAGAGGTGGCAGCAGACAAGAATGCAGATGTCCGTATCATTTGCTCCCTGGTATATCAGGGGAATGACAGGTCAGCACTTGGGTTTGCAGTGATTTGCATTTCTAAGAGGAGAAGGGTGACAATTTGAGGTGACATGACAGCAGGAAGTGTTTGTAGCTGTACTGGCCCTTAAGAAACCAGAGACAGGACAGGCCACGTGACATTTCTTATTTGGCCGACGGACAGACCATTCTGGGGAATATTTCCAAAAGAGGATGCCTATCCTAACACCTGAAAAAGATGTGGGCAAGCTTTTCTATTTGACCTGTCACAGGGTTTCCTTTTCTGTGAGAGTGAGGAGAGCAAGAGGAATAGAAAAAACAAAATTTTCTTCCAACCACAGTGTCACATCCTCTCCAGCTCACTGTGCAGATGTGGATAAAGCACAGACTGCCCTTCTTTCCAAATTGGAGCTGGCCCTGGCTGTGACAGGGATGTGCTGTCCTGAGGACTTGCTGAAGGCACTGTGTAAGATCACCCTTCTGAGGCTTTTACTCTTTTATTCCCGTTCCATCCCAGTGAAGCTGATTTGTGCACTGGGGTCACCTAACTGTCTCTATCAGTGCTTTTTGCAGTTGCAATTAATTTGTGTTAAAAAAGAGGTTTTACTGAGACATGGGTGAAAGCAGGAGGGAGAAGTGTGAGACGTTGGAGACAGATAGAGAACAGAGTTCTTTTGGCACTGCTCTTGCCTGTTCTGCCTTTCAGAGCCTACTGATGCCTGACACTGCTCTGCAAACAGCCAAATGCTGCTCATCGGTCTTCCTGGGCTTTGCATTCTCTCCTTGGAGGACACCTGCCCTTAAACAAAGAGGCTTAAACTGGCTGAGGGAGAGGAAAATACTGATACTGTTTCTCAGGCTTAGATGAGGTTGATGAAAAAAAGGAGTTTATGATTGCAAGAACTTCAGCGAGGATATTTCGGCCATGTCTAACTGGAAGACAAGCTTTTCAGAGGGGAAAAAATTAATCAAAAATGTGAAAGTTTTCCTGCCAGCTCAAGCCAAGGTGGGAGATATTGTCCAGATTGAATTACCTAAATCCCCTCAGGCCTTTTGGCAGGTCTTCTAGGCAGGTGGCTTGTTGGGCAGGAGGAAAATTAACACAAAAAAGCCCTTACTATGCAGGCTGCAAAGGCTTCCCTGCTATGTTCGTCACGTCATGTTTAAGGGATTCCTCTTCTGCCCAGTGGAGCATCTCCATTGACTTATAGCAGCTGGAGAGCAGACCCCTTGGCAGATATGTGGCTTTCCCTTGCTGAAACAGCTGATGTATTACATCCCGGAGGAAATTGCCTCTGAGTACTTTATAAAGCAAAACCAGAGTGTATATAGGAGCATGGTTTGAAGTCTTAACTCAAGCAAAAGCCCATGGCAGAGAAGAAAGATTAGCTGAACAGGGATAAAGAATCTATGTTTTGGGTGTTGACAAGACATTTGGGACATGCTATGGGCAATGCTGGAGTGGAACGGACTAGGCAAATACAGGGTATCGTAATCATTATTTGAAAAAATCTGTATCTAGAAACCCCAGCTCTTCCATTAACTAAAACATCAGCTCATCTGAGTTTCACAGGGCTTAGTCCTGTCAGAATTTAGGAAGAGATGGTCTAGTTATTTCTTAAGCAGTGTTCAGCACATTTATTTAGTTATTTTAAATGGCACTATAAACGAATCTAATTTAACGAGTTCCCAAATAATTTAAAACATCTATTACAGAAAATAACATTAAAGACAGAGGGAAAGGAAGCCAGAGTAAAGACCTCAACCGAGGCAGGATTTGCCTATTAATCTTCCTTATGGAAAGCAGATCTGCACCAGAAGGACTGCAGTGTTGGGCAGTGGGGTGCAATTAGTTCTCTGTCAGAGAGAAGTGCTCCTCTTTTGGGTCCCCATGAACTCAAATGGGTGGGGAGGGGAAGAAAAATTTTCTTAAGCCATTTCAGAAGTCTCACTTTGTGCTGAAAAGAAACACTCTGAGGTGAGCCACTGCCTGCATAGTGAAGCACTGGGCAATTTTGCAGCTTTCACTGTGGTTTCTCATGGGTTTTTCAGAGTATGATTTTGGGAGAAGGAAAAACAGAAGTATCTTGCCGAAGCTGGCCCCTGTGGGTTGGAGTGTGACTGAAGCATAGGCAATGCCTTGAAAGCTGGGCAGAAGAGTTGTTTGCAGGAGGAAACCATACAATGGTCTCATCATGCAAAGCTGTATCAGACCTCTGCTTCCCAGCTTTTACGTTGCCCCAAAGTCACCTGTTTCCATCACCTTTACTCATAAATACAGGAAACTGTCTAGCTCCTGTCAGGGAATTACAGAAAATGTGGTGAAATTAATGAATGAAATTAATCCCACAGTTTCCTTCTGAAATATATTTGTTGTCCAGGTATTTCAGGTAAGCAGTAAACCACACCTGTCAATCTGACCAAATCCATCCTTTCTAAGGCTTCCTGTGCTACCCATGTACTCTTTGAAGCCCATCTTGAATTTCATCTCCCATTACAGGACTATGTGCTTCTGAGATGTAAATCTGGAACACCACCACTGATTTCAAGATAGTTGAGCTGGATCTACACCAGCCTAAACAAACATTTCAAGGAAAAAAAACATTTTTCATAAGCACCTTTATGGACTCTAAAAATGTATTTTCCACTACATTGCCTAGTTAATTTGATAAATGTGGTAACTATTAAGGATATAGGGATCTCCCAGGTTCTCAGGCTGCCTCAGTGGAGGGAATCTGAGGGACCAAGGCTGCACATCTCTGTTCTCTGGTACAGTGATCGCTGTTTGGATTAGGTGGCACAAAGCTCTGTCCTAACGGAGAACTTAATCCAAAGATGGCACTTAGTCTTACATCCTATAACTCAACTTAACTTTCGGAGGAAGAGTATTCCCAAAACCTCCTCAGCATATTAACATCCTTTTTGCCAGTCCCAGCAAGGAGGCCAAGAGCCTTGACTTGGCTTTGTCCATGTCTCATCATATTCCTCTGGAGTACCAAGGAGTACAAGTAAATTGGTGGGAAACAGTGTAGAGGACACACCGTTACTGCTCACTGAGTATGCTGATGGAGGACGCCAGTGCACGGGGGCTGGGTGTTCCCCATGACAGGGAGGGGAAACGTGAAGCCTGTTTGTTTCTGCTTTGAAAAATTAAATGGCACCTGTGGACACATGCCCATGTGTATGCATGTTCCCTACGCATGTGCGCACAGAAACAGCCCCAGTGTTTAGTTTGGCAGAGCCCAAAGGTGTGTCTTTATTTCTGTATCCTTTTTTTTTTTTTTTTAACTTGACAATGGTGGCCTTTTCTGTGCATATTCAACAGTTGTATTTTGGTCTTCTGCAACTGGAATGAAACTTATTGTCCAAAAGAAATGAAAAGAGAAGAGAGATGGGAAGAGTAAGTGAGGAAAGTATGAAGAGCTGAGTGCCAGAGGCTGCCATCCAGAGATCTTTTTTTTTCTCTCCTTTTCCAAGAAAACCAGAGTGAAGCAGTGATTGGCATCAGATTCTACTGGCATGGAAAGTCTGGTTGTTTGGGAAAGATGTCTAGGAATGCCATGAGCATCTACATAGCCCATCTCATTTTCAGGGAAAGGGATTGATTTAGATTGAGCAGAACTTTCTTCCTCCACCTTCCCACTTTGCTGTCACAGACTGGGATTTTGGACACACTCAGTGTTGGTCACAATCAAAAAACCTGGCCTTTTCCTATAGCATAACATGTGCCTTCCAGCAGTTATGGCAATATTTGGGGTTTGGGAAGGTTTGGAACTAGCTCTGGTTTTGGCGCAAATTTCTGTGGCCTGGAGCACGCCACTTTTTTGTGACCAGCTTAGCTCATTTTCCCTTGGAAACCAACAGGATTTACTCTAGCCCTGAAGTGCAGCATGTGTATACATGCTTGGCTAGGCCAGGAAAGATTTGTTCAACATCCTGAGCCTTGAAGCCGAGCTGGTAGTGGATGCAATTGGAGTAGGTCCCATTTGGGCATTTTCAGATGGAAGTTATTCTGAAGCAGGTGCATAAAAGCACCTCCTTCACATCTTGCAACACCTTTTTGACCTGTCTTGGTATCACTAAACATGCCAAGATTACAAAATTGTTTCATAAAGCCCACAATGAAGCTTGGGCCCAAAGAGTGGTAGCCTTCACAGCTACATAAAATCTTTATGAAAGTTGTTTCCTATGTAAAGTCATGTAGAGTGGTGTGCTTCATCACGCCTCCTTAGCTACTCATCCAATACCTACTTCTGAACTGCAGAGAAAAGGTTTCTCTGTCTATACTCTGTCTGTACTTGCCTCTATCCCAGAGAGAGGAAAGAAGGGAGAGAACAGAACCCCACTCTCGAAGAAGGCAAAGATAGAGAGGAACAGGACTATTAAGTCAAATAACAGAGGGCTGTCTCAGTGATGGTAACCAGGCAGGGCTTAGAGCACTGATGTAGACAAACACTGAAGGACAAACTAGGAGTTTTCTGACAGAGCTGCTGTAGATATGGACTGAGAGTACCCTTACAGACAAGATTAACCACTGAAGAAGTCATTGCTTGGGAGCCAAGAGCTAGAAGTGCTGCTTCACTACACTTCATTCAAACTCCATAAACTTTGCTTTTTATAAAGTATAAAAAAAGCTCTGGAACAGTCAGACTGGCAGGCAAATAAAAGCTTCTGCTTTACTTGATTTTGCAGGTTATATTTTACAAATATTTAGTGGGCCATTTCAGGTAGGCCTATTATACAAATCTGTGCATGTGTGTGAATACATGTGTAAACATATGTACAAAGTACACCATGATGTTTATGCATGTCACATATCTATATGCTCACGTGCAGACACAAAAACATGTCTGTGTGTCTCTCTCCCTATTTGTCTACATATCTATCTATCTGTCTATCTATCTATCCATTTATCATCTCCCTGAATCACTTCTATTACAGGCATAATTTTCCTTCTCACCCCTGATATAAGTCTCTCTCTTAACCTCCTCTGAAACACCTCCGGTGCCTCATTCTGGTGCCTAATTGGGCTTATCATTAGGATTTTTTTTAACTAATGTCTAAGGTAAATGTTTCCTTTTTAGGATTCAAGCCATTGCTTCTTGTTATGCCTCTTTCAATGATGTCTACATAATATGGATTGATACGCTGGTCAGGGATGGTTTCAAAAGAAGCAAATATCATCCATTAAGGAATGGCAATATAGGAATAAGTCATACACAAATATCCATCTATCTGAATATGTATTTCTTTCTATGTGCAGATGGACACACAAACCTCTTCAAGTACACACACACACACACACAAATCAGACTGCTGCATTTCAAGGATTTACAACATTTAAAATCCTTAGACCTGTAACAGCGTATTATCTCAGTCTCTGGATATCCTAAGCCACATGATTATTTCCTTGCAGAAGCCCAATAAGTTGTGGCTGACAGAAACACAGCTTGTCTGCTGCTAACTTGGACAGTCATGCTCATTTTGCAACCTTGTGATCCCTGCTTTTAGATAGTGACAGTTGAGACAAATCCCACCCAAGCCCTGTAAAGGTGTAGGTCTGAAACTAGTCATTGTTTTAATGATATATGTTTGTGAGATCTAGTGAAAGGGGCCTCCAGGCCCTGATTAAGATCTCTATTTGCTGCTCTAATGCAAAACAGTATTATTAATAGAGTTAGTAATAAGCAGTACAGAATGCAAATCCCAAGAACACATGTTATCAAAGCCTGTGCCACTTTAATAGTTGAATGTTTATAATATACGTTTTGATCTTAAAATCATAATCTTTAAGGGAAGTAATTTATTATTATTATTATGGCTTCAACTCCACTAACAACGTGTTTTTCCCTCACTTTCCTCATTATTAAGTGGTGGGCTGGTAGTGGCACCAGGCTTTCCTCAGACAGGATATGATTGTGTAAATGCTGAGACTGAGCAGGAAGGGCTACTTTTAGATGGACAATGTAGCTATTGAGATCAGAGTTCACTTTCCATTGCAGGTGATTGGGCTGAAAAATGCCAACAGAACCTTTTCCTGTTGGTGCTCAGAAATGTTTAAGTATAATGATTAGACAGAAGTAATTATTCTTTTAATGAACAATTTGTTGCACAATGATGCCCAAATTAGAACTCTTTGATCTCACAGTAGATTCTTCCCTCTTTCTGTCTCCAAAGCCCATTAGAATAATTTAACTCACCTAAGTTTCAGCATAGCTTGATGTTACTGGAAATTAGCTACTTGGTCCAATACAATTTCAAATTAGGCAAGATAATCAGAAGAGGCTCTGCCACTTTGTTGGATGGACCATTCTTCCACCATCAAAAGAAAATCTCATAACTGTGATGTTCTCTCTGAGGTTTTTCTAATTTTCAGACTTCTTTTAATTGCAATTTATTTGGTGCTGGCAAGAACTCCACATCTTCAGTTTGCCCCTTCCCATTCAGAGTTATCACAACTTCACTGCTTGAAGTGATAAGTACCTCTCCTTGAAAACTTTTCCTATGCCTTTGTCTGACTCATGTGTTCAGTTATACTTCCTTTATTTGGCCTTCAGAAGAGTTCGATCTACACACTGCCTGACATCACAGCTACACAGAACTGAACCTTTGTTCTGCATATGCCACATATTTGCTATGGAGGTGCTAAAATCGGGGGGTAGCTTTTCCAAACCCCTTTTATTGCTTCATGGTTCACTGTTGATGTGTTTGTGGAATGACAGAAGACAAACTGACCTCAAAGGCTGGAACAAATGAAAATGAAATGGAAATATGAATAGTATCTTTTCCATCTAATCTTAGACTCTTACAGAAGTGGATACAAGGTGCTCCATCTCCTTCTTGCATCTGACACAAGAAGGATACAAAATGAATGTTCAGCAAATTTCATTTCTGAAGATTACCTCCTACAAATCGGAATATGAGATCTTAACTTTGCTGCTGTAAATTAATAAAAAAGCCCTGTAAGATCAAACCATATCTGCTGCAATCCTCCAGTTACCACAACTGCACTGTGTAAAAAATGAAAAATAACACCAAAAACCCACCAAAAAAAACCCCAAGGGAAAAGTGTGAAAAAGGAATAGAGCCACAGGATGAACCTGCCTCAGTTTGGGCCAGAGAGATACAAACATCACCAGGACAACAGAGATATTTATGAGTGTCTGGAAAAGCATGCAGAGCCAGGATGCTGAAAACCATCATTGCCCTCATAAGAATTTCTCATTCCATTGGCCAGGCTACTATTAGACATTGCATTTGAATGCTATTTGGTATATTGTGTGGTTTCTTTTGTTTCTTTGTATCTGGATGGAGACTTAGTTATCTAATATTGGAAAAAGGGGAAAGAAAAATAACCTGTTTCTACAGTAGAACATATCGATATATTGGGATTTCATCTTGCATAGCTGAATCATTTGTATCTGACACTTACAACTACACTGAAGACGTTAGGCTTCACAGATAAATTAATTCTAAGAAATGCTTATAAATCTAGAGAGCTGCATCCATTGACTTCTGCTCCAAGCTGAGGCAGAGTAACCACATTTTTAGAAAATGGTTTTCCTGTTGCTGTGACAAAAGAGTTTTTGGTGGAAGTCATTCACTTTTTATTGCTTGAAAAGGACAGTGCCAGGATGAAAAATTTCATAGTCATGATGTTAATGAACATAAATCACAGGCCGATTTCACCAGCAGTAGTGGCTCTGGGGAGACCTTCTAATGAAAGGGATGTGTGATATCATTTGGTTAAAGGACGTAGAAACAGGAATCAGCTTTCTCCCTTAATGGTGTGCTGAAGAGCAGGTGCCTCTGGACTTGGCCAAAGTGGATGTGTGACAGAAGAGTGTTGGAGGTAGCAGGGATGTCAAATGGAGAATGTCAGTCATGGTCATCTACCTAAAAGGTGACTCACTGAGCCACTCATTAATTTATGGGATAAAGATTTCCCCGGGCTCAATGCTGAGGTATACATTAAGTAACAATGGAAATGTAATCCTTGAAATCATGTCTTTGCTACCAGTCTCTGAATCAAATGCTAAACACTTCTTAAAAAAAAATAATGAGAAAAGGGAAGGAATGGGAAATAGTGAGATTAAACCATACTATATATATATTTTTTATGCTTTCTAAATAACATAATATTATGCTTTTGCCTGGTTGGAGCTGCAGCAGGATGTTTTTGATGCTTTTATTTCCACCTGAGTTATGTCAGCTACATTAGTACATTTGTGCACACACACAAACTTCCTTTACTGTACTACCATCCATTCCTTCACTGAGTCCGTAATTGCTTCTGTTCTACTTCTACAAAATTTTCATGGCCTGAAAACAGTCAAAACAAAGTTTTTGTCTAATTAAAACCTGTGGCTGAGAGAATCAAGCTGACTATGAAGAAAGAGAATGAAAGAATTGCTAAGTACTTTTTATGGTCTACTAGCTAAACTACACGGACCCTCCAGCATTCTGGCAAAACCAATGCACAAATCGGCTCTTTTCTTATTTAATTTGCTGGTGAATGTGGGGGTGCTACTGTGGTCACTGGCAGCTCTCCCAGAACTAAATTCTTTTGAAAAAGTCCTGTAGATGCAAAGAACCACCTCAGTATGCCTGTATTTTTGAATGCAATCATAAGTCATTGCAGAGGTAACGTGTATTTCTACCTGACAAACAAGCACTTGAGCAGTTCCCCCTTCTTTCCTGTGGTAACTCTTTACATAACTGGACAGAGTTATGTAAAGGAGAGAGGTACTGTTTCCTAGAGAGAGAAACAGAACATTTATATCTTCCTCTCCCTATTCCCATGCTCTCCAGTCAGCATAGGAGATCTTACTATCAGTTGATATTCTCCACAGGGAAAAATAGGTATCAGAGTCCTGCTAGGAGATTTTCCTGAAGTAAAGAGTAGGGCAAGGAGGGATAGACAGTGAAAAATAAAGGGAAAAAAACCAACCAAACAAACAAAAGAAATTATCTTACAAGTTGGAGAACTACCTTCTCAGAAATGAGAGCAGTGAGTACTATTCAGGAAATGTGACTGCAACTGCCTCAGGTGCCTCCCAAGTAGGTGGGTTTTACCAGGTGCCAAGTTCACTCTCTGGCTAGACAGTCACCTACAGGAAGCTCTTGGCTTAGGCAGCATTTCTGCTGGGCAGACAAAAATCAGCAATGCTGAGAGGATGGTCCCACAGACTGGTAATGAAATGTCTTGCTAATGAGAGATGAGTTGGGCTGGGTACAAAGATCATTGCAAGGTGCTGCTGTATATGAGGACATCTGTCAAGTGCAGTTGACCTGCCAGAAACAAGCCATTTTAATTGGATGTGACTCAAACTTCCTCTGTCTCTACATGATATTTGTATGCTCTATGGAATAAATGCTTCTGGTTACCTTCGTTAGCATGTGTCATTGAATATATAATGTGCTGTCACTTTTACTAGTATGTTCTATTGACTATATTGCTCCTGCAAAGCTCATGTTGAGTTAATGTACCCGATTTATTTATACAATTCATTTTGCTTTATTTCCAGAGACATGCTGTGACCATACTGTGATGCAGATCCTGTGAGAGTGACTGTAATAAATAAACCCAGTGAACAATTATCTCCCAAACACAGCTTCACTGACACAAATCAGTGGAGTATAGTTCTTCCCTTACATTTAAAAGCTGGTGGTCGCATACCAAATGTGGAGTGTAACCAACAGGGAGTATAAGCAATGCATTTGTGAGCAGAAATGGAGGTGCAGGAGGAAAAAGACAGCCAAAGAGCTCCACTAGTTATAATTTGGAGGATAAAATAAGTTTTGTGGTGTGGGTGTACTGTTAAAAGTAATCTCTCTGAATGTTTATATTTTTTCCCGAGTTTTCTGGTAGATAGATAGATAGATAGATAGATAGATAGATAGATAGATAGATAGATAGATAGATAGATAGATAGATAGATAGATAGATAGATAGATAGATAGATAGATAGATAGATAGATAGATAGATAGATAACAAGCTAGATAAACAGAGTGCTTTTTAAATGGGATTTTTGTCTTCTGATGTTTGCATTTGGAATTAACAAACATTTTGTCCTTCGGCAAGGGAACTACACTGTTTTTTCCTTCTGTCTGTAAATATTTTCTTTTTTTGCTGGATAACATTTACTTCTCTGTACATTTTATTTTGACTACTCTTGCAGTAAAGCTGCTCTATATACAACCTGAGATGGTGTCATTCTACTGTTGATGGAAACTAATAAGTTTTCTGGAAACTGGAAAAGTGATCAAATTTCCAAGAGCAGAGTGCTGCAAAAACAAAGGGATACCACAATCACTGACATGCTCTCTCTGTAGTTTCAAATACTTCTGAGAGTGCTTAAAACTAGATGCTTCAGACCTGGAACAATCACGATATGGATGCCAACTAACAGCAGGTTTTATAGGGTAGGTGTGAATATTTGAGACATTGTCCAAACAGTACTCAGATGTCTGAACGGAAACTGAGATTTCATCATCATAGTCGGTATTATTTAGGATACGATTCTCATGACCAAAAGGTAGAACTTTAGGCTGAAATGAATCTTGTTCAAACTCCACTGACCATATTGCCTAACTCACTGTTGACTATAGAGGCAGCCAACAGAGATTTGCTCAGGTACAGGTGTGTACCCTGCAGATGCACATATTCAATCAAAGGAGATCACTGTCTTGATTTTGAAGTAAATAAAATTGAGGAGGGTGAAGCTCATCACTGTGCATATTTTTTAATATTGTAACAATCATCATCATCACCATCAGCAGCAGCATATTGGTGAGACTTCCTTATTCCATGACTTTGCAGTTACTTTACATTGTCCACATTCATGTTTGTAGTTCCTCCAGGCTTCATGGTGACAAAGTGGCATCAACGAGAAGACAGCAGTTTTGATTGTGAGATTGCTTCAAAGCCCTGAAAAGCTAACAAATGTCTTATCTACTGTCATTCCTGTCACTTTGAGCTTTGAGCTCTGAGATATTTAACTCGTGCTGTGCTACTCTGCCTTTGCGGAGTATCGGCAATGAGAATGAGAATGTGTTCGTGTGGGCAGTGGCTGCCACCTGTGTGAGCCCAATGCCACTCTTTCAAAATGGATGAATTTCTTCTCCCCAAGTGTGACTCAATTCATTAAGTCATGTCATGGCAGAGAAAAACTAGAAAGGTAGGAATAATTTATGTGAGAGGTGTGGGACCACCGTATAGGAGGAGTTTCATTCTGTTGACATTTCTTTGGGTGATAAACTCATCCACTGAGAGCTGAGGTTTTTCCCCCCATGCTCTCACCTCACAAACCCAGTGAGTGGGTTGTAGCTCAGTCTTTGTCCAGGGCCCTGGAGCTAAAGGCCATGGTACACCCCCCTAACCACCTAGAAGGTGGGAAAGAATGGACATCCAGGCAAAGGAATACAAGGTTCTGTCCCTCAAGAAGCCAAGACATGGTTTGCTGATGCTTAAGCTGCTGGCAGGAACAAAAGACCACTTTGCCACAGCAGTCATGCACAGTGTGTCTTCTGAAAAGCCAGTGCAAGGCAGAGTAAAGGGAGAGTAGGATTTCAACCTTCGCTCCAAGCTGCCTCGCTTTCCTGGGTTTATGTCAGGCCCTTAGCGTTATTTGAACATAGTTTTTCTGGTTTAATTTGCATAATTGATGAGATGGAAAATTATCTTGATGATTGATGGATGTTCTGCATGCACCAGGGTTTGTCACAAAATATAATGCATCTGTAGGATGAGCCTGCTGCTCCTGCCATGTTATTTCCCAACAGGGCTATAAAATTCTAACTTAACCCTGCAGGTTTTTAGGTTTCTTTTCTTTTTAATCTTTTACGATATAATGTGCAACACGGTAAACAAACACAAAGACACAGCATCAACTAAAGTTCCCATCTTTCTTCATTGTACTCCAAGGATATAGAGTGATGAAAGGAAAAAGCTGTATCACACTTGTGGAGCTGATCCAAGACTTTCCTACACGAGGTGTTCTCACTCTCAGTAGACTTGCTCTATAGCTCTATCTATACATTTCCAGCTGCTTTGGGGACGGTCTATCTCTCTCAGACTTTTATGTTAACAGAATTTTCTTTTTATTTGCAATGGGTTAACAGTGTGTATACCACAATTCATGTGATGAGTGGGCTTCATTTTGGTAATTGCCTGTAGATATTTTTATAGTCGAAAGATGAGGCCAAGTGCAAAAGTACTTTTTGGTAGTTAACAATGTTTCTTCCCAAGGGGAGCCTAACTTTGTTCAGCAAAGCAATGAGACACACGGGTGACTTGAAGCCTGTCCTAAAGTTGAGCGTGAAGCAGCATCCACTTGGAGTCCAGCATGAAGTCTGTTTTCCTAATGTCTAACCTAAACCTCCCCTGACCCAACTTCAGGCCATTCCCTCAGGTTCTGTCACTGGTCATCACAGAGAAGAGATCAGTGCCTGCCCCTCCTCTTCCCCTCCTGAGGAAGTGTAACTGTAATTAGGTCTTACGAGCAAAGTAGGGAGAGAAGAAAGACGAGAAAAGAGTTTTCTTGATCCTCATATTGATTGATCATGCACAAAACTTACGAACCAGATTTCTAGGGCATTTTCAAATTATTTCAGCAAGCTAAAAGCATAGGCTAAGTCTAAGATTTTCACAGCACTTGAAGGACAGTTTTGCTGTGTCAGATTGGTTTTCTAAACAACTCTAGTTTTGGTATAAGGAGGTATATACATAACTCAGTGGTATCAGTGAGGCTGGAAAGGTAAACATCTCTGGCAGTCTTCCAAAGACTTAAGAAAAGGCACCAGAGTAAAGTATTTACCCCAAGAATTCATTACTGTGACAACTCGTTGCACTGAACAAAAATTTGCTTCAGTGGGAATTTGCACTCTGAGTTACATATGGATTCCTCCAAACTGTGAATCTGCTTTTCTCAGTGATTTGATTTAATACACTTTCCTTTGCATGAACAAGAGGATAAAAACAGTTTTCCAGTATTAAGCCTGTATGTGATACTATGCATTTTTTCTATCATACAGCATACATCATTAATGTCCCCTGCAGAAAAAGGATAAATCAGACCAAGAAAGTAAAAAAAAAAAAAATATAAGAACTAGAGGAAGGCGTTTACAATGTTGTGTCTGTGCCCCTAGAAAATGACTCCAACCCCAAAACTATTCAGCTTCTAAGCACTGAGGTAGAAAAATCATATGGCTATGGCCATGGTTCTTTTCCAACAAGGAACTTTTCTACCAAGGAAAATGAAAGACATTCTCTCCATCCCTGGTTCACGCATGATGCTGCTCCAGTCTGAAGTGACAAAGGGTTGATTAGTTATGATCGGCTGCTACAGCTGAGGCAATACAGAACTCCAATCAATTCCCCAGCAATCAATTCGTTACACTGAACCTCTTTCCCTCCATCTGCAGCTGCCTGACATCCATCAGGGCCCCCTTCTCCTGCCTGCAAGTCCTGGTGAGCATCTGAAGATAGCTCAGTGGGCTGAAATGGAGATCACTGGCTCGTGGTGCTATTGGGCAGAGAGGCAGGCGGCGTTAACCCTCTGGAGCTGAGCAGCTCAGCTGCACACTTCAAGTTTCCACTGTGATATTATATTTGACATTCAATTTGAAACCCTCAACTCCTTTAATGCAATATCTCGGCACAATGATAGTAATAAGGCAGTACCACTTGCTTTCGATTTAACTACCAAAGGCGAAGTGGAGAGGGGAAGAAAATAGCCCCAGTTATGTTAACCCCTTTGCTACTAGCTCTGTATGGGACTTCACAGCTACAAAATCCTGTGTTAAAATAAACTGGAGAAGAAAATGGCAGAGCGGTGTTTTTTCTTCTAGTAGTTAACATGCTTTGTTTGGTTGTGTTTTGCTCCCTGAAAGTGCCAGAGGCTGCCATTCGCTCTGAAAATTTCAACAAAACTGCATGGAGATAGGGGCTGCTTTACGGTAGATCTATCACCTTGCATACATGGCAGGAGATAAACAGTTCAAATCATAATTTCCTGAATGCAAGGGGCCACAGTAAGCCATGATGGGACCCTCACCAATGTCCCTCTGATGCTTCAAAACTCACCTACATGATTCTGTCACCATCTCACAACAATCAAAATGATAGTGGTTTAAAGTACTCTGAATTCTTCCCTGTCCAAAGAAGCGAGTGGAAAACAGCTCTCAATGTCTCTGTTTTACAAATGGGTGAACGGAGGTCCAGTTTTGATGGGATATGGAAATTCTGTTCACTGTTCAAGCCAAAATACCGACTGTTAACTCCTAGGGGTTTTCAAGGTTCAGATACGGGGCTGTCAGTTCTGGAGAATTTAGAAACACCATTTCTAGCCCAAATTTACCTCTAATCCTAAGGCAAGCAGGACTGTCATCCAGGTTTTTGTCAGCCTTCCAGGATGAGAAAATACCAAGTCTGGGTGTGTTACACCAAGTTTTGCTCAGCTCTTCTACTGTCATTCACCATTCATTAGACTCAGGGGATCCGAACCATTGTTAGGCAGAGGAGGATCAGTGTGGGAGAAAGACACCATAGACCTAATGGATCAAATCTAAAGGTAGTGAATATTCATACCATGCATAGGCAGTAGGATAAGGATTTTTCCTTCTGGTAACTTCATTTCTTTCTCTTCTAGTCTTTTCTCACCTTTCTTTCCCTTTGATCATGCTTCTAGGCCTGCACTGTGGAGGATGGTATAAAACTTCCCATCTGCCTCTTCCCAGCTTGTCCTTAGACAGCAAGTGAATGTCAGAGATCTAGTCTCAAACTATTTAAAAACATTTAGCCAGCTTTACAAGGCAACTCTCCGGTCAAACTTTCTCTGCTTTAGGAAAGGACATGTCGCCCCTCTTGGCAAATCAATTATTCAGACGCTGTGATAGTCCGAGGCATCGTATCAGTAATAAAGTAGTGAATTATTAATCATGGCTTGTGCCGTTTCGATTAGATTTGGGAAATTCAGGATTAAATTTCTGGCACCCTGTGTCTCGGATTGAGCTCAGCCCAGCTGGCCTGACAGGCATGAGCTGGCTTTGTACTTCAGAGGAGGCTGGTGGATAAAAATTACTTGAAAAGCCTCAGAACTTCAATTATTATTATTAGTATTTTGGAAGGAACTGGAATGACTGAAAATAGATTTCCAATCTGCAGGGCAGTTTTGGTTTTCACACAAAACTTCTGCTGTAATAGTTCAGTCTTTTTTTCCCAGTTCTCTGAGCTCATCTGCTTGCTTGCAAGAAAGACTATCTGGGCTTGAAAGATGAGACATTCTTGTGAGCCTGTGTGTCTGTGTACAGTATTTACACTTTCCACGTTTTATCTGGGCTCTGAGGACACCCTGAGAGACCGAAATCATATTAATTAGAAGAACAGGACCAGCATTCCTACTGCTCTGGCACTAGCTATTGAGGGAGGGAGAGCCTTTATGCAGGAATGTGAGCCTTGGCTTCCTGGGACCCTGCTTGCAGGCTGCTTAAGGCTAGTGGAAAAGAGTTTTGGCTTTATCTGCCCTGTGCCCAGCAGACATCTAACCCCTACAGTGGCCTGCCACTGACTTCACTCAACTGATATTGTTTTGCTCTTGCCTGTGCTTGGTGCCTGCTGTGGAGAGCCTGCTCTGAAGTGCTGGTGAGAGCTCCTTTCAGTGGTGAAGGGCTTTTCACAAGTGTGTCCTATAGCAAAGAGAGTAAGAGCAGAAATGGGATAGGCAGCTGGGAGAGGGGAGTACCAGCTGCCCCACATATGGCCAGGTGAGATGAAGAGAAATGCTGGGATGCAATGCCAGGGTGTCAGGGTTGGGCTGGTACATCTGAGCAAGGCATGGGGCAATGCTGTGTGTGGGAGCTTGGTATTGCAGGGTTTTGGGAGCATATGAGATAAGAGGACAACAGACATCAAACCACCTGGGAGAATTAAGGGGAGATGTTCTTGTGTGCCCACAACCGGAGTGAAAAACGTGCCACAGAGCTGTGAAGAGAGCATTTCCTCTCTGGTGCCTTTCATCCATGGGTGAAATTTAATATTTCCTTGTTGCCTATAGGCATAGCAGATTTGCAGAAGTTAGTAACTTCTTCAGTAGTTAGGCTGAAAAGTTAAGTAACTTTGTCCAGGCCTGAAGGAAATCAAAGGAAAAACTCAGGTGACCTGACCCGGCGCTCACATCCATGTCAATGGGAACTGATAGCACAGGTCTGAAATGAAGCCTGCTGGGTTTCTCTCTGTGAAGTTGGCCTTTTGCTAGACATACAACTGAGGGAACAGCTTTTGCCACAAATGTAGTCCAATTCAAACCCTGAACAAGACTCAAAAGTGACCGAGTTGAAAACCCTTGACATCAAGGAAATAACATTTCACTCGGTGCAGTTTTAATTTCATCCCTCTGCCCTGGAGTCAGAGAACAGGGACTGTGGAGTGCATGTGCATTGTAGGGAGGAAAGTGTGTGGGGAGATGCTGCATGTAGCTAGTTTCTTACTCTTAGAAGCCTTCATGACTTTCGGGGAAAGGAAATGCGAAAAAAAAAAAAAGAAAGGTTTTAAAAGAATTTTTTTGAAAGAGGAGCTGAAAAAGACATCAAAACAGATCAAAGAAACTCATGGAAGTGGGAAAAAAAATGGAGAGAGGGAGAAAAAAAAAAGAAGGAAAAGCTCCTGCAGTAACATTGGATGAAAATTAAGCTTCTCAGATCTGTTTAAAAGATATTCTGTTTGATCTTTTATATCTTCTGCTCTGATTATCCAGGTTTCTTTTGATGTTGCTGAGCCCTATAGAACTGATATGTAAAAATACACATACATATGTATTAATACAGTGGGTACACATGCACATGCAGGCACCCTCTCATGCTGTCTTTGCTGCCCATGAGTGGGAGATGTGGAGCCAGTGGAGATGAGGCCACATAGGAGGAAGGTCCGGTGCTCTAACCCTGTGATATGTGTGTCCTGTGCCACAGTGCCCCCGGGGCAAGAAAAAATTTCCCACTCCTCTCCTGGGCAGGAAACAGTAGGAAAAACTGAGCTCTGAGGCACAGAGATTAAAGGTAGGAAGCTGCAACTGTTTGCTGGCACCCACTTCCTACTCTGTGCTCCTCCCAAACCCTTGGGAAGTAACAGGCTGACAGTCATGATGATGTACATCCATGGAAAATTACCTCTCAGAGACTGTGCAAAAAGACACCCACGGCCATAAGGGACATGAGACAGCTGCTCCTTGGGATCTTGGAGCAGTCTGTGCCACCACACAGTCCCCACCTCGTCCCCTCCTGCCTCCTGACTGCTCCTCATGTCTTCGCAGCAAGGTCAGCTCCAGACTCCTCAGCACTTTAGGACAAACTGGTTTTTTTCTGCCCTCCCCTTAAAATAGGGGACTGTGGCCAGCCCTAGGATGGCTCACTGATGCTATCAGGAGTATGGGGAAGGATTTTGCACAAAGCAGCAGAGACAGCCCCATCATGCCAAGCCAGCTGCTGTTGCTGGGGCGGGAGGAGGGAGGCAAATAGAGGCTACATTAAAATCCCTTCTTGACAGGGCAACAAGCCTACTTTGCCTCCACCTGCAAGGGCTTCTCACACTTCTGTGACACGTGGCCGTGGCGGTGGCAGCAGGATCCAACCCTGGCGGCTGCAATCAGCTCTGCATCCCCCACAGCCCCGGCTGTGCCGCTCTGGCCTCTGCTCCCCACTGCTGTGGCTCCCACACGCTTCCAAACCGTTAATCTGCTTACCCTCAGGAGGCCCTGGGAGGCAGGAAAAGTGGTGTTAAGCTCATTTTACAGCAGGAAACACGAGTGATTTCCATACAAATACTGTGCAAGTTGGCAGTAGAGGAGGGACCCACGCTGCACCTCCCAAAGCTCTCGCTTTGGGCAGGAGGGCAACTCTCTGCCTCCCATCCCCATCTTTATGTGCTTGGCTTTGCACTGCTGAGTGCCACCTCCTGCAAGAAGAACTCTGTCCTCCCTGTCTCCCCTCCACATGGACCAGCATTTTCCACACTGTCTTCTCCCTCATCTCCCAGTTTTCCTGTGAGGGTGAGTAGGATGAAGCACTCCAGTTGAATTTGGGCTCAAAAACATGCTTTCCTGCAATTTTAATACAACAACATGCTTCTAATTGTTATCTTTGGAGAGGAGTGTAGGCAGCTGGGAAAAGCAGGCACAGTATTTTGGGTTTTCCTTGCTGAGGCTGATACAGTTGGTTGTTTCAGCCCCTGGGCTCTGGCAGCCTGATCCTTCCTCACTAGACACAGCTTTGTGTGTTTATTCTCCTTTCTCCTCTCCCTGCTCTCTCCCCTACCCTCATTCAGAGGTTTCCCAAGTAGATCTCTCTATTGCCACTCCCCTCCTTAAGCTCCCAATTTAAAAGAAAAAAATAAAAGGAAAATACACAGGAAAATTATTTTAGTTTTACAGACAGCGATAAAATGATCAAAGGCTTATTTGTAGCTAACAGCAGACGTACACCACTCATTGCACTAAGATGGGGTGGAAGCATTTTCCTCATATCCTACGAACATGTTCCTTTAAAAAAAAAAAAATCAATGGAGGCACATTTTTAATTAAAGCAGATGCTGATCCTTCCTGCCCCTGATGCTGCTACACATCTTGTTGTTGTGGCTGTTGTTATCTTATCTGGGCCTTTATATATTTATGTATTAGCCCCTGACAACAGGAGATTTCAACTGATTTTTCTGCAAGGGTAGGGGGAACAAAAAGGAGGTGGGCCTGTTGGAGTAAAATGTTTTTGTCTCCAATCTCTTTGCTACCCAGGTGAGGGTCAAACACCCCCTTCACTGGGCTTTCCCCTCCTCCAGCTTTGGTGAAGGATACAAAGGCTAAGCCTTGCTGTCTCCTTCCCTCCGTCCTTTTTACAGATGCAAATCCCCCCTGTTCAAGCTCAAGAGTGTCTCTGGGAATAAAATGTGCTCTGTGGTAATGCCTTCATTTGAAAGTGTTATGGAGATCTGGAGCTGAAATCCTAAATGGCTTGCTTTCCTTTTTTTTTTTTTTTTTCCTTATTTTTCTTATTTTAAACACCTTTTTTAGTTTTTCCAAAACTCCCCATTAATTTAGGGTTCTGAGAAAATGACCAAGAAAGCCATTTTCCTAAAGCATTCACTCTTCTTCTACACCTAGCAGATTTAATTTCCTTCCTCTGTCCTGTGCAGGGCCATGATCCTTGTGGGTCCCTTCCAGCTCGTGATTCTATGATTCTCTCTTCAAACCTTCCCCCAGCTGCTCCCATTGCACATGAGATCAAGGGGTTCCTGACAAGGTTTTCTTAATGAACATCCAAGACTAATATATTTGGTCCTGGCATCCACAGATGGAACTAGTACTACACTTTGTGGGTTTGGGCAGGACTGAACACATGGTTCATCTCCTCTCCCTCTCTGCCTGATGTCTACACAGGTCCCTGGGCTTTTGCTCTTCAGATGCAGGCAAGCGCATAGAGGTGGGGGTTCGTTCACTGAAAATGAGTGGCAGTACCCAGATATTTCAATATCAAACTCCTAAAATCCAAAGCAGAGAGATGGTGCCTTGGAGAATCTAAATCAAGGGTAGGTTCACTCCATGTCAAGGCCTCCTGCTATGAGCTATGATCAGGCCACGATGGAGGGAGATGTCCTGGGTCTGGGCTGTCCTCTGCAGCAGGCTCTTCCTGCAGGCCATGTTTCAGTCCCCGCAGAACGTCTTTTATCTGTAAACCTCCCTGACTTCACTCATGTGTTATGCCTAGACATAACCTAAGGAGTTCTCTTGGCTCTGCAGGCTCAAAGGTGACCTGCAACAGCCAAAGATTTGTACAGATCATTTGTGTGTGTCAATAGGACACCAGATCAGTGCTGCAGGGCCTGAGGAGAAATTTGTCCTTTCTGTCCACCACCATGCATTTGGCCAGGTGCTGCCAAGAGGGAGGGCTTCACACGAACGAAGCACAGACCACTGCTGGAGGCACTGTACCTGACTGGATGGATCACTGGTCCCATCTGCTGTGGCAAACTATACCTTCGTATGGGGAAGGAAACTGGTAGGTAAGACTGCCCAGTGAATGATTTTTCTTTTCGTCTTGTAGCTATCCACTCAGCATCCATATGGAATCATACAATTGCCCAGGCTGGAAAAGACCTCTGAGATCACTGGGTCTAATTGTTAACCCTGCACCACCACATTACCACCAAACCATGTCTCCCAGGTGTGACACCCACACACCTCCTGAACACTTCCAGGGGTAGTGATTCTACTACGGCCCAGGGTAGATTCCTCCAATGCCTAATCACACTTTCAATGAAGAAATTCTTCCTAATATCCAATATAAATATAATATTTGATATATCTAATATATCTGTTTGAGCCTGGCTTCCCTGACTCTGCACACCCCTGACCTTCACTGTCCTTAAAGGCTGCCCTGGGGATGCAGCTGTTCCCTGGGTCTGTGGATGGGTGCTGGCAGTCATACACACGGACTGAGGTGTGTCTGAGTACTGTTTACTTCGCTGTCCAAAACGCACATCAACAAAACAACTAAAAAAAATACTTCCAGTTTGCAAGAGTGTGTGTCCTGATCCAAAATGTAACAACTTCTCATTTTTGTTATGTTTTATTCCCTTTTCATTAAAAGCAAGCAGATTAATAAAGGAAATTGAGAAAAAGGAAAATAAATAGCTTTGTTTAAAAAATACCTCATCAGCAAATTTTTTCGTATTTTCAATCAAGTAAACTGATTGTGGTATCTTATTATTTGATAGGAACATGCATATAGTTTCATTCAATCCTTAACTATTTTTTTCCCCAGTGAATAAAGTATTTGTTCAAAATCCTTCCTCACTTGTAATCCAGAATAGCATTTTTGTCATGTCTGCAAAGAAAACTAAATATTGACTTCAATATTATGCAGATTTAGAATTTTGCTTTTGAAAGGGGGGGATGCATTTGGAAGAAATTTAAGTGTTTACTACAAGACGTGCCTCCATCTGAGACAATCACCCTTAGCTTTCCTCTGTAGTTAACAAGTACCTGCTCTGCAAAGTCGAGGGCACAAGTCTTGTCATAAGATAGTCACCCACCTTCAGCCAAATCATACTACCCCTAAAACTCGATTTTTCTCTCCATGTTCTATATTGGAAGTCTTGACTGACTTGGAAGGATCCTTGGAAGGATCTGCATTTTAATTAGATGTCTTAGATGCGGGCAAATTTAAGGAATATTAAACCTGACCAACTAGTCTAAGAGTGAGTTTCTTCTTTAAAGCTGTTCAGGATGCTAACAGGATTATGCAGAACCTTACAAGGCTATGGTTTCCCTAAAGCTGGCTGTGCAACGGCACATGGAAATAAATGCTTCTAATTTCAAATTGAATGCCTATGGGCAGAGGCACCAAATGTGCACAATAGTGCACAATTTATTTGCAATTACAAATATCCACTCTGTGGAGGAAACACTATTAGCTGTATCCCTTCTATACTGAAATAATCTTCATTCTTTTAACATCATCAATACTTTAAAATGCATAGAAAAATGAGAAGTGAGGTATAAACAGCTTTCTTTCTCCCCACCACCTACACTTACATAAGAAAATGCACTCAAAAGAGGTAAACTACATAAATATATGTATATATATATAATATATTTATTTGCAAAAGATAAAATCCACTTCAAAATGCAGTCCATAACCCTCTTCCAGCTTTTGCCTTTATCAGGTGGCAAGTAAAGTCTTTCACAGCAATGGAGTGTAAATTCTATTAATAAACTCTGCTACAATATCTTTGAAAGTGCGAGCCAATAAAAATGTTATACCTGGAGATTAAATTATATCCAGCCTCAACAGGAGTGACAACTTTTTGGTGGACCTGGTTTGGGGTAAGGGGTTTTAGGCATTTCTCTGAACCTCTCACAGCGATCTGAAGAAGGACACTTCAGTCACAGTACCTTGGGATAGATGTGTCTTTCACTGCAGCCACATATAACTATCCATGTTTGGACGTTGTCATGGGAGTAACTGTCTGGTTATATGCATCTTTTCTCAATTGCGTGGTATCGATTGATGGTGTAACAAAGTTTTTGAGTGATAGCTCAACAATGGAGAAGTTCCAGACTCACTCTCTCCTCTGTTAGTGGAAGGGAAAACGTCTTGTCCTCAGCATTAATTAAACTCTGTGAAACCTGATCCTGCTATGGGAGACCTGTGTGTAGATTCATACTCTCTAACAATATTTTAAATTCACTGACTGGCATTTACTTGGTAAATAAATAAGAGGATCAAACCAGCACTGCTCTAGAGAGGTCAAGCGAAATCTTTGGTCTGTCTGTGAAATATGTGGGCCAAGTTATCTGCTCTTGAAAATCACCATAGCTGTACTGAAACTTACTGATTTATGCCCTGAAAGGATGAGCTTCTGTAAAGAATTTGCAACTGAGAGAAAGCCTGAACCAGAGAGTGACATCAATCGAGAAAACCAGAGGGACCTTCTTCCTGGGGGACCAGAAGGCTCTGGTTTATGCCTTGCCTTGGAAAACATAGGCTGACCCCAATGAGTCCTATGTCCATTTTCTTTTCTGCACCCTTTTTTTTTATGTGTTCTGCCTTTCTGTGTTTGCTGTGCACTGGACAGTGTATGATGCTACACACCCAAATCTGCTTTCAAGTCAGACTTTCAGAGACTTTGCCCTCAAAGTGGCCGTTTTTGGTCTGTGTCCATGGTTGCTCCCTGAAGGTCTCTTTGTGCCTGCGGGATTTTTGGAGGGGTGAGGATAGAGTTCTAAGGACAGATAAAAGGAGGACTAACTACATGATTATTTAGGTTACCTCCATGGTAAACTGGGTGAGAAAAATGGGTTCAGGCAATATCCTGTTAATGTCAAAAATCTGTTGTCAGCACAGTGATGGTCACTACTCTTGTGAACCTCATCTAGATATGGTTTGGGAGTTGAATGAGGCCAACAACTTGTTGCCTGTCTGCAGCATGGATATGTGCACCTTTTTATTTTTGTTTGTTGGAGGAGAGCTTAGCACTGTCAGTGTGAGCATACAACCATTTTTCATTGTGCACTGGGAATGCATCCTTAGTGATATGGACAAATTCTTGCCTACACTGATATATACTAGCTGAGGATTTAAACTTCCTCCATTGTATGGTTGCACTATCCATATTAAAAACTCCCTAAACAAAGAAGGCATACCTCAGGACACTCGTAATATTTCCCCTGATTTTTATATATTGTTGCTATACATATACTGCTGGCCACTGCTTGATAAAAGGTACTGTATTACCTTTCTCTTTGATCAGAGACTCTGTAACCACATTTATATCCTAAAATGTCTTTGTTGCCTTTAAGGATACAGCATTCCTGAGTAATTTCTTCTAACACTCCCACCCCCCTATATACATTCCTGTTTAATCAATCCATTTGAGCATCTGCATTTCTCTCCCTTGAAAATCAAGGGTGACTTTCAGCTCCCAGCATGATTGGGAAAAAAAGTCTGGCAGAGATTAAAGAAAAAAGTTGCTTTTCCCTTCCAGAATCTGAGTGGGAGGATGAGATTGGCAGAAGTTATTGGCCAAAATATCACTTAAGAGAGGCAAAGCTCTTCCTAGGACAAACTCTTTCACATCCTACTTACAATAACAACAATAGCCTTGGTATCATTTTAAAAGAGAGAGCAGAGAAGGTGTGGGGGTGGGAAGGACAGGAATTACAGCCCTTATATTAATCAGATAGAAAAGCTCTGTCTCCCACAATTCTTTCATTAGCTGGCGAGACAGGTGCCCTCCGACCTCCAGCATCACTTACTTCCTTGGTAACAACTACTGCTGGCAGATGATCCCTCTTGTAGACTTCATCCATATTCAAAGAGTTGTCACATCCAACTGATGCTAAGAAGCTAATCAAGTAGAATTTTCTTTTCCTTTTCTATCTCTTTTTGTTCCCCCCTCTTACTCCTTCTCTCATGCTAGAAAGATTTTTCCCCACCATGCAGTCAAATTCTTTTGAACCCTGAGAAAGGACCAGATCCTTGGGGAAAGCGAGGAAATCCCTTTTCTGTTCACACATGGAGCCTCTGATGATTTTTCCCTTTTTACACGTCAAACCTAGGACTCTTTTGCACTGCAGTTAATGGCATTTAAAAACGGCCCGGCACAAGCAGGGGCTCGACTAAGAGAGCTGTCTTGCTACACTTGTTGTTTCAGGGCAGGTTGAAAATTTCCCATCAAAACTATTTTGAGATAGAAAATTAAATTTCCAGTGCTGTCCACATTTAGAAGAATGTGGCCTTATTAAAGCAGTTGATTTCACAACAGATAGAAGATGAGTTAAAATTACATTTTCCAGAGACAAGGATAATATTTTCACTGATGTTTTCATTTTGTTTGGTTTTTTCCCCCCCAGTAAGCCCATCAGCTGTACTGTGCCTCTTCCCTGTATTCAGAACCAAACTTGTCAACGTACTTCTGAAGTAGCTAGCAAGAGTTTTATATGAGAATATTTTGATGCACTTTGTACAAAAAATATTTTCTAACAGAGATCTCGTGGCCATCTATTCTAACCACAGATTAACATGAAATAATTTCAAACACTGAGGATGAAAATGTTGAATCTGAAGCAGCAACTACATAGGAAAATCTGACTCTTATATTCTTGATGAGAAAGAAGAACCAGAAGAATAATGAAGATGCCATTTCTGCATTTTTCCATTCTGAGATTTATAGATTTCTGATCATTTGAATAACATGAATCATCTAGGGGAAAGTCTGAGGCCATTGAGTTCAGATAGACAGAAACTCTTCATTCACAACAGTGTGTCAATGGTTGTCAGTCAAATATGAGGGAAAGGGAATCAAAGTCAGGAATTTCTCTTCCAGAAAACATGGAACTTTACTTCAGTGTGAAACTCCAGAACACCTGGCATATTTTATTTAGTACTTTTGAAAATGATGTATCATTAGACAACAGAGAACTCCTAAGGGAGTTCAATTTTTTCTCTGAAAAGCATTTGTAAGCAACTGACCTTAAGAATCTCTAATAAAAAAAAAAAAAATCTATAAATAATAGCCCTGTTACAATACCACTGATTTGTACAATTCAGAGGAAATGCTGACATCCTCCACTAAAGCACTAGTTTCGAGCTACAGAAAATGCTGTTTTAAATCCTGGTGGCATCTGTTTCTCTTCCATGAGTTAATTCAAGACGAATAGATGTGCAAAACAAAGGAAAGAAGGAAGTCAAAGGCACACTCGTACCAGACGAACATCGCCCCCCACAAATCTCCCTTATTTCCACCATCGGCTGCCAGGTTTCTTGTTAGAATATGCAATGCGTAATTTACTCCTCATGTCTTCCCTTATATCGTCCTGTGAGTGCAGATTCTTCCTTAGGCATCCTTGGTGCTGCTGCCATTCCTGTCACCGGTGCAAACTGAAGCTGGCTGGTGGGTTTACTCACAGGAGTGTGCACTCTGCCGGATTCCTGCTGCAACTTTTTAGCAGCCTCTGTCTTCATGACACTGTTTTTGGACCTCCCCCTCACTCTCTCTTGTCTTGCAATGTCTCATCTCATGGAGACAGGAGAGCTAAATTCATTAAAATGGAATTTGTTTGGTTATTGCACAAAATTACCTCTATTTACATCTGCTGCCTGTCACTTCCAATGCTCTATGTCTTTTATCACTTAATACTTCCACTACCTGTCCATGCCAACTTTCAGTGGGCAGCAGTAGTAAACTCAGGTTAGCATTGCTTGCTGCATGCACTGCTTCCTACAGAAGCCCTTTAAGGGGTTCTGTGAGCCTGTGTCTTGGCCAAGAATATTTGTTCATGGGTAAGACAGAGGTACAGCCGTGCTGCTATCCAGAAATGACAAAAATATCCATAAATTATTTTCCTAGGCTGAATTATAGTTCCTCCACTGTTTTTAACCCTCTGTCTACCGCAAAATGTCTTTGTTGAGATCATCTAAGAAGAAAAGCATAAAACTGAAAGTAAGCTTCCGGCTGGAGTGAGAACTGAACCTGAATCTTTCATGTCTCAACAGCGTTGGGCTGCAATATTTCAGCAAAGAGAGAAATGCTGAATTTTTGCTTGTGGAAGACAGCTTAGCTGTGAGACAACGAGTGACTGCATAAAAAAATGCATGCCCAGGAGACATTAAACAGGTGGAGCCCTGTCTGAGATCCCAGTGCCTTGACTTAAAAGGCCATACCTGGTCCTGGTCAGGCACACAGCAGACTGTGTTGTCCAGTGGCTGAGTCACAGCCTACAGAGCAGCGTGTTACTTGAGTTTAGTTGTGCACTCCTGGTTGTGCAGCACCGACCCAGGTACTAGAAAATCTTGAAAACCAGCCGATTTGCCTGTCTTACACGCCACATCCATCACCTCCACCTCTGTTTACTTGTGTGAGAGAGTCAGCAGAGACATTGAAAGGTTGAAGAGCAGCAGAATGCGCTATTTCCTCAGACCTCAGCAGGCACTGGCTAATGTCCCACGCCTGCAGAAACTCAAGCTATTACATTTTTCTTTTTGCTTGCTGGTAGTGTGACACCCAAACACCTAACTGGCTACCACAGCAAAGCCAAGAAATCTGCCCCTGTGAAAATTTGGCACATGCCAACATGGTACAGCTCAGATGTGAATCAGAAATTATGGCTTTAAAGTCTTCCTTACTCACATTTCCTTCCTGCCCTTTTGCCAGTGAGTTAACACGACATCAAAGTGTCTGCCACCCTGATCTCTGACCATAAGCCTATTAAAATTGCATTGGAAGTTAACAATAAGGATGGAAAACAAAGATCAAATGAATAATGCATTAACAAAGCACTTCAATTAGATATTGAAGAAAATAACGTAAATATATTAGATAGAAAAATATCTTGAATTATAAATTAGATGGGGAATTTCTTTTTTCACCCCCAATGGGAGGAAAAAATGAAAGGAAATAAAGAGATACATAGTCTTTTAATGGTTGATGGGAATAAACTGTAGGAATATTTATACTTCTTTGCTGTTCAAGCTTAGTAATTTCATGTGTTTTTGCAAGATAACATTTGGGTCATGTGATTTCATCAACCAATCCAGCTGCCAGGCTCTTTCCTGACACTCGGTAATGAAGTGATATGGCAGGGTAGGACAAAGTCACCTTATCTTTTTATAAATGCATTGAGTGGCATTTGGGATGCCTTCCTACCTTTCCGGTTCATTTGCATTACACAAGAACCCTCTAAATGTTAAAGCTTTCTCTCGCGGTGAAAGTTTGACGCTTCCAGCGGCATTCAAGGATGTCTGTCTTGGAGTGGCATAAAAATAATGATGTGCAGCTGTGTGTGTGTGGGGACGGGGCTGCGTACGCGTGTGCACAACAGCCGGCTGAGAGGCTCCGGAGCTGTCTCCGGCACCAGAGCAACGCGTGTCGTCCATCCAAGCTGACAGGCCTACCCAACCTGAAATCATCTGAGTGCAGTTTCTGAAATCGTTTGAAAGTGGAGTGTCAGGAAGATGTTTGCATGGCGACTGACATCTCCTCCCGGCGTGGTTTAATGACATCCCTCCTTTGTCATAACTCTCCTCGCGCTTCACAAATAATAACAGCGGTGGAAGGACTTGGCAAGACCGAGTTGGGAGCAGGAATGGGAATGTGGGGAAAGGGCCGGGAGGCAGGAAAGTGCAAATCACTGGAGACAAAACCACTTGAAAGGGCTTGACTCAGGCTGAGCATTCATACCTGGGAGGGCTGTGGGTGTTTCTTGCTTTCCATCACTCTCCCATCTTGTTAAACAAAGGGTAGGGATTTACCCACCTTGGCCAATCAGCCCAATCTAGAGCAGCAGGCAAGGATGAAATCCCTCTTGGTATGGTGACCTATCTATAAAGGTGCTGATTGTCTTCACATGTTTCTTGCAATATGTTTTCCAGTTGCAAGGAGGGAGAGGGAGAGGGCAGCAAATACACTGCTGTGTGAAAGTTTCCTCCTATGCCCACTGGGCTGCTGGCTTTGGTGGGACTGGCAGGCAGGCCACAAACTGAAATAAACAGGTGAGAGCTTAGGGGACCAACGTGCTTCACCAAGTTGAGGGGTTTGAACTCCTGACTTTTAAAACCGGCTCAGTCACTTTCCTGGTGGCTCAGGTTGGGCAAGCTGCCCCATGGTCCTGTGGTTCAGTCCCCTGCCCTGAGCTAGGACTGAGGAATGAAGATTAATCCCAGAGCAGACCGAACACAGCAGGATGTTATGAAACATGTTATGACATTGTCAACAGGGGATTAACACAGTTCTTTTAAAATGTCCCATCAGCACTATGTACCCTCAGTTAAATACAATTATAGCCAGGAAAAATGATCAAGAGCTAAATGATAGAGTCTATATTGATTTGCTATTTCCCCCACTTCCAAAGGAAGAGGGACATTTTCCACGAGTTTGCTAGTTAGTGTTAAAGAATGGGAAAACAGACTTCTGGCCCCATTTTTGGTCAGTGCAATCTGTGCGCAAAAGATGCCGCCTCTGGATTTGTGGCAGGGAGTGCACCCAGCAGACCAAGCCATGTCACCCACGAAGTCTGTGTGCTGCCAGGCAGAGGAAAGACTTGTTTCTGTCAGGCGTGAAGACAGTGAGAGAGCCGAGGAGCTGGAGAACCAGGTACGCTGCTTGCCGCGTCTCCAGATGGCTGTCTCAGCTGTCTTCTCAGCCGTAAGAGGCAGTTCAGGAGCTGAAAGCCTGCACCTGCTGCTGAAAGAAACACGATTTTGTAGGTGCTCGGTGTCTGAGGATTTCAATGTGCAATAAAAGGATAATTTATAGTAATCATAACAATCACGGGTGAAACCTTGAGGCCTCTAACAGTCTGCTGTGGGGCAGAACGACCACATAAGCTGGTGCTGGCAAGTTTGTGGTCTCAAGGATGGAGTAAATGACTGAACTGCAGCCCAAGGACTATCTGACGTAATAATATGGCAAAGGGAATGCAAAGAGCCTCCTTGCTTTAGCTAATACATCTGAGTTCGTGCTTATGTACTCCCAAGATTTGTCTTCTCCCTTCCTTCCATGCTTAGCAATCTTTAGCATGCAAGCTAGTAAGAATAGATGGGTGGGCTTTTTGGATTACTAATTTTGTCTAAAACACAGATATGACTGTAGTTCACAGATAACATAAGAACTTGTTGGGCCAAATATGTCTGATGTAGAACACTTGAGCCCAGTAGAGATGTGTGTTATTCCCTTTGTCCAGCTATGCAAGAGCATCTGAGGCATGTGTATAGCTGCCCCTTGGCCACCTCCACACACCAGGCATGTGGAGAAATTTTCCAAGCCCCTTTTTAACTGCCTTTCCAGCAAATGTGCAGTGGGCAGGCTCCTGAGAGGGTGGAGGGCATATCTCCTGTGTGGACAAGAGCCTGCATTCCTGAGTTTGGAAGCAAGGACTGACACCCTAACAGCCTTTCAGGCTTGCATGTGCTCTGCCAGCCCTTTGGGAGTGTATTTACAAATTAAATGAAAGAGATAACAGATGCTTCCACATTATTTCATAAGGAATTGAATGTCAAAGCCAACGAAAAGGAAAGGAAGAAATGAGCTTTGCCTAAAGGAGTATGTACCTCAATGGCTGTTGTCATCTTAGATGGGCTCATACCTCTGCTACTGGAGAGTCCCTGTGCACTGAGAAAGAACGTCCTTTGGATGAGTTGTTCAGCTAGTACCCTTTCTCTTGCTTCCCTTGGGTTTTCTACAGAGCATAAAGTATTCCAATGCCTTTTCCTTGTCCAGAGTACTTCATCCTACAACTGTGCCATTAAACCCTAGCTGCACACAGCAGATTCCCCTCTCCAAGGCTGTCTGTGGGCAGCGATGTGACACATAAAGATTAGCATTTGTCCCAATCTATACGTTGCACTTCCAGTTTTCAGAGTTCGCAAGGAACACAACGGGCATGTTAGCAAGTAGAGCTGCAGAGTAAGGCATCCTCTCTTCTTCAGAAGTAGGTGTCTGTTCTTGCTGCTGTGTTCCTTGAAACCACTGGGGGTGGATATGGCACCTGGTTCCTTTGCTGTGCCACGAACATGGTTAAAGTTTGAGGAGGTGTTCGCATGATTGATGGACAACTTGGAGAAGGAAAATAAACCTTGAATTTGCTGAGGGGTTAGATCAAAGTCTGGTTGGTTAATGGAGTCTTTCCCTCATCCCCACTGGCCTTAAAAGAAAGTCCAAACTTTTTATGTGAGAATCTCTGAAACTATTTTCACCTGACACAAACATCTAACAATTTGGAGCAAAGACAAATTGAACTATCTCTATGCAAACTCTCTCTATTACCAATGGAAAGAGCAGGACTCCTCACTCTTGAGTGTGATTCCAGCCTTAGATATAGAGGTATAACATGAACTTCAGGTCAGAAGGTTATCCAGGTTACTGGAGCAAAGATATACAAACAGAACAGCACTGTGAGTCAATCAGAAACAGCACCAGAAGATACCACAATATTTAGGTAAATCTTGAGGTGAGCAGAATGTAGAAAGCCTGCTAAATTGTAAGAATTACTGTTAAGTGTAGAATTAAAGTAAGGCTCAAGTGGAGAGCCCTGTGAATGTCTTATATTTTACATCACTTGGATACCTCAGATGCCTCCATGACGTCAGCTAATGTTTTCTCTGATATTCACCACACAACAGCAGTCGGAAGAGTAGAGTTTAATTGTTATTGCCAGGGGGCATTTAAGTTAAATACCATGCAATTCCCGATATCTAAGTGTTTGAGGAGGGATAACACACTCATCTTTACTAATATTTTTAACAGAAACATCTAATTCCATTAGGGATATTTAAAACTGAAGTTCTTAAGTTCAGGCATGTTAAAACCTGTGGGCTCAGTGAATCTGCTCCACACGCCAGGCAATGGACTGATCCTTCCCACTATTGCACTCTAGCACATGAACTGTTAAATACATCTTTTCCTTTGTATTTTCCCACCCTCTGCCATGCCACCTCTGAAACGTCTAAAACTTTTTTCATTTACGAGGAAAATTGAATAAACAAATAAATAAACCCTGCAGAACTCAAAGATTTCTTATTAAAGTTCTGAACATATGCTACTTAGGAAAAAAAAAGTCTAAGTGAAATTGGCTGATAAAGTAAGAATCCCACAAAGGGCTGTTCTTCCAATCATCCAGTATTTCTCCTGTAATTTCCTCAGAGATTGTGGAATGATTTTCCAGATGTCTCTGTTCCTTCCAGGTGGCGTGTTCAACATGATTTGGAACAAGGCCAATCTTATGCTTCTTCCTATGCAGGGGAGATGATCCTGTTCAAGGTACATATATGTACATACTCCCACATTTTTGGAAACATAAATAACATGTTTCTTGAATTGTGTAAGTCAAGCAAAACTCAGAGGAAGGGTGGGGTTTTTTTTGTGAGGTTGACAAAATAGCCCTGTCTGAGAAAAGTAGTTTTTCTGATCAATAAGAAGAAAACCAAAGACAGTTTTTGCTATAGGAGCATTTTCAAGTGGTCAGTAGGTGGTACAACTTCCTACTGCTCTTTAATTTGACTCACATAAAGCCTGTTTAGCCCCAAAGCTACTTTGGTTCCCTCCCAAATTCCCTCCTTGCTTGCCTGATGAACATAGGCTTTGAACTAGGGCTGCAGGGAGTGGGGCTTCTTCTGGGGCAAGACACTGATGGCAAATGAAAATAGCAACAGTAAGTTTGGGTCAGTATACTGGATCAGGCCAAAAACCTCTGTCACCTGCAAAAGAACAGACAGCCTGTGACAAACTGGGTGATTCCTCAACAGACAAGGCTGTTTGCTTTTCACTCATTTTCACCCTGCAAATGTAACTTCTTCACTGTAAAGGAGAACCATCTTTACTTCTGGTGCTGGCTTACAGCTCTGCTCTGCATTATCAGAGAGATTAAGCAGATCAGTACTATCACTGGCCCCTGACCCCCTGACATGGATGGATGGATGGATGGATGGATGGATACAGCAGCGTAAATGATACTGGTGGATTTTAGTAGTTGTGATTTTTAAATGACAAATGAGGATTCTTGATGGGAGGACAGACAGAACTGGACTTTGGCTGTGCCAGAGAGAGCTGAGCACTGCCCTTGAGTGGGGTTTTTGTTTTGCCTCCTCCCAGCACTGATGTCAGCAGGAGCAGTGTATAACCTGTTGGGTTTTAAGATGAAAGAAGAAGAGAAGGCATTTTCCCCCTCCATATCGCCCCCCCCATGACATATTTAAATACCTCCAGCGTGCCAGCATCACAAGCTAAGCATAAGTGATGGCCCTTGGGTTTACATTGCTTCAGCTCTGCAGTTTACTGCTGCAATTCCCTCAGCACAGACTCTGTGTACAAGGTTTTGCCATTTTCACCCAAGTTTTTTCAATCGAAGTCCAGCCTTTTAATGGACAAATTTTCCCACCAAAGTGCACAAATATTGTTGAAGACACATTTCCCTTCCTCCAGGTGTAAGTAAGTGTGATTTTTCAGAAAAAGCTCCAAATCTTGTGCGGTAAAAAAGACCCTGCTCTAACTGAAAATTTGTATCACCAATGGAAAGCATAACACTCATCATTTGTCTTAAATGCCCACCAGAAACGTTCTATAAGGCAGTGAGTCTGCTACCCTCTGTGAATACAGGTAATTGATAAAGAAAATCAGGAAAATTAGGAATGAGGTATGGTCTAGAAATTTCAGTCTTTTTTCCAATTACTGAGTTGGAATCAAGGTGCAACATTTTTGCCAAACTTCTCCTCTAAGAACAAAACTGAGGATCAGGAAAGAACTGTTTCTCAGCTTAGGGAACTGTTTCTCAGCTTAGGCTCATGAGGCTTTCCATGTCCATAACTATGTGAACACTAAAATGCTGTGCTACAGTATTAACTTTTTACATATTTTGGCCTTTTTATGATAACCTTTTCTTCCCTGCTTCCCCGAAGCTTTGTTTGCATTTTGCACATTTCTAGCACATTTCTGGTGCAATGGTCTAAGCTTCTTTCAGTAACCCAAGTCAATTCAAACATGTATATATATGTATATATATATATATACACACACATATATGTGTGTGTGTATATATTTATCTCTCTCAATATTTGAATACTGAAAGAAGAAATTGGCATAATTTCCACTTGGTATCTTTTGCACTGGGGAATATGTTGAAAGCAACATTTTGCCTAGAACTGCTTTGGTTTGGACAACTAGGTTTTCCAATAAAGTGTGTTTCCGTCTTTTCCAACTGAGGTTGTTTAAAAGTTGGATGTCTAAGGTTCCTTTGCTGTTATTTGGGATATATAAACATATCCTGAGGGCAATTAATATGTTTTTTCTTACACACTTATCTTTGGCTGCAATGAAATGACCTCTGGAGATGCCTGTTCTTCTGTATTTATTATGAGAAAAGCCTGACGTGACTAACCCCAATTAGACATCTGGCTTTTAGGACATCAGGAAAGATAGATCTTGCTCCAACTGGATTGGCAGAAGATTCCCTCAAACCCTGTTGTAGACATACATATGGTCATCCCTCTGTCTGATCCCCTCGTATCTGCCGGCTCCTGGACATTGTTCATGGGCAAATAAGACCATGAGTCTTTATATCTGAGAGCAGTGGGGAGAAAACCATAGGATGACACTTGCAATGAATAACTTGCTTAGGAGTATTGCTGAAGGGCCAGAAAGTATGGAGACTGCTCTCTAGCAAGTCATCAAAGAGACCACTGGAAACAGACTACATTTGTCTCTGAACACCTCTCTTTCATTTGCACCTCAGGTTTATTTCCCCAGAGCTTGCAACAGCCGGGTTCTAATTTTGGATACGTGACTATCTTTTACTGAGACGGTCATCAAGAACATGAGATTGACAATAAGTTTTTGGATGTGGGAATCGGCAACAAATTACTTTTTGAAAGTAATTTGAGCAGCGCTGAGTAGCTGATAGATTCAGGCCACAAACACTTTCACCTGAATCAAGACAACCTCCAAAACACATACACCAGCCTAGAAGAAAAGTGCCTTCTTGTGCTGGAGGGATGGTTGGGTCACTGACCATAGCTGTACTTCTTACAGATAGAAAAACACACAAAGAAGGATGACAGGGGAGAACTTACATGGTCCAAGGAGGAGAAGGGTGTAGAGGGGTATGCTGAGGACACTTGAGTTACTCTAGCCATTTGAGATCTTAAAATAAAACTAAATGGGAGTCCAGAAAGACAAGGAAAGAGAGAAGAAAGCACACTGAGTTTGGCATCTCTGATCTCAGTTGAGCCTACAGGGAGTCTGAAAACCATATCAGGCTGGACAACTCCAGCTGTGATTCTGGTGAAAATAGTCCCCCTTGTTGTCAGTAGAGAAAGGACAATAAAAGAAATGGCCAGTATTTCCACCCTGGTATTTACTCCTCAAGAAACCCCCCCAGCCTTCTGCCCCAAGGTAAGAATAAAATCTGCCATTTCCTTCTTCTTTCTGCGGAAGGGAGGAGTGACCTTGTGAAAACAGACCCCTGAATGAGAGGATCTCATGTTTTTGAGGCTGACAGGGCCATTTTTCTTTCCCAATAGCAACCTGTGCTGCCCTGATCCTGCTCCAAGGGAGAGGGCTGGTAGCAAGTCCCCCTGAGTGGAGCAAGGGCAGACTGGCCAGCACACAAGCTCTTCGGAAAGCACCACCGATCCCATGCGCAGCTGCCCAGCAGGAGAGGGCTGTCTCTCGGCAGGACCTCAGTGGCTACATCTACATTACTCTGAAAGGGCACCATCTGGAGCAGCAGGAAACACGGCACACTCCACCTCCTGCAGACTGCCTGCCTGTGGAGAGTTTGTTTGGGCCTGCCTGGTAGTGCTCTAGCCCTCCAGGCATCCCTGGGCATGTGAGGTCTTGTGCAGTGTGGCTCGAGTACACTTGACACACCTTGGGCCATTCTTGAAGGCTCATTATCTGCACAGAGGGTGATTTCCTGGTCTTGCGCTCTCAGGGCCACCCTGAACAGCCAGTGTAGACATCTCACATCAAGTGTTATTCAATCCCACCTGTTCACAAGCAGTTATTCCTGTCTTTTGGACAAGAAAGCATTTTACATCTCTGTTCACCTGGGTCATTCCTCCCTCTTTCCCTCCACCCAGCAACCTAAAACCGCACACAACATCAGAGAAAAAAAAGCTGATTTACCATAACCGGTCAGAGTGTGGGTATATTGCATAAAATATTCTGTTTGTGACAGAGCAAGCCATCCAGCCAATTTGATAGCTCTGCTCCCAGGGGATTAAAATACCTCCTTCATCTCAGCAGAGAGTCTGTGTATGGAAAGAACCTGAATTAAAATCTACCTTTTGCTTCAGTGCCTTCAAAACACTGCTGCCTCTCATGGGCAAAGCCAGACGTAATCCTGGATTCAGTTCCATCCCAGTATTGTTCAGTGTGTTATCTTGCCTTGTTTGTTTGTTCCACTTACTTGTTATGTGCCCCTGACATGCGGATAATCAAAATCTCTGGAGGAGGGGAGCATCCTCCCTGTTGTAATGAGTGGAGCTCTGCCTGCACCCTGATGCTCCCAGGCAGTCTCCAGTCTCATGGGTTTGTGAAGGACCCTTAACCACACCACCTGAACACATTCCCATCTTTAGCTAGAAAGGTAGCTCATACTGAGATCTTTCTGTCTTTCTTTTAAATAGATAATGTTAGGTCAGGTAAATAAATCTCATTCTAATTGGCTGGATCAAGGTAACCCAGGTAGCCCGTGACAGAATAAGACACAGTTTAAACCAGCGATCAGTGTCTTCCCCAGCCTCAGGTTCCTGCCCCTAATGTGAAACAAAAATACACCAAGGGCTACCAAATAGAAAGACACCATCTTTGGCTCAGCCATCTTTTTAATCACAAATTGTGGGAGATGGGATAAATACTTTAGGGAAGAATCACTGCCTGCTTGCCCTGATTTTACGTTTTGTCTTAGGCATATACTCTCATCCACAGTCAAAGACAGAACACCAGGCAGGGCAGATGTGCTGCACTAGCCTTGTCATTCTTGTGTTCCTCCTACCTCAAACCTTGGACTAGACACTTAGGGACAGCTTTTTAATGGAGACATTGTTCCCAACTTCATTTATCGAGGTCACATTGGAAGTCTGTAAAAGGTCTGAGAATTAATTCCAAATTTCTCAAGTGAAATTTCTACACATTGGACTGTCCACTCCCTGATTCATGGCTGCTACAACTACTTTCAGTTGCAGACTATGAAACTTTTTCAGGAGCTGTCTCTGATTGGTTGATAGTGTTTTAGAAAAAAAGAAAAAAAAAAAGGGGAACATGTCAAATAAATTCAAACAATAAATAAGCCAGCTGAAATGGAGGTCTGCTCATGGATATTCAGTAAGCTGCAAAAGAATCAAAATCTGTTGGATAAATTATTCATTGCAAATTATTTTTTCATCTTGACAGTCACAAAATTATACAATCCATTAAAAAATAAAATAAAATAAAAAGTCCAGTCACAGTATTTGACTCCATATGTTACAGAGTGTGTTACAGAGAAAAACCCACTAGGTTAGTATTTTGGAAGAATAACATGGCTATGACCCCCGATGGGATCTGGGGATGTCTAGCAGTTCTTAATTCAGCCTGGGAGAGGCAGTACCATACAGGTAGCCACTGACTGCCTTTGGGAGAGGTGGATTCATTTTCTCTGAGGAGATCTGAGGATTTTACTCCGTCTTTCTCTCCCTACTGCAGCAGAAAAGAGAAAATGTGGAGACCACTACTCTCACATAGCTCAAATTGCAAAGTCACACAAATCCACTTCACTTTATGCCAATAGGTTCTGTTCAAAGCTGGCTGTGTTGCAACATCTCCTGCTTCAACCTATCTGTGGCCCTTTATGCTGTTGTTCATTCCTGACACATGAGAGTGGTCCCGTTTTCAGGGGGTCCTGGTGAGTCTGTTCCAACAGACAAAACGAAGAGCAGAAGTGCAGTGCTCAGCTTCCTCCTGTGTGCATCCTTCTCCCTCAAATACGCATCCGGGACCTTTTCCCTGCACAACACGATGAGTCTGTCTCTGGACAAGGGAGGGGCACTGAACGATGTTGATAACTTGTATCTGGGCACTCTCTTTGTGCCCACTTTGCACTGCCTGGTGTAGAGAGGTTGGACTAAGGTTGATAAGCACAGAGACTATGTCAGCTATCACTTTGCTGAGATTCATCCTCCTTCTTATGGCCCAAATCACTGAAAATACCCTTTATTTTCAAAATGAGAAACACAGCAGAGCTTTTATCAGCATATAGCATAGCGTGAAGAGGAGTAAAAGGTCCCGTGCAGCAAGTCCCATACCACATTCTTATAATCCACACACGGACTGAGGCTAGTGGAGATGCCTTTGATTACTTCTATGCATACAAACATTCATATGCACATATATATGCATGTAGACAAAGACCAGTGTGACCTGATAGTATTAGAAAAAGTTGCAGAGAGTGAAACACCCTCTTACAAAGGCATAGAGAAAATAAATGCTTCTATTCTGTTTTATCCCGCATCTTACACACTACCCTCATCACCATAGGGTTTATTTTTCCCTCTGAATTTTTCTTCTTTTTGAGGTTTGATCTGAGGCCAGGTTTTCTAATGAGTTTAGTGAAGGGATCAAAGGATCTAACCATCTGCCTAAAGAAAACAATAGTATTTCCAATTGCATGATGGTATCTGGCAGGGAAGGCAGATTGCTGGGTTCCTTAGCTACATCATAGAAGAGAGATGGGAAGTGCAATAGGGAAGGAAATCTTATCCAACCAGATGCCAGAAAAAATTCTAGTCTTCCAAAAGTGTGCCAATTACTTTGATTTGGCAGCAATAAAAAGGAGAGGAGAGGAGAGGAGAGGAGAGGAGAGGAGAGGAGAGGAGAGGAGAGGAGAGGAGAGGAGAGGAGAGGAGAGGAGAGGAGAGGAGAGGAGAGGAGAGGAGAGGAGAGGAGAGGAGAGGAGAGGAGAGGAGAGGAGAGGAGAGGAGAGGAGAGGAGAGGAGAGGAGAGGAGAGGAGAGGAGAGGAGAGGAAAATTGCCATGTGAGAAGGAAGAAGTTGATGTATTTATCCTCCATCTGCAATGAGCCCCAGTGGTGCAGGGGGCCAGGGAGGCAGTAGTCAGACAGACAGAGCTTATTGGGATGAACTCATGTTCATCTGTAAGCAGGTGGAGGCTTAAAGGAGGAAGAATAATTTTAAATTTCCATCTTAAGACTCTGGTGATGGTTTGGACTTCCAAAAGTCACAAAACACACTCTCATAATAGCGATACCACTTTAATATGTCTAAAAGTAAAAACAAGGACTAAAAAGCTACCAATCACTCCTGTGAATCTTGGCATGTGAATGTGTGTTCTCTAAACCATCAGTCCTAAGTTAGGGGGAAGGATTTAAAAGAAATTTAGACTGTTAAACAGGTTTCCTTTCCTCTGTCATGGATTACTTTACAGCCCTGGAGCTTGGTTGTTAATCTCAGCATTGAACCACAATTGGTGTGACCATATCAGTGCACACGTCCATACTTCAAAGCACCCAGAAATCTCAGACAAATGTCCAGCAGCCTCAGATTCTATCTCCACAGAGACAGGAAGGAGATACCTAATGAAAAACGTGGATATATGGTAATTCTGCCTTAAGAGAGATGATGGGGTTTCTACTGTCTCCTTTCTGGCTGGTTTTGAAAAGACCACCAGCCACAGAGTCACCTGAGCCCTTTCTCCATAAGATGTTGAGATGCAGTAGGTTGTGTCCCAACCCTAGACATTGGAGGTGTCACTTCTGCAACTATCCCTCTTTAGAAGGAGAACACTCTGTGTTAACAGAGCACTTGTATGTTTTAATGTTGATACCAACTGCTCCCTCCTAGGCAAGTTACAGGTACAGAAGAGTAAATGAGCTAAGCAAAGGCTGAGGGAAGGGGGGAAACTCCAAATCCACAGCCCTAGAGAGCAAACTAAGCAAAGGGGGGACTTCTCAGGGCTTTAGTGCAGCATCCTCTTCCCGACTAGCTGCTTGGCATTCCAGTAGGGTGGGTTAATCCTTTGCCTTTGATGAATCTTTAATCTTGGCACCTTGTGGCTGAAGCCGGCACTAACTAGCAGATCTTGGCGATCAAAGTCGTGCACTTAAATATTTCATTTATAAATAAAAAGTAATAAAATAAAAAATAAAGACTTGTCTTCATAATAGCAATAAGGCAACTCCAAGGGGGTTGTTAGTGCCAATTAATCACACTCTTGGGACTGCAGAGTAGCTTCACTGCTTCTTGTAACTCTAATTGCCCTATGGGTGCAATTATCCATACCCCCCTCTTTCTCTCCCTGTCCAGTCAGACCTTATGGCTTAATTCCAGTGTAGGCTTTCTAGTTTTTAACCTCTGTTGCTCTAATCCACCCTCCCCATGATGCAGGCTGGGAATGGAGAGTGGTAAGGCTAATTAGTCTCCTCTTGTGTGTGTTCACTCTGGCCAGCTGCAATGTAGGTGCACTCACACCTGATCCAGGCTGCCAGTGGGGACCCTCAAGGGAAGCCCTACACTGCAGAAGAAAATTCATGAGCACTATCTTTTTGGATAGGGTCTGCAGTTCATGTCCATGAAGGCACATAATTCTCACTTCCTACTGAGTACCTCAAACTTCCCACTGAAGCTTTAACCTCTACTCAGATCTTCGGGACTGGACCTGAGCCATGAAATTCTGAGCACGGAAAGGAGCCTCGCCATTGCTATTTGTGCTACTTTGAACATTTGGAAAATACTAGAACGAATCCTGTTAAAGATACTTACCCCTTTTTTTTTCATTATCTATGAATGAAGCATTTCCCAGTTTGAGGCTTGGACCCGACCCACAAAACGTGTAAACCTACAGATGAATGGAGGCACATGTGACACTGACGTGGGATTGGCAGGAACAGATATATGGGGTAAGGGAAGAAAACAGGGCAAGAAGAACACAGCTAATGAGTTTCTGGGACTATTCACTTGTTCTGCAGAAAAGGGTTGCACCACCTGACGTAGTCCAATTAAAAAGGAATTTCCCTGGACCCATTTTAAGTGTGCTGCCTGATAACTTTTTTCCGATGGCCCCCAGATGTTACACTGGTAGAAGCAGTGAATGACTATTTGCTGTCCATCTTCCCTGAGACACTCAGTTTTACATACATCTGTCATAATCCAGTTTTATCAAGAGAGACCAAAGGCACCAGTTAGCTCCTCAAAATGAAAACCAAAGGTTTATTTAACCACTTTCTATGGAACAGAAGTACGACAATACAGGACTCTTTATTTTAGTGGATGGGGAGGCAGAAAGAACCAAATCCTACAAGACAAAGTCAGACATTCATAGAGAAAATAAGGTGCCACTTTTTAAGAGTAATTAACTATTAGAAGTCTTTCCCAAGGACTGTAGAAGATCACCTGTCATTAGCTACTTTAAAAAGGGATCAGCTGTTTTTCAAAAATACATATTTTACTTTGACAATAACTCTTGGAATTGAAATGGGAAATAATTCAGAGAAGTCTGAAGGCCTGTTATACGTAGCAGGCTAGCTTAGGTTGCCACACCAGTCTCTTTTGGGCTTAAAATGCATGAAGTCTGATACTGAGTCTCCAAGGCGAAGGTTCCTTTCTCTGAAAGGCTCAAGCCTTTTAAAGGTTCACTTGTAGCTACTTGTAATGTTCATCATCTGCCGTACTGGAAGACCAAAGCTTTGAATTCAGGTTTTAAAATAAAAAAAAAAAATAATCAAGGACTGGATTCAGACTGTACATGTTTTGTGGCTGACCTGAAGTTGGTCACCCCGCTATGACTAACGATGTGAATTGAGGGCTGCAAAAAAGCTGTCATACTGCAAGTCCAGAGCTCTCTAATTCCTTAAAGAAACGTGGTCTGTAACAATAAAGTTTTCCTCGTATTTTTGTTCTTTCATATCTACTCAGCTGGTATAAAGGAACACAGCTCCCTTAACTTCAGCTGAGCAGTAGCAATTTACCACATCTGAGAATACAACTCATTTCACCTCTCCATTCACTGATACTGAAGGCATCACCTCTTGAGAGAAGAAAAAGGCAGATTTAGTTCCCATCGCCGATTCATTCCTTACTTTCACTGCTAAGGCAACTAACAATTCCTGCTGATCACACACACACATACTCAGAGAGATTTGCAGAGAGTTGCTGCAGTTCTGCAAATGAAAATGCTCTAGCTTTCATAAAAATCAGAGATCAAACTGTTCCTATGCCTTGTCCTTTCCTCCAGCATTTAAGGCCTGGAAAGCTTGCTGCTTGTGTTGTAATCTTACCCAGCTACAGGATATGTGACTGCGTTGCTTATTCCTCCCCTGTGTAATGTAGACCTCCATGCCTCACATGAGCCAGAGCCCTGTATGAGTTATACGGCTATTATGTTATAAGTAGGACTGATGTATTACAGAATGCTGCCATAGATCCTATTAATGGTACTTGGGCTCCATTTTTTTTTTCTCCCTGTAGTAAATTCTGCAATTTTTTGGAAAGGGGCAGCTTCACTGGGATGCAGAGATCCAACACCTGGGTGTGGCTTAGGCAGATTTCAGGGCTGGCAGGGTTAGGTGGTACTCACCTGAGCACCTCACTTCTTCACAGTGACAGGATTTGTGTTGACACAGTGACCAGCCCCAGCTGAAAAACTGAGGTCCAAGAGGTTCTTCCATTCTCTCACACATCAGCCCATTGCCTGAACTGTTTTTACCATAATAATATTTTCCCTTGTTCTGAATTTACTGTTACCTCAGCCCCTAGCTACGATTCATTCTTTTCTGCCTGTTGACAGATTTGTGGGTATCTGCCCTTTTTCTAACACTCTCCTGCCCAGGAGCAAGACACAGTGTGATATTCACATACAGTGGCTTTTTTATACAGGGTGATTTCAATGAAAGAGCCATTTTTCAGGCTCAAACATCTCTGATCTTCACTAGATATGCATATTTCTGGGCTGCAGTCCCATTCTGTTCTCGGTTTTTTATAACAGGAAGAAACATAAAGCCCAGGGTACCCATAGGTAGGGACTTCAAATCTCTACGTGATATGGCTTAGCCTCCTCTCTTCTTTTAATAATCAAGATTGAAGGACATCACGAATCCTTTCTTTCCATGACATTTTTATCTTCTTGGAACTGCTCTCATGTGAAGTTCAGAGTTTTCTTGAGTTTACAGCTTAATACTGGATATAATTTGGAGAGAAGTTCGCAGATATGAAAGGTAGTGGGATGGGCTTTTTCTCCTTCCCCAAATTTTGAAATGGGTACAAGGGTTTAATACTGGATTTTGTCTATCAACTAAACCAAAACAAGTCCTAGACCTGGGCACTATGTTATGGCTATACAGATTGTTACGGGCCAGGCATCCTTTCCAGGAGGAAATTCTGTTTCACTCGCTCTGCTCTGGATGGAAGAGATTTTAGACATGTGAATAAAAGCTGTACTGTGTCTCTTGTTCTGTGGGCCAGAAAATGGGCCTTGGTTGGTTTAATTTGCTGGAGTAGATATACGTTTTAAGATTGCATCATGTGGTAATGATAACAGGACAGCGAGACATGAAAGTTTAAAGATAACAGTATCTTCCTCAGTCCAGCTCGCTGTGACTCTCCTGTATCTTACAGCTCACTTTCTTATTTCTTTCCCCTATCTTCCCTCCTTCCCAAAACCCAGTTAACATGCACTATGTAGCTTCCTACTGGATGCCTGGAAATGGTTTTGAAAAAGGCTGGGTTCTTTGCTTAGAGGAACTGTGGGGCTTGGATATAATCAGTGCTGCCTCTCTTCCAGCCTAACTAAACGTTCAGCAGCACAGCAAGAGAGTGAACGAGTGGTTGTAAAACCATGATGCAATCCCTGCCTGTCACATCTGATTTAGGAAACAATGTCAGATGGTCTTAAAAAACAAACAAACAAACAAAAAAACCCTAAACTAAACTAAACTAAAGTAGCATATCCAGTGCTTCTGTGTTGGAAATGAAACATTAACAATCAGAGGAGAGTACTGAAGCAGTACAGCCTGCACATCCATCTCAGGCACAACAGACCAAATGGAAATCCATGTCTGATAGATAAAAGAAGCCTAAATACCTCGATGTCAGTAAGATAGAGTCAGCCTGGTTACAGGGAAGCTGGCGAGGTACAGAACTGTGGTCATAAAACCAGTGTGTAGACTGTGACGAAGGCACCTCTGGCCAGTGGCTGGGATCCAGGACTGGCTTAGCTGCGAGGCACAAGGGATTAGGGAAGGCAAGTCTTTTTGAACATATGCTGAATTTACCACTAAACAAATCAAGATCTTTCTTTCGCCAGAATTCCAAAGTACTATAACTTGTATATAGTAGGGGAGGGTTCACCAAAGGGAGGAGAAGAAGAAGGAAATGAGATTGACAGTTATTTGCATTTATTTGTCTCAAATCTTCGTATTTGACTTTTTTATTGACTCTATTGACTTTATTGACTAGTGGCTGGGTTAAAGCAGCACTCCAAGTCCACTGTGAGTGTTACAAACATGGCCTGAGTCAGAGATGGGCAAAGGAGCACTGGCTTGTCCATTTGTATCCACTTGCCCTGTGTCCAGCAAAAGTCTCACAAAACCTGCTAACCTCAACTGACTCATGAGACTGGGAAGTTTTTGTCACTTTGGAGCCAGAGTTACAAGATTTTGTCAAAATTGCTCAGGAGAATATTCGCCAAGTTCAGGCTCAGCTTTTACTCTGAGTTCTCCTGAATCTGGATATGGTTTAATTTCTGTCTGGTACAGATTTGACATATGTTTTACCCTGAACACAAAGCCCTCATTTTAATAAAGGGAGGAAAAGAGATATGCAACAGGGGAATTGACACTTCTTCGTTCATCCCGTTGGGTCCAGAAGCAAAAAATGAGTGGTGTAGTAAAGAGAGGGTAGAAAAGAAAGAGAGGAAATCACACCCAACTTGTCAAACTAGACTATTTCTCTGTCATTCTAAGATTTATCTTTTTCTCTCTTTTTCTTTATTACTAAGGACATGAAGATGAGGGCAGTGTCCTTTCTGAGTTGTACTCCTATGGCTCTTCCTTGTGGAGTATCTCTGAACCCCTCACTGATGCAATCACACAAAGCTTCACAGCACCCTTGTGAGAGGAGTCAATATCATTAAGGACGATTGTACCTTACGATACATTTTCTAAAGCCTAATCTATGTTACAATTAATCTCCAGTTCCAGTGCAGTATTTGGCCTTCCAAGGTACACATTTACTTTCCATAGCATGTAGTAACGATTTTCTGTCCCTGGTTCTGACTTTCCAGTGGTGAAATCTATACAGAGCCTTCTCTGGCTCATTTTACACCAGCCCATCATCTCAGACTCTCCCTGATATTTGTTGTCTGGTGGTGTTGCGGGTCATTAAGATAGATGCTTGTGGCTACCTCGGGACGGACGGATGTCAGTGTTGGGAAGATATGTTTCCTTATATATGGTTTGCTGCACTCAGTGGGACATTTCAAGGTGGGAAGGACTATCTGAATACAAAGTGGAATTGAGTTTGCAGACTGTCGCAACTGTTGGGCTCGAAGGCACCTAGAAAGAGCTCATTTTTCTTGTGAGAAGACAGGATCAGTTATATCTGTGTGGTTATGGACAAAAGTTTGTCTAACCTGCTCTTTTGGGTCTGTAGTCCTGGAGAGGCTGTGCCTGTGTGAGCAAAGAATTTCAGATTTTTATGGGCTTTGCCATTTTACAGTGTATGTTGTTGGCATGATTAAATTTCACTGTGTCATAAATGTTACCACTTTGAGCAACTTTTTAAAGTAGCATCTGGAATCATGGAATAAAGAGAGCTTTGTATACTGATTTTTACATTGCGTTTGGAAGCAGCATAATCACTGGACCTCCCTCTCTCTCCACCTCTCAGCCCTTGGGGAATGAATAAAAATGAACAGGTAAGGCAAGACACGATGCAAACTCAAAGAATGCCATACATGTCTGTTAAAAAGCACCTCAAGAATTTAAGGAACTTTTGTGCTTCTGTAAAGTTCTATTTCTGTAAAGTGCTCCTGCTTTTAAATGTTTGGGATCAGGAATACTACTGTGGGAGACAGAAAGAAAAGCACGGGCCAATTTACCTGCTTGATGCACTGGGCATCACCCTGCCCAAACTGGAAGCAGACAAGCTGAACAAAGCATAAGATGGGAGAAGAAGAAAGCAGCTGTCATTTGGTTAAGTGGGCACAGACTGGGGAGAGGACACGAGTGTTCTCCAGCTTTTGGCTAAGTTTGTGATTCACCCACCTGGGGTCACATCTTCACCCTCTGAAAGAACATCCATAGCTCATTCCGAGATGCTGGGGAGCCCCTTGCCTGTGTCTGAGGGGATAATTGGGCTCTTAATTGCCTGCCATGACTGCATGAGAAAGGTGTATGGTAATAATAATGCAGTAAATGAGAACACTGGCGATTTGAATATCATATCCTTTGTCAGCTTTATTTCACTTAATAATGTGACATGGCTTGGGGAGGGAAAGAATTATTAACCTTGCCATTTTTAAGCCCGAATTGCTGGGAGTTTTTCTGCTGAAATTCATGTCCTTAACTTTCTTTGATATTTAACAAATTCTTAGTTTTATCTCCATGGAAGCCTGTTTCAGGAGGGATCAGAGCTAAATATTTTTTTAAGGGAAGTAGGGAGAACACAGAGCAAGCCACGATTTGGGAATTGCGTCTAAAGCAGCCTGGCATTGATTAACATCGTTAAAAGAAAGTGGGAGGGGAAGTGTACTGAAAATGAGTGAAAGAATGGTATTGTAATCTGCTTTATTGCATTCCCGAGATGCTTGACTTAGCCTCATTGTCATAGCAAGATGATGTGTACCCTAAGAGTGTATAAAAATATATGAACTCCTGGGACAATATAGTTCAATCTGCTCTGCTATTACCCATCATGCTCATCTGAGCACACTACAGCTATTAGATCTGTTTGTGAAACAGCTGAGCCCATGGATGGATCTCCTGCAACGGAGCTTGAACATACAGTTGAGACAGGGTCTGAATGTACAATACATGGAAGGAGAAACAATGGAAATGAATGCACAGTGGGGATGACTGCACAATGGGGGTGCAAGAGGAATGAATCTGTTCCTACTCTGGATATGTAATGGTAAAATAGACAGATTGCCATCTATAATTCATGGTGTTTGCTTCCCCCTTCCCCTTGTCAGATAGCCCTCAATCAGTTTGACTTGCAGAAGCTATCCTTCACAACTGAAAGTTGTTAAAATGCTGTCGTGTTTAACCCCAGAGGTAGCTGCATTTAAAACACAGGAACCAAGCTATACATGCGGAGAAAACAGTGTCCTGTGCTCTTTCCTTTTCCAGAGGGACCAAAGAAGAGCTACCCCTGAGTGAAGAACAGCAACACCAAAGCAGCTCACTGCAACCTGCGTACAAAGGCAAAGCAGAACAGCACCCAAGAAACCAAGATCCCTACTAAAATTATTTTAAAAGTTAAGAATATGTATACCAGAATATATATAAAAGAATATATACATTCTTACATGAAACTTCACATTAATATTCTTAAAGGGGTGCCCCATCACAACCCTAGTAGCAGTTAATTTTTAAGGCACCTGAAGACAACTATTGTGCTATACCCACTACTAACACTGATGCTTCGTTATCAGTGGTACCACAAAGTAACTGACTCATGTTCTTCTAATCCCACATTAGGATACATATTTTTATAGATACATGCTGTTTCTAATAATGTAGTTTCTGAAAACTACTGAAAAGTACTGTGTTGTCACACATCTGCATCTTTGTACCTCTATCTGTAAGTAAATTTCCTGTATTCAGCTTAGAAGAATTATGAAATGCTCAACTTTTTGAAAACGCTTTTTCTTGACTGTTCCTGCAATAGCACTCTCCACCAAGAGAGGAAAAGGAGATGAAAAAAAAAGGCAAATAAAAAAAGCTTGTCTTGTTATTTCCTTCTCTGGGTAATTGCATTTTCCATACCTCCCCTTTTCAGAGGCATTTACAGTGAGTTCTGCCTTCCATTGCTTCTATTGATTTGTAGCTCTGCAGGGTGAAAGCCAGACCCTGGCAAAGCCAAAGGGATTTTTGACTTCATTCTTTAAGAACAAATCCTCCGGTGTGCTGGATCAATGCAAAGAGTCAGAGCGCTGGCCTGTTAAACTGGATTTGTAACTGCTGCTCAGAGCTACAGCCATGCAAGCAGCCAAACTCTACCACTGAATTTAGCCTTTACTTTTTTGTACGCCTTTTTAGTGGCTGGGTAAAGTGTCTTAGCAGCAACTGAGGGCCTGGGACATCCCTTTCCACTCACACAGTTTGTTTATGCCTTGGAAGTTGTCTGCTTGGTTGAGCCCTAGAAGCAGGAACCCAGTTCAGAGCTGCCCAAAGGGGCTGTGGGATAAGCTGCTAGTGGGATAACCCGCTAGTGGGATAACCCACTGAGGGTAGAGTTGAGGAGCTAAAGCAGTGCTGTCTACTGAGGTACAAGGCCATATTAAGTCTCCCAACCTGGCACCCAGTGCTGTCTTTTTTACGACAAAAGATAGATTTGAGCTGAAAAAAAATTCCATAACTCAGAGCAGAACAGCCAGCAGAACTCCAGTATGCAAATCCATGACAGAGAAGGGAATGGAGCATCATCTCTGAGAACACATCAGGCTTAAGAGCTGAATAAGCTGTTGACCTTGGCCTGTTTGTTGGCTATATAATCAGATCAATTAGATACAATTGTTAATAGCATAGCCTAATTACTTCCTAATTTCTTCAAGAATACCCCAAGCATAAGAATTCAATTAACTGCAACTATACAGAAAGTTTGAAGTCTGAGCTATTCTCTATTGACATCATTTGGATGAAAAGAATGTGAGCACAGACGTTACATTTCTTAAAGAATCCAATTTTTAATTAATTTTAACTTATAAGCTAATGAACAGGTTCTTCTTACAAATTCTCTGAAAATCTCTTTCCTCCTCCAAAAGAAAGAATGCTAAGTTTCAGAATAATAAGCTGCTGTTTGCTTGTAAAACAATGAGACAGAATCACAGCCTTTTCTGTAAAGCAGAAAATTTTAAATTACCAAATCAAGGCTATACTCCTGCTTTAATTAGACTTCTTTATGCTGTATGCCCTCCCCCCAAAATAAAAATATAAAGTGGTCAGATGTTTCTAGAAAATACTTGGCATTGAGAATACAGGGATGTTTCAGTTATTGCTGTGTTTAGTTATTGCACTGCACAGCACTGAGCCCTCTTCTGCTTCCAGAGAGGTGTCTGGGGGCACACAAGAAGTTGGGAGGGGACACAACTGGGACAGCTGATCCCAGCTGACCCAAGGGATATTCCATACCATACGACGTCATGCTCAGCTGATAAAGCTGAGGGAAGATGAAGGAAGGGGGCACATTCAGGGTGATGATATTTTATTTCCAGGTCACCATTACACACGATGGAGCCCTGCTTTTGGGGAGATGACTGAACACCTGTCTGTCCATGAAAGTGCTGGATGAATTCCTTGTTTTGCTTTGCTCCTGTGTGCAGCTTTTGCTTTGCTTAGAGCTGTCTTTATTTCAACTCATGAGTTTTCTCACTTTTACTCTTCTGATTCTCTCCTCCATCCCACTAGAAGTGAGTGAGTGAGCGAGCAGCTGTATGCGAATGAGCTGCTGACTGGGGTTAAGCAACAACAACCCAGCAGGAGGTTGAACTACTTGAACATGCTGGAAAGGGAAGGCAAAACAACTTTAATGCAAAGAGAAGGCTCTGGTATCATAGGAGACGTTACCGTAGGTCATAAATAAAAACTAAACTCACAAAGAAAATCTACATCGCAGAGCTAGCTGTAAGCTCCCAGGTTGGGCATTAGCTGTTCAATTGCAGCAGCATGAACGGCAGTGGGAGGTTGCAAAAAATCCCATTGAACAGCTGAAGGAGTCAAGAGTTGTTAGTCTGTCCTGAGCTCAGTGTTTCTGCAGAACTCAGCTTCCAGTGGTGCCTGTAAACTCAGGTACACAGGCCACATGGGCTGCACCTCTGCATTGCAGGCAGCATTTCAGCCTACGAGTGACCTGTGCGACGCCTTAACCATGGCTGCTCTGCACAACCCTGAGGCCTGAGGTCTCCTCGGGCCTGTGAGCAGACATGCTCCCCCTCTCCAGCATGCCAAGGGAGGCAAGGGGTAGAGTCTCATGCACCTGACTGTATTGAGTTCCTGGAAAACACCCACGAGCGCTGAATCCCATCATGTGCTCTTGAGATTCAGACGGATCAAGACCTCTAACCTTACTATGTGTGGGCATCAGCACTGATCTGAAGGAGAGGTTAGACCAGAGACCCCTGGATTTCTCTTCTCACCAACAGTCTGGTGATTTCCCTATGACATTTTGGTTGATATCTCCTTATCCTACAAAGAGGCAGCCAGATCCCTCTGGTTTGTGTCCACTAGCTGGCCATTCACTGTAATGCACTCACATCCTCTGGGAGGGGAGCTGGGGCCTGTACTGGGTGTTGTGCTGCCACACCAAAGCTTCTCTTGGTTTCTCAGCAGAGCTCAGCACCTGGCTCATCTGATCTTCACACCTGAAGGTTAACATCCGTATTTGTTAATTTTCTCCTATTTTGCTAAAATTTGGCCATAATACTGTCAGCCTTTTTTTTTTGCTCTAGTGAGGAACGACAAAAGGACACTTTTCCTCTATGGAAAACTGTGAAATGTGTTTGCTTTTAAGCTTTGCTATAGAAAGGGAAGGCCCAGCTGGCCTTTGAACCCTGACATAGAGGCAATTCTCACTGAAGATGGGTTGGTTTCTTCACTAGATTGCAGAAAAAGGAGGAGGCGAGGGCAGAGACAAGCATGTCAAAATGTGGTAATGAAAATGCTCGCAGGAACTATGTTAGATCAGTAAATACACTCTAATGGCATTTGAACTTATTTAACATCTCTTTTACACATCCAGTATGGCTTAGGGGAGCCTTAATATAAATGTGAATTGGGGTCACAGAAAGAGAAATAGATACAAGGGAATGGGCACAAACTCAGAACGATGCTCTCAAGTGGGATGCATTGGCATAACTCCCAATGTATGGTAGGTAAAGTTTTGGCCATACAGTATATTCCCACACACCGATGAAGACATACAGATGCATGCAGTTTTCCTTAAAAATAGCAAGCTTTCACTGGGCCCCACTTCCCATTAAAGAGGACTTACATCCTATGAAAATTCATAAACTCTGCAGGCGTTTCCACGGCGATTTGATGGAGTAATCTCCCGTCATCTCAGCTTCTTGGTGACAATGACAAGAGGAAGATGGATTTATCAAATACACAGTGACATGTTTATGACCCTCTTTTGCATAAGCAGGAACCTGAGCCAAAGGCTGTGCAGCTTGAGATAGCAAGAGGGTTTTTATAAATATTGTGACAAGCAGAAGTGATATTTGGAAGAACATGAAAAAAAAACCTTACAGTTTTTTTTTTTTTTTTTGAGACAGACTGCATTGTGGTGGGGTGGGGGAAGAAAGCCTTTTCCCACACTTCTTCACAGTTCAATTTCCCAAGAGCATGAAGGCTTAGCTCTCCCTCTCACCTTGAAAAGTTTTTCTGTTAACCCTTCTCCTCCCTCTGCGCAAAACACCCCTTTAATAAAAGTGCTGTTAGGAAGGAAGCAGGGCGAAGTGGTCTCTGTCTTTCAGTGATACAAAAAAAAACATGGAAAAGCCATAAGAACACAGATGGCAACAATAACTCTGTTTACAACCTGCACACAAACATGCCAGTCCCAGCTCCAGATGCACTGCTGCCTTCACCAACACGGCTCTCAAGTGGGGAGCACCACTAGAGGGCCCACAGAGTATTTGAAGTGGTTTTGCCCTCCTCTTGCACACAAAACCTTACTGTTTATGATTATTACTGCAGCTCCTAACCAGTGGTCTAGATAGCTCAGAAGGTACTGCACAGTGTGCTCTCTTAGGTGACTTGAGTCTGCACAAAGTTTTTGTCTCTTTAAGGCAGGACCAGACCTACAGAGTTATGAGGTTCTTGAGACCAGGTTAATCAAGGTCTTCTGCAGACACAAGACACCAAACTCACCCATTTAGTGCCCTGGGCTAAAAGCTGAGAGATGAGCATGAACTCCTCAAACTCAGGGGACAATGGACTTTTCGGCTGCTGCCCCCCTCAGCAGCCCTGCCTGCATGAGAAATAGAGCTGTCAAGAGCTGGCAAGACAGCTCCAGCCCGAGGTGGCTCCACCAGAGGCCACTGGGAGCGTGCGGCGCGCTGAGGTTTGCACAGCTGAGCCATGCCCGGGAGGACGCGCGGCGGCGGCAGGGACAGGGGATGAGTGATGTTGCAGAGCCGAGGACTGAGCCCCACAGTTTTACATTCACGAGTTCCACTGCAGGGGGTACTCCTGAGCACTGCCAGATACTCTTCTGGAGGCTGGCAGTGAGATAATAAAACGCTCGCGCTGTCTTTCAACTTCTCATAAAACCGGGAGGGCTGGTTGAAGGTGCAATAAATGAATCACAGGGAGCTAAAGAAGAAAAATATGAGTAAGAAATGTGCTTGGATGTGTTTTTCCTCTCTGGATTCCATCATTTTTGTGATAATTTATACACCAAATTAAAGGCTGAAGCTAAGAGAGCAACCATGTGGAAGGAAAGGTTGTGGGTACCCAGAGAGCTCATGTGCTAGACAAACTCAACCAAAACCTGCAATGCTCAATGTAAAATAGTCTTTGTTTTAAGTTTGGTTTTCTCTCTCCCTTATTCTCCTTTTTTTTCTTTCTTCCTGCAGATAAATATATTAATTAAATGACCCTTCTTTAGAATTACATAGAAAAGAGAGTTCAGGAACCTTTATTGAACCGACCTGTAAAACTAGAGCAAAATCAGCTTCTCTGTTGTTTCCCCTAAATGATTTTTCCATTGCATTTCACATCTTATCAGGGACTTGTTTGGGCTTGAAACTCTGAAGCTTTTTCTGTAGGTCAGTTCAATAAGGCACTCAAAGATGCTTTTCTCTCCATTGATTGGGATGTTTGGTATGGTTTTACCTTTTCTAGTTTTTTTGAAATTAAAATAATAATCTGGGGGGGGTGGTGTTTCCTTGTATTTCTTTCATTTTTAAAGAAAAATAGACATTTTCTCTCCATTGATTGGGATGTTTGGTATGGTTTTAGCTTTTCTAGTTTTTTTGAAAATAAAATAATAATCTGGGGGGGGTGGTGTTTCCTTGTATTTCTTTCATTTTTAAAGAAAAATAGACATTTTCTCTCCATTGATTGGGATGTTTGGTATGGTTTTAGCTTTTCTAGTTTTTTTGAAAATAAAATAATAATCTGGGGGGGGTGGTGTTTCCTTGTATTTCTTTCATTTTTAAAGAAAAATAGACATTTTCTCAAGTCCATCACAAAAATATTCCCTTTCTTAAAAGGAACTCATCCTGTTTCAATGCCTGATCTTCCAGAAAGGACTCTAGCTTCTCCACTAACACTGCAGTGTTATAAAATCTGACTGATAGTCTTGGACTCAAACAGTTATTTTCACCAGACAAGAGACAGGTGTGAAACAGCAGCTTCACCATCCTTTCTACCCCAGGGTAAATTGTCTTTCTCTATACTGACAACGTACAGCCTGTTGCACAAAATAGTCCATTTGTTCCGACTTCTATTTTTGATGCCATCATATTTAAGGAGGATAAGGACACAGGCTGAGATCCAGTGGAATGAACAGCATGTGAAGATCTTTAGGTGGCCTGAATTAAATAACAGTCAGGGGACAGGCAGTACACTGGGAGATGAGGGTGACTCCACAGGTCTGCCTCATGGCCTGGGTAGTGGTGAGCGTAAAGAGAAGTCGTGTACCAACAAGAATGAAATTACCCTTCTCCTGTGCCCCTCCAGCCATGTAACTCCATGAACAATAGTCCACCACAAGGTCAGAGATGGGCTCCAAGCTCTCGCTTGTCCTTGGTGCCATTTTTCTCCAACAGCCTTTTAAATGTCCACTCCTGTTCTTAGACAACAAGCACCAGAGAGTGGTGTGGTTTAAGACAGCTCCTGGCACATCCTCAAACACCCTTCTGGGCCTACAACAATGAACATGGATACCTGAAAAGCCATGAAACCTCTGTCACTTCCACAGGGACTTGTCTGGGAGGGTAAAATCCAAGAGCCTCCCAGTCAGGAGCACTACACACACACACAACAGCGCCTCCCTACAACCTCTGTTCCAGCTTGAGGCAGCATTATCCCAGATGGCCAGATCTGTAATTGCTATAGCTCTATACAAAAGTCACCTTTCTTTTTGGGCATTAGTAAAAATTTCCTATTTCCAGTTGACTGATTATATATTTTATCTTTTATATTATATTTCTTCTTCTTCACCCCCTCCCCTTCCAGCCTTTCTCCCTTCACAGCAAACAGTTTCATGCAAACCTTCTAAGATTTCTGTGGGGAGTGGTAGGCAATAGAACTCTGTTGTCTAATGGGACTTCCACCGGCATTTGGCATCCTTCCTGGCATTTCACCCTTCATATTATAATTTATAGTGTAATGTAATTTTTTTCATATCACACTATAACATAAATTATTGCCAGTTTGTCCTTAACACTCAAGGAGACAGTCTAGGGCTTTTTGAACCAGGAAAAAGAACGAGAGAAAGAAAGAGAGAGAGGGAGAAAGAGAGATGGAAGGAGGGAGGGGGTGGAGGGAATGGAGGTAAGGCAGCAAAAAAAGGGATGGGAGGAATGGATGAAGAACAGAAGGAGGAAGGAAGGGAGGGAGGGAGGGAGGGAGGAAGGAAATTTATTCATAGAAGAAAAACCCCCAAAGCTAAACAGTTTTTTCTAAAGGCAAACTTAGTAAATAAAATAAAGAGGAAAACTTTTTGTCCCAATAACTTATTAAAATGCTCTGCTTCAGCTCAGGATGTGTCAATGAGTCCTCAGTGGATCAGACAGGAGAGAGTGTGAGGAAGAGATCATCAGCCTGAAAAATGATATATTTTAAAGTTTCCTTATCTTTCTCACTAGTACGTCCCTTAAATTATTAAAAGTGAAAGACATTTTAATATCATTTGGAGGCTGTTTGTTCATTTTTGGCATCTCATTTCACCTGGAGAATAACATTATAGAAGACAGCTTTACTGTCTATTTACTTTATTACTGTGTGTTATTTCTATTACGGTCACAGTTAGAAGCCCCACTGGGTTAGGTGCTGTAGAGACACATCCCAAGGAGTGAGCAGGCCTTTTAGCTAAGGAGACTGCAGGGATGCACTCATGTCCCCTCCTCTCCAAGCTGGCACCATTTCACAGACAAAACCGTGCCCTGCATGCAGCAATGCTGGCAGAAGATTGCTTCTGCGTTCTTCATTTCTATCACTTGAAGAAATCATCACACCCCACTAACAAAAATATGCCCTCCCTCTGCTCACAATGTCCTCCCTCCCCTGTCTTCCTTTGGAAGCTCCACCAAAGCAACCAGAGAGAGCAGCAGAGGTGCCCTTGTATGGTCAAGAAGCTGGGGACACTCTGTGAGCAAGTCCCAAAGATTTCCCTGCTCTTCTGTCATTAGTTGATCTCAGTGAAGGAAAAAGAAGGAAAAATGTAAACAAAACAATTTTAAACATGCATGTGATTGAGGTTGGAAAGTATTAGGCCAGAAAGAACCATTTGAGTGCTGAACGTGGCTTCCTGTATCTGACCAGGATGGTTGATCTGCCTGGGCAGACTCCCCATCTAGGCTATAACACAGTTCACCAAAGTTGTCAGGGCTGCATGGCAAGGCACAAGCTGGTCCCAGCTTGGCCATGCTGCAGGCAAGAGTGCTGCTGTGTGCCAGGTGGGCACGCTTGTGAGCTAGGACAGCTGGAGTTAAACAATGCAGCCAGCTCCTGCTGACAGCAGTCTGGGACATTATATCAGCATTCAGTGCTGTGCCACGTCACACATCATTTCCCTACACACCCAGTACAGGGGGACATCATGAGAGGAAAGTTTTGGAGGAGTGATAGAATCATGGAATAGTTTGGGTTGGAAGAGACTTTAAAGGCATTCCAACACCCTGCCATGGGAAGGGTCACCTTCTGCTATCCCAGGTTGCTCAGAGCCCCATCCAGCCTGGGCTTGAACACTTCTAGGGATAGGGTATCCACAGCTTCTCTGAGCAACCTGTCCCAGTGCCTCACCACCCTCACAGGGAAGAGTTTCTTTCTAATGTCCAATCTAAACCTGTCCCCTTCTAGTTTTCAGCCATCACCACTTGTCCCGTCTCTGCATGCACTTGTAAAAAGCCCATTTCCAGTTCTCTTTTAGACCCTTTAGGTACTGGCAGGTGCTGTAAGGTCACCCCAAAGCCTTCTCTTCTGGCTGAACAACCTTAACTCTCTCAGCCTGTCCCCATAGCAGAGGTTCTCCAACCCCCTGATTAACTTTGTGGTCCTCCTCTGGACCTGCTCTAACAGGTCTTTCCTGTGCTGAGGGCCCCAGAGCTGGATGCAGCACTTCAGGTGGAGTCTCACAAGTGCAGAGGGGGAGAATCACCTCTCTCAACCTGCTGATCACACTGCTTTCTATGCAGCCCAGAAGTCACTGCCTCCTTCCCCTTTTTGGACCGCATTCATGAGACATTAAGCTCTGGGAAAATAGTTAGGCTTCTGGATTAGGATTTTTGCTAGAGGCCAACTCTCCCCCTTTCCCCTCCATTTCTTCCTGTCCTTCCCCTCCTGGTTTTCAGCAGCTGAAGCAGAGCAGAGAGGTTACAAAACCACCCAGAGCCTCCAGCAGCAATAATCACTTGGGCTTGTGTAGGATTTACACTCTGCAGTTGTAGGATTATACCTATAAACAACTCTGAGAAAAGAAAATAAAAAGAAAAAGCACTTTGCCACCTCCTCATCCCTTTCCTTTCTCCTTGTCCCAAGTTCCACACCTCCCTGGCCCAGGACCAGTGAGTACCCATTTTTGCTGGAGTCTCAGTAATAATAACTCCTCTCTCCACCCTGTCCTTCTCCCACAGCCTTGCCCAGTTACTTGAGCACAGTATTTTAGGGCAGCCCCTCTCATATGACCGCTCTTAGGATACGGTGTGCATTTTCCTTTTTCCTGTGTGTGTGCAGCTTGTGCAGGATGCCTGTGGTTTAGTAAAGCCAGACACTTCATCGGGTGACAATCAGCCAGATGCAGACTTTGCCACCTTTTCTTCTAAGGGGCTGCTCCAAGATCTATGCAACTTTTGCAGGGTCTGCTCTGTCAATTTCTTTGCAAATAAGAGGAGCAGTGCTAGAAAGGTACATCCAATTTGCTTTTCGGAGGAGGGAATATCGATACCTACCAATGGATATCAGAGGCAATAAAGGTGCAGAAGGGCCCCGTCATGTCAGCCTGAAGTTGCCTGGTGGAATAAGCCAAAATAGCGACTGCACTGCTGGAAGACTCTCTGGTTCCTGGAATTCCTGGGAATTCATTACCAACTTATGCATAAAATCTGTCTCCCACTTTTTCCAACTGCAATTTTCCTGGACACATCTGGTCTTTAAGCTTTGCTTGTGGAAGATCCAAGCCTTTCCCCTGTTTCATAAAGAGGGAATGCAGGTCTTGTCCTCGTTCTGCTTAATCTAAGGATTTATCTGGGTTTCACTTTCTGCCTGATTGTAAATGAAGTTTGTCCATCCTAATCTTCTCTGGGGGCAGCTTGTGAGAACCACAGATGTTTTCTGAGCCTGCAGAGACTCTCAGAGGAAGGATTGCAAAGTGGAGTTGTTCTCTTGAGAGAGTCTATAGTAATAGACACACCTGTATTAATTACTCTGCTGAAACAACACACATGTCTCAACTAAAGCTCACTGCGTGGACCCAAACTGCATTCTTTTACCTTCTTTCATCTCCTTTTTTCTTAATAATATTTTTTTTTCACTCTCCAAGTTCATGTCCAGACTTGTTTCCTCTCTCTGCTCTGTCTTCACACCCTGGGCAGATTTTGACTTAGTATGTTTGCTTAGACTTTTTTGTCAGTCAGCTGAGCAGAACCACTACACAACAGGCACACATGTTAGCCTCTCATGGACTTATTCCACACCCTGTGTTTTCGACGTGATGAATTCAGTCGATTGGTAAATGGATAAATAGTGAGAGAAATTGCTTTCTCTCATTACTCTGCATGGCTGTGTCATTACCCTTTAATATTACACCATTATTGACTGATGTGGCCTGTCAAGACATGGCCAGCGGGATGTAATGCCGTGGTAGAGATGTGCAAAATATTTCATTCAAAGTTTACCCCTCTACTGGTATGCCTGTGTGTGTTGAAAGAGGTAGAGAGATGTGAAACCCCAGCACCATAAATGGACAAGTGTGCTCTTCACTTTATCTTGGACTTCAATTTGTGATAAATGCTTTGGTGCAAAGTTGCCTCTGCTCTCTGTCAAAAGGACCAGATTCATTTTAAACCATGATGCCAAGGCTGGACATCACCCAAGCTCATCCCCCACCAAGGACATGCCAGTTCCTTGGTGTAAGAAGTCCATGACTTTTCTCTTTAAATACTATTATGGCTTGATCTAACAAGTTAGATGCGATCCAGGAGCTATGAGCCAGAAAACCAGGATAGGTGTCTGTTCTTACTGAAGTCCTACCTCCTAAAACGAGAGAAAAAGGAAGGGAGGGAAGAAAGGAGGGAAAGAGGGAGGAAGGAAAGGGAGGGAGGGAGGGAGGAAGGAAAATGAGAGAAGGAGAGAAGGAGAGAGAGAGAGGG
>VXAY01007081.1:216690-265999 GCA_013399855.1 Oxyruncus cristatus
AAGGAAAGAAAAGAAAGAAAGAAAAGAAAGAAAGAAAAGAAAGAAAGAAAAGAAAGAAAAGAAAAGAAAGAAAATAAAGAAAAGAAAAGAAAGAAAAGAAAGAAAAGAAAAGACAGAAAGAAAGAAAAGAAAGAAAAAAAAAAAAGAAAGAAAGAAAGAAAAGAAAGAAGGTCTGGGCTTCCTGCTTCACACTCACACTGAACAAAACTTTGGGCACTGTATCAAACCTTTGCAATCTGCTTTCTTAATTTCATTTAGTATTTGGAGATTTCTGCTAAAACTCCCCCTTTGAGACTCTGGTTTGCTGCTTCCATATTTGAGCAAAGCACAGGAAAGGAGACAGGACAAACAGAAACAGAGGAGTCTGTGGAAGAGTGGAAAAACCCACCCCAAAACAACTTTACAAAGAAAAGATAAAATAATAGTGACAATGTGACAAAAAAATAATTATTAATTCAGCTGTCCATGCTCAAAACATATCCATGATGGCTCACTGCCTACTCACTGTAGTCACCTCTAAATTAAATCCCCAAATGAGTGTTGGCCTGGGGGCATACTAATGAACAGGCAAAAAACCCACTGTTAACCCAAAGTGTAGTTGGTCCATGGAACTCTTTGCTGTAGGGAATCGCAAATGGTGAAAGTTTACATGAGTGTAAAAAATAACTAAAGAAATTCATGAGTGGAAAAATCCACTCTGGGAAAGTAACTCCATGGAAATCCTGAGCCTACATCACAGGGAAAGCAGAGCAGTATGTCTTTCCCATTCTTACACTCCTAACTGCTTTTGGCTCCAGTGGAGAGATGGCACTGGGCTAGATAGACTGGCTTGATGCAGTTGTTCTTATTTCCCTGTGTTTATGTAGAACACATAATTTGAAACAAAATCATAATATTAGTAAAAGGACAGAGGAATGTATTAGAAAGAGATTTTAGCAATCGGTTAAGAGAGAAAGAAACAAGTGGGAAAAAAAAGAAATATTGTCAGAGAGCTGGCTCTTTGCCCTACTACTGTGTTTCCCCTTCCCCTTGCTATCTTAGCCCTCATTTGGGAAAGAAGACACATCAAATTAAAGATGAGTAAAAACTCATTAAAAAACAACAGGCCTCGATGAAATTGCCACTGGGATTACACTGATGGGATGGTCTTCCCCCACCCTTACTTTAGTTCAAAGATTGCAAAACCTTTTTCTCCTCCAGGGCTCTTGCCTCCACCCTGGTCCTGGCTAACTCCACTCCTGCATGAAACCCAGGGTTTGAAGGGTCCATGTGGGGAGAGAGGAGGAGAGAGAGGGAATTGTTTGTTATGCTTTCTTTTGTTTTTAATTAACCTCCGGTGTTTTCTTTGCCTAGAGACCAAATCCTCTCACCCCGATTTTTTACACATGCCTGCATTCAGACTGCAGAAAAGATCAAGAGACAGAAAAATCGAGAAAGTTAGAGAGAAAAAAACCCTTCTCCATCAAAAGGAGAAGCTTTATTGCAATCTGTGGAAGTTTTACAGGCCAATCTTTGCTTATTAATCTTGAGACGAAGAAAGCCCAAGAGGAGAAGACATACTCACAGATAAAGAGTGAGTACCAGACTTCTGCAGCTCGGGGTTCCTGCACCAAGCTCTCATTTCAGGGGCTTGCACGGGAAGAATCTCTGGGTTGGGCTTTAAGACAGAGGTGTGCGATAGATAGGCATGGTAACAGAAATATAGGTGGAGGGCAGGACAGGGAGATTTTTGCTGCAGATTAACAAAGGCATAATCAAAAGCTGGAGTAATAATTTACATTTAAACCTTTGTTCACACAAATTCAGATTGAAGATACCTACAGAAACTGAAGAACAGATTTCCATAACCCTCCATTATTTCTGTGGACTTGTCCAACAATAGCACAGCATCATGCTGCAGAGACTTGTCACTTCGGCACCCTGAGTCGTTCGATGAGTAGTAGAGTCCTCATCTTTTTTGGTCTCTACATTGCCAATAGTGCTGTTACATAAGGGAACACACCAAACAACAGCTTTCCTGTGAAAAGCATTATCTTTCCAAGGGACAGACAAGCCCAGTAAAAAGCTTTCTCTCACTTTCACTTGGGACGTTGGGCTAAATTCTCAGCTGATGTAAATCAGTGTAGCTTCAATGAACTTCAAGTTGATGAAGCAGATTGAAACCACATGACAATAATATTGGAGAATCTGTAGGAGATGTTGGTGCACAGGTTGTGTTTAAAAATAATAATGGTATTAACAGCAATGGCATAAATGGAATTGGCCTCTGAAACACCATCAGCAAGTCGGAAACATGAACAGTGTAAAGATTTGAGTATGAGTTTCCTGGTCTCTGGAGGAGACTTGGGAATTCAGTGCTTTGTGTATCTTTACTGAGTAAAAGATCATTCTGCTGCTGTTTTGAAAATAGTGAAAGAGTGAAGTAAGAGGAATGATGTGATACAATAAAAATAAAATGATTTCAGATCTTGTGTGATTGAGTCCCTAACTCATTCACCACATCTGTTACGACAAATTCAAGTCAGGGTGTCACATATGTAAAGCATCACTCATGTATACATAACACACTGAATACCCTCAGACAATAATGCTGAAATACTTGGATTTTCGCTTCCACAGGCCTGTTTTTTTTCCCCTTGCCACAAAAGAGAAATACAGTCCATGTTAATGATACCAGGATCTTTATTGTGATGGAAAGACAGCCACCACAGAACATGGCAGTGCAATACAAGTGGGTTGTGTGAAGCATCTAGTGGTTATGGAAGCCTTAAATCTTATGAGTTCCCAGTTTTATGATGCCCTTATAAACTGTTCCTCTATTCCACACTTAAGGACAATTCCGTGCCATCCCAACTTTTTTGCTCTTGAGGTACCAAACAAACCCTGAGGACTGTTAGGGTCTTCAAAAAGCCTTGGGTCTGCTGCCTGTAAAGGAAGGGCCAGAACTATAGAAAAGGTTTGGCAGGAACAGGAGAGGCTCCCAGCTCAAGCAGCACAATGCAAGATCACCTCTGGCTATGGTATTACTGACAGATACATTTTTCTCATTTTTAACTTGCCTTTCGTGATAAAAAGCCTCAGCCTCCCCAGACTACCAGTTTTATCTACACAGTTTCTTTCCTCACCATTAAAAAGGATTTCTCTTAGTCAGAATCTTTCTCCATTCAATTTTCTGCCTCTTTCCAGTGGCAATAAGGAAGTGAATAGGTCTTTAGACAAGTAACAGAAGCCCTGTTCTCTTATTAAAGGTGTCTGTTGTAACATCCATTAAATGGTGGGTGCCACAAGATGCAGACATTGATACAGGGCAGCAAGTTATCCTGACAGGGACAAGGGGAAGGACATGTCCTCCCACTTTCCTTTTCCAAACTTTATCAGAGCCAGTCTTTGAAAATTCAATATTCGTTCTGAGCTCCCGCTTAATAAACTTGGCAAACATGACATTTTTAAAACAAAACAAAACCATGCTGTTCACTTTCCCTTTTCATTCTTAATTGGCCCATCTAAAAGCAATCAAGTGAACATTTAGCTGTGTAGAAAGAACTGCAGGAGACCTCTCCTCCAAATGCCATTATTCAGGAGTGTGCAGGAGTGTGGATATGTTTATGGAGAGTGGGAGGCACTCTGCAAATTCTCTCTCAACGGTGACAGAGAAAGAGGAGCCAGGGCTGGGACTACAGGGGGATGCAGGCATCACAGTGCCCCAGTGTTGGGGATTAGGTGTCTGGGGGAAACCACAGCCTGCTATGCCTGTGGCTTAAGCTCCCTTGATGGTGTCAAGGGAAATCAGGTATTAAAGTACAAAGTATATAAAAGGCACACTGAACACGGAGCTGCCAAAACTTGCCAAAACAAAACCCTGCAGAGAAAGGGATCTCTTAAGCCCCATCTCTAAATGGGTCTCAGATACCACCCTTTGTTAGGGTATTGGCTTGCCAGGCTTTAGGTGCATGAGCCCCTTCTTGCACTACACGCCCACCCACAGGAGGGTCCCTGCTCAAGCAGCTGCTCTGTGAAAGAAAAGGTAAATTCCAGGCTCTGAAGCAAGAGAGAATGAGGTGTGTGTAAAGCATGGCTGTCAGCCTGTCTTTCCCACAGCTGAAATGCAGACCTACCCAAGTACTTAATCTGTTTCACCTGTTAATGGGTTTGGGGATATGAAATCCTGTCTCGGCTGCTTGGGGTGTGTGATAAAAGACATCAGGTGTAGATCAAGCTAACTTTGCACAGCAGGTAATACAATTTCTAGAAATACACACACAAGTGTGTCTAGGGCAGGAATCAGGTTTCAACAGTGGAGCCATACAGAACGTATAATTATATTTTGCATTTTTAATAGATCTATTAGCATAATAATGCATTAGTCTAATAGAATATTAATGTAATGCAGAAATATTAGCATATTACAGATCCTTATTCATTAATATATTAGACCCTTATTGTATTAGTGGCACAATCTACTAGAGAAAATGTTGCTTTGTGTCTGATATTGCAATCCCAGAAAAAATTGAGGTGGCAAATAAAGAGCCTTTCTGTGTCACAGGCATGCCTGAATCTAGGTGTTAATCCAAGAGGTGAGAAAAAAATGCTTTTGCAGACAGAAGGACCTGATACTTGAGTAGTTTTCCCACTTTCTCTGAATTCAACCTAAAAACTTTTTAACATATTTCCATTAAAAAAAAAAAAAAAAAGGCAGCACTCTAAATCCTAAACCCTTAAAAGTCTCAGAGCATGAAAAAAGAAACTCCATTTTCTGACGTTTAGATATCCTCCTAAAATGTAGGGAACTGGGTTCAGATCATTGCTCTCCCACTGTTTCACACTCTGGGGAGTGCCTAATCTGAGGACCTGGTGACCTCTCTGTTGATCAGCACCCCATTTCAGAGCTACAGACACTTCCAAAAAGATTATCTCAGCAGCTGATACCCAGATACCTCCTGGAAGGGATGAGCAACCTGACTACCTGTTTATCTGGCATTCTGACATTGGTCCTCTTTCCTACCACCACCAAAATTGACAAGACAGTCCTGATAAATACTTAATTCAAAACAGCAGTGTCCCATGAAAAGACCTGAAAAATCCTATTAAATTAAGGCCCCCAAAATTCCTCTGTATCTTTGTTAAGACATTGTCAGATTGACATCAGACCTGGAGTCCCATCACTTACCTGCTCTCCCCATCCACCCCAAAACAAGGAGCGAAGGCTCTTTGAGCATGTGTTGCTGCTCCTCCCTTTGTGCTGGGGAAATGGACTCCAGGGGCATTTTTAAGGCAGGAGACCCTCAGACAACCAGAAAGTCAAATCAGGATTGCCTTCTCTGATAGGGACTCAACTCCTCCACGAATGGGGCTGTACAATGCAGTTGCCTGCTCAAGCTGCATATCAGGCTGCATGACCCCGATGTCCTGACGGCAACTGAATAAACATTCTCTATAAGCTACGGAAAACAAATATCATCTAGCGACTTAATCCCACGTCTCTCATTCACAGACAGACTGACAAACAGGACTAATTCCTCTTATTAATACTTCGAGTATAGGCAGCAGCACTGACCAAGATGACTCACAGGTTAGATTACGTGCTTTTAGCAGAACGGGAAAATGTGTGAAACAGAAAAGTGAGGAATGTCAGTAGGGATGCAGAGTTTTGAAGTCTGTTGTTTCTTTTCTTCTTCTTTTGAGGAAATGCAGAACAGCCCTTTCTAGAAGCAGATATTCTCCAAGCTCCAGGTAACCCTCCCAAGTAAGGACAACAAAGAGAAGGTGAAAATCATAATGCTTACCCTGTAGAAAGCATTTGCTTCAACCTGGCCTCTCTGTGGCATCAGGATTGCTTGAAACTCCTTCTAAGGAGCTCAGCAAAGAAAGAATTTTGCTTTTAAAAATAAGATACTAGATCCCCAATAAACAAAGCTGTTGAATTGAACTGACCGCAGTGCAATTTTTTTTAGTCTTACATTAGAGCCAAGGGGCTGTTTTCCTGGGCTTTTTTTTTTTTTTTTTCCCTTGATGCATTTAAACAGCAGCTTTCCTCTCCTCCTTGTGATCATGTTAAATGTTTAATTGCTCTTTGCATTTGCTGACGGCACAACATAAGCCCCTGCAGTAAAAGAGATTTGTGCTAAAACTCAAGTGCTTAAGAAATAAGGAAAGGGGTTATATTTTGGGTCAGTTCAATTATCTCTATTTTTTTTGAATTATATATTAATTTTAATATAAGCCACAGCACAGAAGTGCAATTAGCATTCAGACAATGTGAGAAAGTCTTGCCTGAAGTTAACTGATGTGTACAATTCATGCAGGGGATTCAGGGAGGTTAGGCAGTGCAGATCACTGCCATAACACAGCTAAGCCAGGTCCTCAGATGGTGTAAATCAGCACCGTCAGTGAAGCTGTTCTGATATACACCGCATAATTATGTCCCCCCCCAGCTACGGGCTGAAGATGACAGCATTGGGAACATCACCGGAATATAGACTTTTTATAAACTCCAAATTACATTAAAGCCACCCTGTTAGATTGAAAGCAAGCCTTTTATTAGTAGGTATCAGCCATTCAGAACCAATGTCAGACCCTCCAAAGAAAGCCTGATTTAAGTACTAAGGAGAAAGCCTTGACCCCACTTTCACATCAGTCCAAGGCAGTTGCTTTTACACCTCATTTTAGGTTACACCACTGCACTCTTCTGCCTGGCACAAAACGGGTGTTGAGGACTGCTCTCTGGTGGGACCCATCTCCTTCCAAATTAATGCTTCAGGTTGAAACACGTAGATATTTATCCTCTTACCATGTCTGGCTCCTCACACCTGAATCTGCTGTAACCCCTTCTCAGGGCTGACCTGAGTGAGTGAGTGGCTGTGTGGGGCTTGGTTGCCAGCTGGGGTGAAACCACAACACTGAGCCTGGTGAACAACCCGAGCAGACCAACTCCCTGTATTTCTAGTCTCAAAACTCCCAACCAGTTCAAGTTGAGAGGTTCGCTCAGCAGTTTTGCAAAAGAATCTTTTCTGTCAGAACCTGTCAAAGAATTAATGAGCTCGTATTCTGCAACAGGCTGGGAAAGAAAACAACCTAGAGAGACCCTTGATAGGACCCTTTATGCTGCTTTGTTACTGTCCTTTGTTCAGCCCCCCAGCAGGCTGGGGCTCTGCTGCCTGGCAAAGAGGGGGCCCAGCTGATCCTGAAATGCAATCAATGCATAACAGCTTCAACCAATCCATCTAATTTACTGACTGCATTTCTTCTGGGTTTGCTGTTCCTTTTATTTTTTCCTCTCACCATGAAGAAAAAAAACACAAACGAAGAATGAAAGAATACAGAAAAGATAACATGATGTGTTTTTTGTTTTGTTTTGTGTGTTTTTTTGTTGTTTGGGGTTTTTGTTTTGTTTTTGTTTTCCCTAGATTCAGCCTACTTTTTCCCTTCCTGAACACTGTTTTGGGAATCTTCATATTTAACAAAACAAGGTCGGCTCATCAGCACAAAAGCTGAGAGTTTCACAGGGTCCAAGACTGCTTCCATCTACGGAATTACTTTTTAACACATTCCGAGTAAAAATTATCCCCTCTGAGCCAAATGCAGATTGACAGCCAAACACCAAACAATCACATTTTGTTAATGCATTTACTGAGGTGCAAACGCCTAATCCAACACCGGTTTGCTCTGACAACACAGCAGTGTTGTTGGGCTGTCTGGTTCTTTTTAAGAGATTTTGGGAGGGAGACTCTTGTTACTGTTTAAGGGAGAAGACAGGAATCCTGGGAATCCCTGGGGCTATGGGATTGCTCACCAACATCTCAAGACTGTTTTGCTTGTTTATAGTTCAGAATGCAGCTTTTGTGTCAAAAACTGAAGCCTTTAACATTTTCAAAGCCTGTCTTCCTCTCAGTTGTGGTGCATATGCTGATGGAGCAAAACAAGGGCACCCAGAGTTCAGTTGCTCTTATAATTGGACCTAAACTGATTTCAGTCTAAGGTCAATTCAAAGAGGAAGCTTCAGGTGCCATTCAGAAATGACAGAAGAGCCCGATATAAGCCTTAATATTGCAGGAATAATGTAGCACTGATCAGCTGGAAATCATTGCTGGGAAGTTGCTGTTGGGATTGTCTTGCTTGAGCATAAGCTATGGATCTAGATTATTTAGACTGACAGATAGTCAGACAGACAGATATGGGTAAGAAGGTGAAATTCCATCCTTGTCACTCAGTGATCTAATTTAACCTGATTTTCTTCTATTTAATTTTCTGTGCATTACTACAAAGGTGTCTGTAACCTCATTACCTAAGCATGGGAAATGTGAAATTAGACTAATAGGTAATAGAGATAAATAGTTACACCATTCAGCAGCTGTGTACTTCTCCTTACCTATTCTTCTACTTATGCATGCATCTTTCAGTTCTCAGTGCTATTGAAAAGGGAAACATTCAAGGCTTAATATTTGTCTGCATTTTTTTTTTAAGTGGTCGATACAAACACTGACACACACACACACTCACAGCTCTGCAGCAATCTCAGTCCTCTTGAAAATGGTTCATTGAGCGCCTCTGAAACATCAGCATGAAGGCATTAGATCACATGAGACACTCTAAAGCTGTGACCAGGGCTGAAAATTCACCTTCCTTATTTGTGTCTGCCTTGTCCTCCATGTAGAAAAGTCACCACCTCATCCACGTGACCTTTAGAAAATAGCTGGTTCCCAACGCAGTTTTAAAACAGGTAGTCAAAGGGTACTCTATCGTTTTTCAGGATTAAAAGCAGGGCTAGAAATACAGAGGGAAGTTACGTGACATGGCCCTTTTGCAAACGAACAGGTGATTTGATGGACATCAGTCAGGGTTACAGTGGTGGAGCTGGGAATGGTGCTGCCTCTTAAGCAGAAGAACAAATTCCCACCTTCCACTTCATCTACCCTAAAGGAAGGAAAGGCTCATAGGGATCTGCTGCCCACCCACTGTCCCAAGGACTCAGGAGCTGAGTTAATCCCATCACACTAACAGAACATAACAATGTGTTGGGAGTACTTACCACATTCCTTGAAATTGAAGAAAGTTGCCATGGTTATTAGTAGCTCCTAATGATATTTGCATAGATTAACAGACTTTAATGCAATCATGAATGCTACAATCCCGGGGAAAATAATGAAGAAATCCATTATGAGGTAATAAAATAACTAAGTCAATACAGTAATAATTTGATCCCATATTAGTAATAATTTCATCTCCTGCTGCAAGGCAATTTTAATGCACATACCATTTCTGGACAGTTTTATAAATATCACCTTTGTTTGAGATAATTAATTAGCAAAATCAAAAAATATATTGCTGGTATTTTGTACGATAAATTAGTCATTAGGTTTAAACTGGCAGGCTGTAATAAAACTTATTAAGATAAATATGCTGGGATTCTTAACACTTCAGAGAAGCTGTTCTCCTCTGTCTTAAGGCTCTTCTAGTGCAGAGTTATCACTGCTGGATGGTTTCTGTGTATGTTAAAACCCAATTATGAAAATCATGTTTATAACCCCGACTTGCTTAGCAATAGGAGCAGAATGCATTAGCCTATACGTGCCCAATAGACGAGGCTAAGGTGAGGGTGAGTTGCTGAGGGCCCTATTATCTCACTTTCCATCGTCAGTCAGAGCCCAGAGCCTCCTGCAAGACTAAACCAAAGTAACTTCACTTCAGAGGACCCCAGGTCCAGGTCATTCTGCTAAATGAGGGGAGCGTTTTGCAGTCAGAGCCAGGGGAGAGGTGGGATGCTTACCAATTCTAGTTTTCTACTTCTGCTCTGATTTTGTGACTACTGAATTATTTTGTGCCTTCCAGAAGTGCCTGGAAATCACAACAGAACCCAGAAACATCTGTGACAAAGTGGCCATTGGGGCCAAAAGATACTACGCTTGACAGTGACCACCATTTCCAGCACTCTGAAATGTTCCCTCCCTGTGGCTGGAGCTCTGAGAAAGGCTTTGCTGTGTGTTTGGGGAGCTGTCCCAGCCAGATGGCACAGGCTGGCTGAGACTGTCAGTACTGGATGGGGATCAGCTTCTTGCAAGGAGCACAGATCTTGCTATCTAATGAGCTGATCTTGGCTCCCTGGAAGACTGTGCTGTGTGGCCAAAGCAAGGATTGCCATTCTGGGCTTCATGACACCACTATCCAGGAACAGGGGTATTAAATCATTAGATTGCCTTTTCAAAGGGCATCGTTTGGGTCTTGCTTAAACGTCCCCTGAGCCAGTTTACTGTCATCTTCTCAAGGCATTACAATCTTCCACTCCAGCCAAACTCTGCCCTCTCCCCACAGTTCCGCATCTAGCGAGGTTTCCAAATCCATGTCACTTTGAATTTGGAATGGTAGTAAGTGACACAAAATTGATGATACATCAAAATCTAGGTCTCTGTGAGGGCCAATTCTCAATGCAAAATAGGAATGTCCCCAAAACCTCATTCTCATTTATAAAAAAACTCACAAGAGTTCAATATTTAGCTGGGAGTAGGCCATGAGTGTTGTTGGAATCTACTATTAAGCCAACATTGTAGTAAGTAAATAGTCAAAAGACAGAGAAAGTTGCAAAAACCATTTCTCCTCCCATTCAGAAAACCACATCTGTTATAATACCATTAGGGCAGCACAATACATTATAGAGCTAAGAAACTCACTCTACTGTAGAAACACTACTAATACACCGTGGGCATCACTCTTGAAACAAAATGATAGAATCAATACTTTGTCATACTTGTTTAGCTTCTTTGGGGAGAACAAATGTTTTCCCCCACCATGTAGCACTGCCTTCACTTTGTGGATACTTTTTCATTGATGTACAAAGTGCTTTATGTACAAGTTTCATTTAGGAATCCCATAAGCTCTGGAGTGCTGGAGGCTGGAAGAGCAACTGGGGCAAAAATCATTGTACAAGCCCTTTATTCTTAAATTTTATTTTATTTTTTTTTTTAAGCATGCTTTTTTTAAGTATGGCCAGTGTTGGGGAAGGTTGTTGGACTACAAGGACTTTTGATAGACACAGAATGGCCATTATTATATAATCATATCACATTCCAGTGCCAATTGGCATGGTCCACAGCATTCAGTTGGTGGGCTGTATGCCTTGTTTTTTAATGAGACCTTATTAGACTTGAATTTTCAGTACTGATATTAGGTGTATTAATTGGAAAGCTGTTTAAAAATACTGTGACATGAAGAGGACTGCAAGTCTAGGCAAGACCTTAGAGATTATTCAATTTGCTGTTGTTTGTGGACGCATGTCAACACCACTGCACTCTCTGTTCTATCATCTTTGCATTGGTGCTTTTAAATACACAACATTTGCTTTGACTGCTCAAAGGGGAAGCCAGGGTTTTTCAGGACCAGATTTTTGGGTGTGGGTTTCCTCAAAGTGGTCTGAGACTTCTAATTATCCATTGGAGCTATTCCTTTGGTTGATCTCCATTGTGCCTCCTCTGTGAGGAACACATATGACCCAAGTTCTGCTCAATGTCTGTGACCCATGAGTGATCTGGCACCTCCAAAATGATGTTTCAGTGATGGCTATTGGGTGGATTCTCTGTTGTCTATTGTACTTTTCTCCCCTGTATGCATTGAGAAATGTAAACACAGAGTAAAATAGGACTGTTTTTGTAACTACTAAAAGAAACCACTGAACTACTTGGGAGAATTTTGACTTATTGGTAGCACCATACTATTCCTCTTACTAAGACCTCATGGCTACACAGGATGAAGTGACAAAACATTTAAGGATGAAGGGGTAGTTCTGTGAGGCCTACCTTATTTTGTTCAAGTTGGAAAAGCCCCTGCATAGTTGGTCATTTTGGGCTTGGCTGGATCATGAGAGGTTTGGGGAGCCTTGCAGCCCAGTTCTGTTTAGCCCCAGGAATCCTCAGCTTCACAGACTTCCCTGTCCCTGCATCGCTAAATCAAACAGCCTCAGGGGTGAGGGCAGTGAGGAAAAGGCCTTCAGCATCTCTTGTGGAAAAGTGACCATAGCGACAGGCATCTCACAGCTGCCATTCCCACAATCGTTCCCCTTTGTCAATACGATGACCTTTCAGAGGCAGAAGCTCCTTTTTATTACTCTGTGCACTGGGGTAAAGCAGGCCACGCTGTGTTATCTACCCAATTTATCAACACTATTTACAGCAGGTCCATTCCACTGTCTGGCTTAACTCAGTGCCCAGAGACTCGGCATTGAGAGAGGAGGCTGCTGCTGTAGAGAAAGAAATGTCAATTCCAGCCTAGTCCCCTAAAGTGAAATAAAAGAAACAAAGTAAATAAGGAAAGAGAAGTAAATACAGTATCTCCAGGGTGATTGCCTCTATCTAGTCCAATACAGGCAAGTATGAAACCAATAGAAACACCATCTTATCCTCTTAGTTATCACCACACACAGAATGTCATCTCTTGGTGGCCTAAAAAGAAAAAAGTGTGCTGCATCCATCTTTAATGAATACAACATGTCTCTCACCTGCCTGTATTTTAGCAACCCCAAACTTCTGAAAAAGAAGATGGGGGAATTTATTCTTCTTGTTTGCCCTGAATCATGAGGATGGATTAAAGTAGTTTTTGCTCTGCTTTGTTTTTTTAAGGATTACTTTGGGTAATTTTGTTTTCTTTCTGCTCTTCTGTGCTTTAAAGGTTCAGGTTTGCCATCAGTTCTCCAGAACTTGTGATCAAGATGTAATCTTTTTCTAAATTAGAGAAAAACAGGCTGTTATATGCACAGATAGTTGTAGCGGCTGCAGGTAATTAGAAAACACTGAATATCATGAGGCTCACTGTGAAGTCACAAGGGTGGCAATCCACTCTCCATCACACTGAAATCATTTGAGCCTTGAGCCTCCCTTTCTAGCAGGCTCAAATTCACTGCAGTGGCAAAACAGGCCATACTCTTCCCCTGTGGTCTGCTGCCTGGTCTGTAGGGATGCTCAAGCCACCGGAATGCTGCTCTGCTACTTCACAAAATGTCTCAGCAGATAGCTCTTAGCAACATGTCCTCCTGTCATATGATCTGTACTGCCCTCTCCCCTCAACAAGGATCATGCCATGCTCATCCATATATTCTTCAAGTGAGTTAATATATTTATTATATGTTTATCTGTCTTATTCCCCAAACCCTGGATTGATATCAGTCCTTGACAGATACACTAACTCAAGACTAAACAGGCAGTCATCAATATCTTGGATTTTATCTTTTATTATTTAGACCAGTATTGAACCATCACATGGATGGTCCATGGGGACTGTGATGAACAAAAGAATTTATTTGTTTCCCTACAGTTGAAATATGGCCCCTACAATTGTGATGTATCACAATGTCTGGACATACTTAGAAATCTAACCCAACCACCTCATCACAGATTTACAAATCAATCAGAGCAAAATCAGGAGAGCTGGTGGAGGCTGCTTTCTTAAATCATATTTGAAATGTGAAATAGGAAAATAGCAAAAACAAAACATGAAAGAAAAGACCTTTGTATAAAAGGCAGTTCAGACAGGTTCCACTGAAACAAAGGGTTGTGTTCAGGTTTCCTATTAATCCTGCCTCTTTTTGATGACTCCCTACAAACTGGCCCTTGGGAGCCCTCCCTCTAAGCAGCCTCTTTAGTTTATTGCTCTCTTGGAGCTGGGATCCATACCTGTCTATGAGAGGCACCTAAACAGATGCCTGGCCGAGGCCCTAATGAAACTGCTTGCACACACCTTCAAGTCAGAACTTCCTTCTAGACCCTGTGGACTTTTGCTATGAAGCTGATACAGCAGATGGCATGAAAGGAGGAAACCAAAGATATGAAGAATACATTCCTGCTGATCCCTGTAAGTACTTCACCAGGGAATAAGGGATCCAGGTCAGGATAATGCGTTAAGTTCCTTAACACTGCACTGAGCTTGCTCACAGCATGGCTGTTGACCATCTCAGGTTCCTCATAGCTGGAGCAACAAGCCCTCAGTACATCCAAAAGCAAACCAGAAAGAATTTAACAGGGTTGTTTTTTTGGTAGCTGCATCCTAAGAGTCTCATGGTCATTTGGGCACTGCCAATGTTGTGAGATGCCTTTTAACATTCCCATCTGATTGGCAGTGAAGTGTGACACCACTAGCACTGAACTTTCTGCAGTGTCTGTTAGAGATAAGGGGGGAGGGGAAGAAACTTGAATAATTTATATAGTTAGTTTAATTTAAATAATTTATATGCTAAGCATTGCAAACAGAGCTGAAGTTGATAATGAGTCCAAGAAGCACATTTTGAACTCAGTTGCAGATTCTACTGCATTGTAATTCTTGCAGGATACAGGATTTCCTTGCAGTATAAAGGCCTAGGAGTGTAAACAAAGTAGTTGCTTGAAGAAGGGTACAGATTCCTTCTTTGCCAATTACCACCAGATCATCTTATGTTCTCTGCAGTTTGTTCAATTTGAACCTCCTAAACTATCAAAAGCTGTGTGTGTTTTCCCAAGCCACAGAGAGAAGACTGGTTCCATTGTTTGACAAATAACAGTGTGTAACTGGTGTAATCTGTAATCAGGAATCAATTAAAGAGATATCAACAGGAAAGGAAAGATAAGGGAAAACCAGGAGAAAATCAATGAACAACATAAGGGAATTGATCATTCAAAGGGTCTTTCTTAAGCCACTGGGTCCTCTCAGAGGAATCTTTGCTGCACGTTGCATAAGCTTTGTCTTATCTTCTTCAGCGTTTTTGGGGGCTGTTCTACATGAGGAAACCCTTCTTTTTAGCAATGAGGTAAAAAAAAAAAAAAATACCCAAGACTCCCACCTCCCAGGTTCATTGAGTGGCCACTGCCTTTTATACTTAGAATGCAAGTGAGATACATCTGAGAGGTTGCTTAGAGCTAAAGAAAATTGATGCTAAATTTTGTGAATTCTTGCATGAATTCATAGGGAATATCTCCAGGAACACTTTAGAAGATGTACATATCCTCCTCAGGGATGCAAGCATCAAAGAGATCACTAGCACATACCTCTTGAAAAATGATTTCCCACAAATTCTTACAGAGTTTAAGAACCAGCTTTGTCATAGCAGACCAGTTATTTGCTACTGGCTTCTTTTATCAAGGTGGTTTTTTTTTCTGCTTGAATTTCTAACATCCTTAAAAACATACTTACTAGTTTCAGAGAAGCACTAGAACAGCAGTAATGAATCCATATTACCAACTCCAGCAATTGCTTTGAGTCTCAGGATATTTTGTTTTGATCCATGACTCCTCCCAGAGTTCTGCTGTTTTGTGTACAAATCACAGGGTTTAGTTAAAAAATAAATACCTTTCCAGACATGAATTGATGTGAACAAAAAAAAGCCTGAAAATATGAACCAGGTCCTGAGCCCTGGAGACTTGAAAACTACAAGAGAAGTGAAAAGAAGCCACAAACGTAACTATTGGGGAAGAAAAAAAAAAAAAACAAAAAAAATAACTATGGGGAAAAAAAAAAAAAAAAAAAAAAAAAAGAAAAAGAAGAAAAGCCCTGATGTTTTTAAGGGGTCTTATTCATCACTTTTCAACATTTGTATGCTGGCTGGCACAGTAGTGAAAGCATGAAACACTTGAGCTTTTTCTTGTAGAATGCCAAGATTTGTGTCATTTCCTCTTGTCAGTTGTACAGCAGTTAGGGAATTCACATGCCCAATGAAAGCAACACTGATGGTGAAGCAAAGAACTAGTTCCAGGGACTTTTCAGGATACCAAGGGTGTCAAAGACAAAAGCGTAATGTGAGGAAGTCCAGAGGACACCATCTTGCTCTGACTGCCAAAGAAGAGAAATGGAGTCCAGGCTCTCTCTGGGCCCCACAGGTAGGTTTGGGAAAGATCATACACGTAGAGAAGACATGGTTGAGGTAATAACTCCCTCCAGTGAAGGACCTAACTACATTCCTAAAAGTAGGAAAGGCTTTGGGAAGCTGGAGTCATCATCTCTGGGACCATATTTTACCAACTGTTAAGATGTGCAGCATCCTGTATCTCAGCCAAAGCCAAAATGAAGATTGTGTATTCCGACATGAGGTCCTGCACTCCACACCTAAACTTTCTGAACCCTCGACCCTTTGCTTGAAAAATCGTGAACTTCAGAATCTGAAGCAGTCATTCCACTGCTGTCTGCCACTGACTTTTAGGATCCTCCATTTCACAGGAATAGGAAGACAGAAATTCTAGTTCAGAAAAGCGAGATTTTGGTTTTTTTCTAAATGAAATGTGGGATATGTGACAAGGAAACCTGTTCTTTACTAACCACAAACAAAAGCAGCAAAGTGTAGATGGCTCCCATCTCTTTGTTCCAGTAGTTTATGTTATGAGTCAAAAATTGCTCCAACCCCACCTCATGCTGAACTAGATGAACTCCAGAGATCACTTGCAACCCCAACTATTCTGTAGTAAAGTGACCCCAGTTCAACTATCTTTAAGTACCAAGCTGGGGAGGGAGGACAAGGAACTAGCCATGCTACGTATGTTCCATTTTAGTTTATAAAGGTTGCTAGAAATAAAACTAAGATAATTTAGTCTCCAATTTGTCAGCAAGTGTTCTCAAGACAAGGAATTTGGATTTACACCACTGATCTGACTTCCCTTTAGCCAAGGATGATAAAAAGCATGGCAAAGAACTGTAGACTTGTCTACTTCAGCATTAAACATTTTGGGTTTTGGTTGATGTCTCTACAGGTGAAATATTGTATGTATTAAAGAAAACAACAGAATTTGCTGTACTGAACTTTATAGTGTTGGTCCTTGTCTTCTGCCAGGTAGTGCTTGCTGCTTGGAAGATGGTGTTCTCCCCATTTCACCCCCATAATTCACAGGGTCAATTATGCAGAGCTAGACAGAGAGAGCAGGAGAATTATTTCCTGACCCCAGGCACTGTCAGTTGAAAGATTCCTCTATCTTTAGCTGGTGATGTCTTGATACCAACAGAAAGTTATTGCCACTGCTGGTAAATAAAAGCATTTAAAAACCATTACAGCAAGATATGTAATAGGTTTTCTTTCCATCAAGATCTCTTTGTGCTGTTCAAAACACAAGCAGGGATGAGCCTTTCTCCCAGTGGTGGGCGGTAACGGTCAGAGCTCCTCTGACCTCCTCACATCTGACAGCCCTTTCCCTCTGCTCTTTAGGGAGGGAAAGGTTGAAGGTCACCTCTGCCTTTCTTGTTTCCTTCCCTGATGCTCTCTGAGAAGGAAAGGCCTGAAATTCATATCAGTGACATCAAGTACAGGGTCTGCTGTGCTACTGCACTTTTAAATTAACAAAGCATCGAACATGGTCTCTCCTTCTCTCTCTGCCACTTGGCTTCTCTTCCTCATTTAAAGCTAAGCTGACAAAGCATCTTGTCTGCCTGATTTCCATCTAGGGCTGAGCATCCCTACTGCCCTCCCAGTGGCAGGCTCAGCTTCCCCATTCCTCAGTGATGATTGGACTCTAGTGATACAGTAGGATAAGATGGAGAGAAAGCTGATCTCATATGTCTGTCTCCCTCTTGAACCACCCAATACACTTCTAAGTTTATTTCACAATCTGTGTTCCTAAAAATATTTTCCAACGCACCCAACTCTTTGCCATTTCTTTTCCTATTTCTTTAAAATCCCATCCTTAAAACCACCATCACCACCAGTCTGTCTATGTGGTGGTGTAATGCTGGCTGACCCAACATGCCTGAAGAAGGCAGAAGAGGACCATGTACAGGTCAGGTTTTTAATACTTCCACTTACTGGAAATATCAAATCAAAAAGAAATAGAGAAAGAATTCAAAGAGGCATAAAGAAAGGTTCCTCTATAAAGAAGACAGGTTTCTAACTAGACAGCTATTTTAATCCACTCGCAACTACTGCTGTTTTCCTCTCTCTTGAATTAATGCATTCAGGACATGTAATTGTATATGATGTACAGCTACAACTCTGAAGCTCCTCACTTCCTTTTTTTCTTTTTTTTTTAAATGAAACATCAGGGTGTTTTGTTGTTGTTGTTGTTTTGTTTTTGTTTTTGTTTGGTTGTTTTTTTGATTGTTTGTTTCTCTTTGTTCTTCTTTCTGTTTTGGACAAGGACTTACTAAACAAGGCAACCTGAGTTGCTCAAGTCACTGAGTTTGCTCAGGCCTGAGGAGTTCATTCATTATCATTAATGCATTTAATTAGTAATAACAAATAATCATAAATTATGCAAGTGAAAATAAGTTGTGATCCCTGCCATAAATGTCTCAAAATCTAGTAGGCTAGTAGATTCTTTATGGAAGAATGCTGGTCAAATTAACTGAAATCAGAAACATCACATCAAATAAACCAAGGTTTGGGTTTTATTGTGTGTGTGTGGGTGTGTGGGGGGTAGGGACGGGGTGTGTGGGGGTGCTGTGGTTTTGTTTTGGTTTTGTGGTGGTTTTTTTCCTTCCCCTTCAAAATTATGCACAGAACACTTAATTCCACCTTCCAAGACTGTGTTTTAGGTCAAATGTCCCCTTTTCTCTGCTAAACCCACAGATCATTTTCTCCTTTAAATGCAGATAATTATCTGTGTTTGAAAAAAAGATAATTGAAGGACTTCTGATGAAAGTGAAATTTCCCCACAATTCAAATAATAGTTCTGAAAGCCATTTCTTGTGAGAGCAATAGTTTAGCTGTCTTACATCCCCAGCCTTCACAGGGTTGGGCTCCCCTGCCAGGCTACAAATCCCATGGTGCCCCCCATCCACAGCATTTGCCTGAGGCACCACGACAGCTCAGGTCTGGCCGCTTGGAAATTGAATTTCAATTTGAGAAAAGTCTAAATGTTCTTCTTCAATTGAAGATGTCAGACTAAAACGTCTCAGTGTTTCTGGAACTCCTTGTGCCAAGGTGGGTTTTGATATTCCCCCTTTTCATTCCAATCCAGAAAAAAACCCAAATGTTGACAAAACTGTAATTGCTTAAGTCAGCTTTCCTATTTAGGTTCGTTTTGTTAGAGTAATGCAGAAGGCTGTGAGGGCATTTCCACTTCTGTTTAGTTCATTTAGGAAGTTTTAAAATAAGGTGGAATCTGTTGCCCTCTTGAAGGAATAATAGTGTTTGGTTTAACTATTTTAACTAAGGCTGTGGTTAAACATTACAGCAATCCAAGCACATGGCACCAGCTAAAGGGTCACAAAAGCTTCGAGCACATGAAATAAAGTGCTGATCTTAGATACTGCTGCTTCAAATGTCTTTGATGTTTTTTGATGCTTTAACTGTGCCTCAAAAAGTTTCAGACTGAACGTAGGGTTCAGATAGAATCTGGGATTAATGCCCGATTGTAGAAAATCTATTTTCTATTCTTCTATGTAAAACTAATGTTAAAACTTGAATATTTTATCAGAGCTAGCTAGTTCAGTGATGTAATTTGATTGTGCGTTCACACCTGACCTGGATAAATTAACACCACAGTGCTGAGTGCATAGCTTCTGTACTAGAGATTTTGGTGCTATATATAATCAATTGTCCTCTGTCAGCTGACCTGATGTAACTCATCAAATAAGTGTCCTTAGCTCTGCCACCCCTGCAGGCAGAAGATGCCATGAGAAGCCCAGAAGCTGGATGGAAACTCATTAGGATAGGTAGCACGATAATTTTAGGCCATGTGGCTACACTTCCATCCAGTGTGGTTACACTAGTACAAACCTGTTGCAGATGAAAACTGAGGTTCATTCCTGATCTTAGAACCATGGACAAAACTAAATGCAATATCAGATACTTGTGAGATAGCACCAGTAATGTTTAGTCACCTACAAGTTAAATATAGATTTTCTTAGCTGCTAACCGTGTCCAATTCAATTGTGATCAGAACACTAAAGAACCCAGCTCGGTTTGTAATAACTGTAAAAAAGTAAACATGTCATACTTCATAACCTGCAAATGGCTGCACAGGCAGAGCCTGTGGATCCAGGCAGAATGTCTTGTCTCGGACAAAGGCCGACAGTGGATGTGTGGAAAAGCTCAGTAAGAGCAGGTGCTGATAATGCCTGGTGGTGTCTTCCTTGCCTTGAAACTTAATTGATAAATTTATTGACAAGGCGCATGATGCAAGGTACCATCATCACACACTTCTTTTACAGGGAGACTGACAAAGTGAAACTATCACCCTTCTGCCAGGGATCGACTTTGAGACACCCCTTTGGCAGCTGACAGTCTGTTGTTGGGCTCTCACATTGCAGCAGGGGAGGGAAAGGCATTTCAAAACATGTTTGTGAGACAACAGAAATCAGCAAAGGATACTCAAGGGCAAACATAGCACCTGAAACTACTTGTAATGCACATTTTGTTCCTGAGGAGGTAGAGCATGTTGGCAGTGTCCCCTTAACTGCACTGACACTGCAGAGCTGGTAGCAACAGACTCTCCCTGCCAGTAACCAAGTCGGTGGCGATGCAAAGACACATCAGATTACAGAAAATGCAACCATTCTGCTCTCAGAGCCTTTACTGAAATAGCTCACACTTTAATAACATTGCTTTTCAGTCCCCTGTTCCTCAGAGCATTTTGTAACTGGACCTTCTCTGCTCTCGCAACATCCCTCACAACAACTAACTCATTTCCAATGAAAACAGAAGATCAGATGCCTGTCCTGAATGCACCTGAGACCAGCAGCAGCAGGTGTGCACCTCCAGGATAACATGGACTTCAATGACAGTCATGCCTCTTTTTTAAATGCTTAAGAATAGCTCCATGTATAATTGAAATATTTCTGCCACACATTGCCATGTGTCAGTTGATCCTGACATATGACAGCTGCTAACTAAACAAGTAACACGGGCAATAACACAAATAATGTCTTTTAAAGCCAATTTAGGAACCGAATAGTTGAAACAAGGCCTCGTTGTATGGATGATTATGCTGAAGAAGAGTGAAGAGCTGCCTGAACTGTACAAAGCTAGGCTGACTTGTGGTCTTAATCAAAACTCTTTGTGGATTCTTTTAAATATCTAAAGTTGATGGGTTGAAGTGCACTTAGAATTATACTTCTAACTCTTGTGGAGAAACTACGTTGTGTTCCCAAGCCGTGACAAAAAACAGGGCAGTGAAAGTAAATCTTCCCATTTACTCTAGCGATCTTGGAAGATGTTCTGCCAGAACAGAAGTGACCTTTGCAGAGCTGCACAAAGTGACTGCCTAACAGTTCTCTTTTCACACCTTACTGAAGGCTACTCTTGATTTTGTGTGGTGTGTATCCTCTGCTCTCTGCAGACCACCACTGAAATCACCTGAACAGAGAAGATGACATCGAGACGGTGCCACCTCCAGTGTTCTGTTCGGACTGGAGAGTGACAAAACAAGACAATCTTCTGTCCTCAGCCCATGAATAGTTATGTTCTGAACCCTAGTGAAGAAATTTCCAGGATGAGCATAAAGATGGGGAGTTTGGCTGTGTGTTAGCACCAAGGAGATTTTAGGGCAATTTCTTCTTAGCAATGCCACGGACTGCATTACTTCACTACTGTTAAATATCTGTTAAGGAAAACGATGATGACTGATGGAGAAGTGAGAAATGGTTATGGGCCATATTCTGGCCATGTACTGGCCATTAGCACTGATCGAAAAAAAGTCATGCTCTATTTGGGCGACCTTTACCCTCTTTCCTACAATAATCAGAACCCGAATTCACCACAGACTTAGCTAAGTCTACTTATAGGCAACAGTGGCAGTCAACCTGAACCAGTCATAGGCACTGGTTGTTGGGTGCTGAGCAATGCTTGCAGGAACACTTAGTTGCTCACCCTACTGAGACCAAAAGAGCTGCCCTGATGAAGACAAGAATGATGTTTGAGAGCACCTTCATCAGGAAACACTTATCAGGATGGACAAACAGCCATGTGACATATTCCTGGCTGGAGGAGACGGTGGGGAGACCTTCACAGTCCAATCTACATGGCTATGGTGGCAGGTAAAAATGTTAACCCCAAATTAAATTGTTTCAGTCACAATAATGGCCAAACTTTCCTCTACTCTCTGTCAAAGCACAGGGTGGCTTGTGAGCAACATACTGCTTTCAGCAGGAAAATCAGTTTTCTGACTGCATAAGAATAAAAAAACCCCGAAACAAACCAGCAAGCAAAAAAACCCCAGAGAGGCAGCAGGGAAAAAAAGGGGTGAAGGGGTCCAAGTGAGCTGGTAAAATGTATGTCTGTCTCCCTAGACGCGAAAACACCCAACCCTATCTTCTGAACCAAAATCCTGATGTTGGAAGGCATGCAGGCTCAGAGGAAAATAACTGTAATTTGTGTGAAGAAGGCATTTGCAGCAATTCATTATAATTCCTTGCTTGCTGTCACCCGTCTCTAAAGTCACTGGCAATGCAGTACTTGTGTGAAGTTATTAAGGCCAAACTCTCTTTAGATTCATGGCAAGTGCCGAATGACAAGGCGAGAGCCCAGGCAGTGATAAAGTGAAGTGACATGCCATACCCCCTTCCTCTCCCCCACCCCATCACCACCATGCCAAGGATGAAAACACTGCAGATTTTGCAAATGAGAGCCACCTCTCCTCTCCCTGCCCTGTGCCGGGTTCTGCCTGACATACACACATCTCCTTGAAGCATGGACCCAGAGGAGGGAGAAGGGAGTGGAGAAAGGCAAAGGAAAATGTGCTTTTCCTCACTTTCCTTCCACAAAGATCACACAGGTTTCTCTCAGAGGTTCCCAGACAGATGGCATATATGTGAGATACAGGGATAGGCGGGTTGTGCAGAGGAGATATTCGGGTGGGAACTTTCCAGCTATATGAGATAAAGGCACATCTTCAAAAAATTATATATCTCTATATATAAATTGATTGCCAACTTATCTATATCTAGGTTTATCTCTCTATTTGTGTTTCACTGTTCATTTTAGTAATCCCAAGACTAGACAGAGGAGAGGAGAGTCTCTTATACAGACTCCCAGCAAATAAAATGTGTAGGTAAAAGGTGATCACTCTGGAGATCAGGGCTCCTCTCAAACTCCTTTTCTCTGTCCCTTCCTGTTTTTTCTTGCATCCTTGGCCTCTGTGTTTTTTTCCTTCCTCTGCCTGTCCCTTCTTTTCCTAAGCTGGGCAGAAAAATCAGCTTAAAGGATAATACTGCTCAGCTTTCAGTAGGATAACATAGCCAGCCCACTGGGAAGAGAAAACCTCAAACCCAACCAGAACGATGAAAACAAGCAGGTTATTAAAGGTCCTCCTAAAGCGACAGCTAAACCCGTGTTTGCAGATACTCACAGGCTGTTGCTCAGCAGTGAGGATCTCTGGTTCAAATCCAAGTGCTTGCCAACAGCAGGGTTGTAGTGGGAAAATATCCTCTCCTCCCTCCTAGCCCCTTACTCTGGAAAAGCCATATGCTATTTTAGCAGTGTAGGGATGCTCATAGGCTCTGAGCACAATCTGTCAGAAACCAAAGAGGAATCACCTTGCCCAAAAGACTTCCACAAGTTAAATTAACCTGCAGTCAGCTTCTGCCCATGTTAGGTTTCAAAACTGCAGCAAAACTTACATTGCCAAAACTTCAAACAGATGAGCAAGGCTGTTGAGAGGCATCTGATGGGACCAGGTATATAACTGCAGTTCACTGTGTTCTCATGACCTGGGTATGGTCATCCCCAAAGTTATCCTTCACACTGTGGTACTGATGACCCATGTCACCCCTGAGGCTAGGGAGAACATGTAGACCTTTGCAAGTATGTCTGAAAATTCAATCATTCAAAGTCTCGGGAAAGCAGGCTTGCAAAAAGTCTTCCCTAGTCAGTGCCTGCAGCCAGGGAAAGGTCCATCAGCAGCCACCCCTCACTGCTCTCCCAGGATGAAACACAAATGCTGTTGACTTTTTTGATCCTAGTAGGGCGAGAGAGGTTTTGCCTTTCAAGCACCTGAGGATTTCAAATGAGGTCACCTTCTTGATGGAACCAGCTAAGCATGTGGGACATGGATGCTCCATGAGAAGAAAGGAAAGGGGCCCTGACTCCCCAAAGGATCAGGAAACTCTTATTCCACTGAATTCAACAGGAGTTGGGTCTTGAAATGTACTGGGGAACCTAGGAGTGAGTTAACTCTAAGCAAAGATTTAAGGCAAGGGCACAGCATAAATGCACCTACTTGTTTAAATTAAAATTGCCCATAACCCTTTTATTTCCTTGCATCTGATTCTTCCCTGGCAGATGACAAGAAATTGCTGGTCGTTTGCGGTTTTTCTTGCAGTGAAAAGCCACAATCAATCACGCTTTCTTCTGACCCTGCAGTTACAGGGAAACAGAATGAGTCTGAGCTATATTTTCAGACTCCACAGGTTGCTCTGACTCTGTATTTGGTGCCGCATCCTCCCTCTCTGCTTCCATGTTATAAAAGATCAGGACTCTCTTTTATAAAATAGTTCTGGCATTTCCATTATCACACATGCCTGAGAACAGGGATGCGATTGCACTGAATAGTGTGAAAAAAAGAAAGGAGAAGGGGAAAAAAAAGAAGAAAAATCAAAGCACAGCCGAGTTGATTATTTAAAGAGCTGGGTGGAATTTGCCATCCTTTTAAAGCATCCTGGGCTCTGGAATATCACTGTGTCACTTAATGTTTGCAGTTAAGTATTTACAGATCTGTTTCCATGGCAACCGATTCTTCAAAGTTACTTTTACAATTCTGTTTTCTAAAATGTGTTTCTTTGGTTGATTGCACAGGGATATTTGGAAAGCAGCCAGGTCTAAATCATGATTTTTTTCCCATTAAGGAGAGGTCCTTTCTAATCATGTTTAGTTAGTTCTTTGATGGCTTTATCTTGATTCGAAAATGTATTTTGTTTTTTTTTGTTAGCAGGTGGGAGAGGGAAGGGGGGGAAACACGAACAAGCATCGTGGGACTTCAGCAAAAAAAAAAAAAGTGTTGGAAATTAGGAATGTGAAATAACCTTGTCTGAGTTGATTTTACTTATCCTTTCATTGTTTAGGAGAGTAGGCCTTTAACCACAACAAAATAAATAAATAAATGTCCCACTGACAGCTTGAATGCATTTCGAGGCCACAGGAGAAGATGACTCACTTATTAATTAGTCAGGGAGATGGCAGCATGGGGCAGGATGATGAACAGTAGAAACAGTGCAGACACTGAGACAGGCAGATTCAGTGCGTGCAAGGGTTGGTTGCCCCCAGCTGTACAGAAACACCTGAATGGAGCAGGTGAAGGTTGAACCCCACCAGAAATGAGACACCTCATGAAGCAATAGCAGGGAAACAGTCACGAGTTCTGCTATGGTTTCCTTTGCAGCTGTGGGCAAGGTAATTTGAAATGTGTCCTTGTGAAGACGTGAAGAATGTGTGTGTCCTGAGCCCACTGACCTGTGCTCTTCCCATCCTGCCAGAACCATCTTCCCATCCGTACATCTGCCCCCAGTCCTTCCCAAGCACACAGAAGGAAGCATGAGAGCTTAACCTATGAAACCAATACACTGGGAGCCATAAAAATATGTGGGATAGATGGGAAAGGGATGCATGCCCTTACTGTCCCTACCTGAAGTCAGAGACAAACTAAAATTTGTCAGGTTGACTGCTAAGAGATGGTGCTTAGCAGTGGTTTAGGATAGGTGTAAACTTTTGGACACATGTTGGAGGAAAAATCAGCCCAGATGTGCTTGTAAACCTCACCAGAAACAAAGAGTCCCGCAATGCTCCTTCCAGGAAACATTCAAGGTCAGGTTGAACTGGGATCTGAAAAACCTGATCTAGGTGAAGATGTCCCTGCTCATTGCAGGGACATTGGACTGGATGACCTTTAATGGTCCCTTTCAACCCAAACTATTCTGTGATTCCATGATTCTATGACTTTATGATTCTATGATTCTATGTCCCTGTTGATGGAGACAGGAAAAGTATCGTGTTATCTGGCTGGACTCACTGGTTGATGTAGCTGAAGGTGAGCCTTTTGTATCATTAATTGCCTACTCCTGTGCTACAGGAGGCAGGGAGGTGTATCTCCAGGGAAAGGTTAGGACCAGAAGACAGAATATTACAGAGTAATCAGAGTATCACAGAGTGTTTCCCAGGGTAGATTGGTGGGGTATCTGGCATTGATAAAGTAGATTAAATATGGACAGTATTCTGACAAGATAAAAAAGGATGAGGAGAGATCCATAATTTCCTATGTTTTGTGTGAGACAATATCAGATGGTCAAATCAAGGAATGAGGTGTCAGGACTCCCAGGCTCCCTTTCTAGCTCTGTCATTAATTAAGCATCTGACCACTCAGGCACTCTGTGCCACCACTAACCTAAACTTTCAGAATTGTTGTCGGATTCCATTAATTACTGTCTGCAAAGAGCTTAGAAAGCTACACAGGATAGATGTTAGACAGGTATCCCAGTTTTAATGTTAAAGTTCAAAATATTATAATTGGAGAACTGGAAAGAGGTGTGGAACTGAAACTGGAGCAACAGAATTACAGGAAAACTTAAAAAGTGAAGGAAAACAAAGGAAAAAGAAAATCCTGAGTAAAAAAGAAAAGAAAATGAAGACTCCTAGACAGGTGACAGGCCAGGTGAATTTTGGCCTACTGAGATAATAAGCCACTCTTTTTAAACTTTTTCACTTTTTCCTCTTGCTGTAGAAATGCTCCATTAACTCTCAGGAAGATGATTGACCATTTGCCCTCTCTAGACAAAGCTGAAATAGTAGAAACATCACAGCAAAACATATGACCCAGCTTTTGGCACACCCTGTGGCTCCAAACCTTTAATGCACAACACAGAGTCTTGGAATCTGAAGGGAGATGACAAAGAGACACTGCCTTGCTGCAATGTTTATTAAATGGACAACAAAAACTAAGAGGACCAGGAGAAGTTGCAGAGGGCAAATTTCCTCCTTGAGGGGGATGGAGGGACTTGATTTATCCTGATTTATTTACCTTGCAGTGTACTGAGTAAAAAGAAATCTTCATAATGCATGACCTTGAGGACAAAGAAGCAATAAGAGGTGGGTATAGTCACCCCCAAAAAAACTCAGAAAGGAGGGTAAAAGAAGAGGCAAAGAAAATCAAAATTAAACATAATAACAATGGAGTTTGGCAGTGACCTGTCATATTTTTAATTTGAGCTGGCTGGTGGTTTTTCATAGCCTCTTAAAACGGGATCCAAATCACAAAAGCAACAGGTGATAGTAACAGCCCTTTCCAGCTCTGCTTTCTTCTCCCTGGTCATTTGTTGACTGGTGCAGCTGAGTGAATGCTGAGAAAGACCTGACCTGCTCTGAATAACCAGCTCTTGAGCCTCCAAGCTCAAAATCACAGTTGGAGAAGGAACTGAAAAGCTCATCTGTGCTCAAAGATACAGATTTTCTGCTGCTGAAAATTAGTCCTTCCCTCCTAAAAGCAGCAGAGGCACGACTAAATAAAATACTTTTAGGAACCATTCTCCAGCCCCAAGATGAACTGGCACAGTCTGACCACACTCACAGCAAGTAGGTCTATTATTTTGTGTGGGCCCTGCTCAGAGGAGCGGGAGAGAAACCCCATAGAACAGACCATTGTTAGCCAAGCCTGGACATGAGGTGATGTGCTAATGCCATGAGATGTGGCATAAGGATGTATCAGCACCCATGAGCATGGAGAGCCTGCTGGAAACCCAGTGGGTAGGGTAGGGTGGAAGGAGATGAACCTGGCAGAAATTTATTCACACTACTTTTGGGAATGGTCCTTGATATGCATTTTCATGTAGGGGCAAGTGATCAATTTGGACACAGGCCAAAACTGTCAAGGGATGTGCTAATGGTTCTGCAGTGTGGGAAACTGTAGGGTAGGGCATATGCCAACATCCTGGGCTGTTCTATTTACAGGTAGAGATGTAGGCATTATTGCCTACAGGCAATAATTGCCCATAAGGGCCTTCACTCGCTCTTTGCTTTACACGCTGTGGAGAAACTCAAAGCCAAAAGACACTATGGTGTACGTTTTCTGGAGCTCTCTTTAACATTGTTTGCTATTATTTCATTAGGATACAAGTACATATTTTTTTTCTCCTTGTTTATGTGGGAAATATGTCAGAGAGGAGTCAAGACAAACTAGGCTTTCTCTCATAAGCTATGCTCTATAACACATTCATTATTTTTATGAAGACATCTTGGAAAGAAACTTTTCTAAGCCAGCAACTCTTTAAGACTTTCATATACAGTGTAATAAGTCTTTGTCCAGTCCTTCTGGAATGAAACAAGTTGACTTCACTAATAGTCTATTGAGTTCTCACATCTCTATTATAAATAATTTTAGTTGCAGACATTTAATTAATGTTATAAATACACTATTTATGATGTGCTTTGGGAAAAATACTAGTTCCCTCAGTATACATCATGTTTGGGTTTATTGTTTTACTTTGCCTTGCTGCAGTGGCCAGGTGCCTTGCAGATTCCAGAGCAATCACAGCCCTTGCTATGGGGGCTCTGCCTTCATATTCACTCTGTCTCTGGGGAGATGGGAGCTTACCATCTTCCTGTGGTCTTTAGGCATCTAATTTAAATGCAAATGGAGTGAGTAGCGTGCAATTGAGGTTCATGTAAGGATTAAGTGCCTGAGAGTTAGATGCCTACCCTGAGCTTGTCCTTAGCTTCCCTAAGCAGTGAGAGGAGAGCAACAACAACCTGAATATTCACCTAGAAACAGTCAGGTGATTCGCACTCATTGCCTGCCCATTTTTCTCTGCTGGACCTAAAAGAAAATCAGGGAAGCTCAGACCTCTTCCCCTGACTTCTAAATGTTAAAAATAAAAGATAGGAATCCCACTCCTATATAATGAATAGAGATACACAGAGGTCTCCAGTTTTCACAGCATTGGCTTCAGATAGCTACAGCTGGACAGCATGAACACTCCCCTCTGTGTTCAGGCTTTGATCCATCGCTGTGGCTTTCCATCTAAGAAATGTGCTGTCAGGCTTGGATTTCCAAAAGGAAGTCAGAAAAACTATGCTTGGGTGAAAGTCCCTGTCTGTAGCAGGCCTCAGTGAAAAGCCAGGACTGAGTTTTCCTAACAATGCCATTTCATGGAGTGGTAGGATTGCCTCCAACAGAACGGGTTTTGCAACAAAAACGTTTGGTGGCTACACTGTGGTTTATGCAGTAATTTCCATCAGAGGATCTAAAACTTCTTACTCAACTCACTCTAGAAGAGCTGAAAACTCATGTGATGTTTGGCATTGTCATGACTCAGAGGTTTCTTTTTTTGATTGAGTACGCTGAGGTACATTAAGCTATCAGGCAACAAGAAGCACACAATGAGCCAGTAAAGCATCTGACAAAATACAAAGCTACATATATGATCCTGTAGTTAAAGCACAAATCTAAGAATTTAAAAAGACTGGAATATGTGGGGTTTTTTTATGTAGATACACATTGTAAATCAGAACATTTAATTTTATCCAATGACATCTCTAATTCTTCTCAAAATGCATAAAAAGTCTCCCTTTGCCTTGACCAAGTAAATGTGCATGAATAGCCTTAGGGGTTTTATTCTCTGGCCACAGAGCACCTTGAACACTGGACTCTCATTTCCAGTGTGGATCAAGTGATGCTGCTGTTTTTGTCATTAGCTGGAACAGAAAATTTGTAATCCTTTTCTAGAACTAAAAGTACGAGCCTGTGTTCAGTGGAAGGGTCCTTGATAACAGCGGAACTTTCTTGCACGTACAAAGCATAGTGGTGTTCCTTGTGATTGTGAAACTTGTTCTGATGTGTTGGTGGAGCCTGTAACATTTCACATGTGCAACATGTGCATGTACACACGTACTCTCTCACTCACTCACTCACACACACACACACATACAAGATAGAGTCTTCTGCCACTTTTTATCTGGCAACATATTAATCTTGCGTTTCGCATTCTCTAAAAGCTTCACCATTATAACATAATTACTGCTGAAATTGACCTTTAAAATATATTCCAAATTTCAAATGTCTTTAAACCCCTCAGTGAGCACCATTTTTCAATTTCACATATTGTTTTCTTTTTTAGGAGAAGTGGGACAAAAGATGGGAAAGAGCATTAGCAAATGAATGTCAGCATGTGAAATATGCATGTAGTGATAAAGCAAAATCTTGCAAAAAATTTACCTGGGCATTTTTAATATCCAGTTTTCAAGCAGTTACAATTTCCCTTAAGCTAAATGAAAATGTAATAAGACTAACTAAAATGTTGCATTTGTGTCTCACCCTTCCCTAAAGTAATTCAATCAATCAGTTTAGCTTCACTAATATTCAAATGTATATCTGAAACTGGCAATATTAAAGTTCAAGTACTCCTCAGCCTCTAAATACATTTAAACTACCTTTATTAGAACATGCACTTTCCTAAATTAGTATTAGTACCTAAAATTGGTTGTGTTTCTAACTACCCTTAAAGGAAAACATAACCTTGCCTGCAAATGAGATGTTGAACTGTATGTGGAGGCAGATTTCTGTAACAGAGTGTCTAAGACTGAAAATGTGCATATTATAATGCACTGATGAACTTGCGTGTGCTCACATTACTGTGCAAATAAGAAAGTATAAAAACACGTGGTACAACTTACATCGAGCAGCATTTGCACCCAGCTTTGTTCCTTCCATCTCCCTATCTCAGGCAAGGGAGGGCAGAGGATACGGAGGAGAGCGGAGAAAACTCCTACCTCCCACAGGGTATCCAGGGGAAGGACTGCTGAGGAAGGGCACTGTCCCTTCGGCCAGGGCAAAGCTGACATGGGTTTATTCATGTGGTTTTCAGTTGTATGGTATCCTGGAGAAATCCTGTCTGGAAAAGACAGCTCATGGATCTCTTACTCTGTCATCCCCCACTCAGGCAAGTGTACGGTCTTCACACAGGACCATTGCACAAGTGGTTTTTCTCACGCTTGAGAGCTTACGTTCCAAGGATGCTTTGCAGTCTCAAGCTAGCCAAAGCTGCTTAGACTGGGGTGGGAGGGAAGGGATAAAAAGCAAGAGGCAACTGTACCCACAGAGGCCCCCAGCCTGTGAAGAACTTTCTGCACTTCAGAGGTTGCTTTGAGCCCACACTGGAGCCAAGGGTCTGAAGATAAGCATAGCTCTGGCTTTACACTCAGCTTTTCAGACCCCTTACATGGTCTCATCTCTGTCCTGTTGACAAAACTTCCTAAACCCCTGAGCAAAGCCTGGGCCTGCATTGCACCTGCAGAGGAGATGAGGTATTGCCTGCGTGCCCTGCAAACCTTTATAGACGCATAGAATCACCCAATAGTTTGGGGTGGAAGGAATCTTAAAGATCACCTAGTTCCAGACCCTCTTGCCATGGGCAGGGACAATTCCCAGTAGATCAGATTGCTTCAAGCCCTGTACAGTCTGGCCTTGGACACTTCCAGGGGTGGAGCATCTGGGCAACCTGTTTCAGTGCCTCACCACCCTCATGTTTTGTGCAGACCCTGCCCTATATGACCAAGAGGATGCTGACACCCCAAACACCCCAAACTTCAGGGGACCATCTCCAACCTTGGGAGGCATGCGGACAACGACAGGCAGGCAGTAACACTGCCAATGCACGGGTTGGGCAGCTTCAAGACGGACACAAAAGAGGACAGCCTCACTGAAAAACACTGGGTTTGTGTCCATTCACCCCAGCTGAAGATCCAGTCCATTATTTCCAATTAGGTTTGATGGAGGATTAATCCAATCTCAAGTGTCAGTGTTCTGCCCCCTGACAGCTGCTTACAGTGTGACGCGTGTGCAGTAACCTGCTGGCCCACCTTACCTTTTGCTTTATAAAAAAATGCCATGCAGAGTCAAGCTTGGTAGAAATGAAGACAAATGAAAATAATTGGAAATCTCATTAGTGACCATCCAACAACTTTGCTGAAAGGTAGAAGGTTTTTTTGCCTTCCCTCACACACACCTGGTTTGGGTTGTGAGGTTTTGTTGTGCATGTCCTACACACACACCCACACCTTCTCCTTCATCCCTTCTACAGGGTGGTGAGATAATGCAAATAAATTGCTCTGCCTCCTTTTCACAAAGGTTTACATATTGTTCTGTTGATAACGTTTTTGGTATGCCTAATAGATATAAGGGGGAAATATCTGTCTGTAGCACTTCTAAAGTTTGTGTATTATCTAACTAGCTCATACTGCTTTAGAGGCTTTAAGCCCTCCATAAGAAGTCCTTTTGCCTGTGAATCTTTTATGTTACACCTAGGTGTCCTCATTATAGGGGCTCTACTATTTGACAAGCAATGCTTGTCTCTACAGTCAGTGATGAACACAGCATGACAGGCAATGTGTGCCTCTGTCCAAAGCACTGAATCACAATAAAATGGTAAATTACTGTCTGTCATAGCTAGAAACTGCAGTGAGTAATATTCAATTCCCTATTCTACATAAGATGAGGTGGTGGCGGGGGAAGGGTGCACTCATTTGGTGCTGGTGGGAAAAGCTAGTGTTACACTCCTTTTTATTTAATCTTTGCAATTGAAAACGTACCTGGGGACTGAGAAAGAGAGCAAAAGAGGGGTTGTAGCAGGAGGAAAAAAGATGAATTACTGGCAAATGGAGTCATCGCTAGAATATTTCTGGACAGCTCAGAATTTGTTGTTGTTTGGGGATCATCAGGACAGAGATATTTGCAAATGGGATTCACTCTTCTCACTCTCTGGCAGAAATACGGAGTTCAGTTTCGATTAAAATGCAATAATAATTGTGAGTTGGACTGTGTGTCACTGCTTCTCAGAAAAGCCCCCATTAGAGAACCTCTATTTTAAAACAAGCCATTCATCATCAGAGTATAATTTCCAGTAAATATATTGTTTGTTCAACTGTAATGTTAGAGATAATGTTTAAAATTCTCCCCTCATATCTCATTATGAAATAATTGATAGCAACATGGCCATTTCTTTTCATTTGTGAGGCTTTTTTTGTTGTTGTTTTTCTCCCCTCTTCCTTTAAGGCAAACTCTTGAAACAATCAATATCAGCAGTTTCAAAAGTGTGATACAATAAATAAATCTCTCAGACAATGACAGAGAACATCCTTATTATAATAAATTTACCATAAATAAAACTGTGTGTGATATTCCTAAGAGCCATTTTACATGAATGCCTTCAAATTTTGTGCAAGGAGAGAGGAGAAGGAGGAGGGGGTGGGGGGAAAAGAAGAGGACAAAGATGTGTATTCAACAAATTGCTTCATTCTCAAAATATATTACATTTGGCTTGCTGTATGGTGCATGCAAAGAAAACTCCTTTCCCCTTGCAGAAACACACTGTAGTGTTTGGAGTTGTTCAATAATATTGGCCTTGGTTACCACATATGCATCCTTTTTTAATAAGACACATTGCTACAGCAATTACTGCATTACTAATTGCTACATTGTTACAGACTTTGTCACTTATCTGTTGTCTCACAAAACACTTTTGGAGTCTTTCTCTTGAAATATTGTAATAGACCAAAATCAATAAGCACCAGCTATTTTGGCCATGGAGGTCCAGTTTTGAAAGGATCCAGCAAGGACACACAGAACAAGTTTAAAGAGCAATGCAAGTCTGAAATGTAGTTTATACTCTCCTTGGTACAGTACAAAATTTCCTGTTTTGCAGACTTTTCCTCTCATTTCATATGCCACAATCAGGAATTTCATGTGAGATTGAATTTCCAGAGAAAATTTCTCCTCTCCCTCTCCTTCCCATCCCCTCTGGCTTTTAGTAAAACTGTGGCTCCACCAAGAATCTGGCATCCAGCTCTCTCAAGCCTAAAAAGTATGCTTTAATTTAAGTACATATATAAGTGATTTGCTGAAGAGGAGTCAAGCATATTGTTAACCTTACAGAGATGTCTTCCTTGACTTTGAACAGCATACTTCAGGTGTCCACGCTAAAGACCAGAGTAAGGAAGGGCAGATTTTTATGCAAGACTTGTGATCTGTTAGGATTTGATATTGGTCCTGGGACATTGCAGTACCCAGGTGGTAATACAGGCAGAACCAGAGAAGATGGGCTCCTCTGAAATTCTGGATTGATTGGATTGAAATACTTCTTTGCTTAAAATCTTATGCTTTCCTACTGACTTGTGCTGGTGTTATCTGAACTTCAGAACTATATTTTTTAGGGGAAAATGAAGAAATAATACCTGGTAGGTGGTATATGTTTTGTTATTAATAGTAATACTCGGCACTCAGTTGTCACTTTTCATCTCCAAAGCACTTTACATAATTAACTAATTCATCTTCACCATCCCTGCATGAGATGGAGCTTTTCACTGAGGCAGCACTGCGAGCTCATGTATTCACAACTGACACTGTTCACAGGTGGGACTGATTTTGGGTGAAAAACAGCTGACCTCTCCTAAGGAGAGGTCTGTCTTATAACCTTGTGCATGGATATGTGCAGGCTTGAGAACATCTAAGGAACCTGATGGTGCAGTTCCAGAAGGAACTGATAGATAAAGTGGCTAAGCCACTGTCCATCTTATTTCAGAAATTGTGGCAGTCTGGAGAATTTCCTACTGATTTGAAAAGGATAAATATAAACCCACTTAAAAACAGAAAAAAGGAAGACCTCAGGAACCACAGGCCAGTCAGGCTCATCTCTGTGCCCAGAAAGTTCACAGAGCAGATTCTTCTGGAAACTATGCTAACGTGTGTGGAAAATAATGAGGTGATTGGTGACAGCTAAAATGTCTTCACTAAGGGCAAATTGTGCCTTACATATTTGGTGGCCTTCTGCAGCGGGGTTACAGCCTTGGTGGATAAGGGAAGAGTGACTGACATCATCTACCTGGATTTGTGCAAAACATTTGACAGTGTCCCACACAACCTCTTTGTCTAAACTGGAGAGACATGGATTTGACACATGGACCACTTAGGGAATAATGAATTGGCTGGATGGTCACACTCAGAGAGTCATGGTCGATGGCTTGATGTTGAAGTGGGGAGAACAGCGACGGGTGGTCCTTCTCAGGGGTCAGTATTGGGACCAGTGCTGTTTAACTAAAGGAGTATTTACTATGAAAATGCCGGCACATGGTATCCCAAGAAACACCCAAAAGCTCTGTCTACGCATGAGGAGAGGGGTACTGTGGAGAGCCTGTTGTAGTGACTCCCCTCTACAGGGCTGTCCCTGTGCTCTCATGACTCCCCAGTCCTCTGAGTACTTGGGGGGTGCTGGGGAGGGGCTGCCAGTCTTATCAGTTTGTCCACACCTATAGGACCTCCATATCCATTCAAAGCCATTCTCTGTTGTCAGTGGAATCTAGTGGAAACAATGGAAACAGGGTGCTGCTCAATTCAGGTCTGTTGTCAGAACCTGCATGTGAAGAACACTCCTGTGAAATCTGCCTTTCCTTGTGTTTAGGCTGCCACCAGCCTTTCCAAGAAAATCACAGCAGTGACAAAGGGCAACCTGTGGAGTTGGCTGTAGGCTGCATGTATTTGCTGACATGATTACATTTTTTTGTTCTATATTTTTCCTCTTCTTATGTGATGACAGAACTTTTGCATTAGGACCCAATCCAAAGCACCTTGAAGTTTGCTTTTCTGCCCTTTTTGCAATGGGCATATCTATGGTCCAAATACCTCCACCCTCTCTGCAAACAACTTGGAGGAACTGTTTTAATCCTGCCAAAAGCCCAGACCTGCAACCATGACTTCAGTGGCACAGATCTTGACCCTGCACTTAAGATCATAAAAGGCATCTCCCACTGCTAAGCTCTGGGGAATACACAGAGCAAAGCAAGAGAATCTAGTTTTAGTGGACAGCAGAGGGCAGAAACCCCATGCAGGCACCCTGCTGGATTCTCCTTCTTCCCCACTGGCATGGAAAACTCAGAGACAAATGACTTCTGTCACAGGCTCCCTAGAGTGACACCAAAAATTAGGCTGCACAACCTTCCCATGGGTTTAGGCATGTGCTCTGCTGACTGTGGGAAGCAATGAGCATTTTTCCCTGGTGCATGGCCAACCTCACGTGCATGGGAGGACCTCTCAGCCAGGAGGTGATTTGTCAGAACTCACAGTGAAAGTCAAGCCCGGCAATTATAAGGAGTGGCTGCACTTAAAAGAGAGATGTAGAACACCCCAGCACGCACCTGGATTTATCATATTGAAAGAACATAGTCCTCTTTCCATGCAGTTGCAGTTTTTGATAAACGGCCTACATTAGGGTACCTCAAAGGTGCTCTGCATCATTAATTACCAGGGTATATGCCAAAGAGGAAGTTAATAAAACTCGTCTCTTGCATGGAAGTCAGAAATCTTACTACCTGATGATTCCTGATGGAAGAAGATGTTTCTGAAGCTACATGTGCAACCTTGTACAGGTAATAATAACAAAACACTCAAGGGAGTCTTTTATGTTTGAGAATGTCATTTTTCTTTTTGATTTATAGGATACTAATGGCTTTTTTCCTTTTCTCCCTTTTTTTTTCTTTTAATTTTTTTTTGAGCCAAGAGCCATGGTAAAAATCAACTGATGACGCTCAGATTCAGAGAGAAAAACAGCAGAGAAAAGAAAACAGAACAGAATAAAATGGGACAAATAAGAGTCCCTCTGGGAGGAATGCCAGCCGCTAGTTTTGCTATTATTATACTGGAGAATCTTATAAAACTCTAGCCATTAATAACGGGCTCTGCCAGATATTGATAATTTATTCAAATTGTAGGTCTGGATTTGAGGGAGCAGATGTTCCTCATGCAGACACTTTCAGAAAATGAATTCCAAAGAAACAAAATAACATTCGGTGCTATCAGTAGAGAGGAAAGGCAGTATTTTAGTGTGCAGTAAACATCTGGACTGTCTTCTATTTTTATTGCCTCTCTTGCCCCTGGTTCCCTCCTATCCATCCACCCTTACTGTTGGATGATTCTGCTACTCGTCTTCTTTGATGTCAAATAAATAAATAAATACACTGTTTAGCCTCCTGCCTGTGTTAGAATAGATCATGACAGATTTCACTAGGAGTAATGGGACCTGACCAACTTCAAATCACTTTGAGCAGGAGCAAAACCTCCAAATAAGCCACCTATTAGGAAGGGTAGAAATTAATTTTGATCGAGAACAAATTTTTTTCTGGTCATTTCACTGTTTTGAGAATGCTCTACCCAATACAGGGCTTAGTTTTACCCTCCAGCAAATTCACAGATGTTCCCGCTTTCTCTTTCCCTCTGCCTTGCTAGGCTGGAGGAAGACTGGATATTCATAACCCCAAAGTCTCCCTGTCACAGATGGTCCAAATTGAAGCAAGCTGTTCTATCACCTTCTCCAGTTGTTGGCCGCTCCATTTGAAACCACCCTAGACATGGTGCAACAGAATGTGCTGTGTGTCCAAAAACTGTTAAACATATTTCCTTGGGCACAGTGACAACTGTTGATGAACAGTAAACTGCAATGCTTGCTACCAGTGGTCCTGTTCTCTCCAAAAAAGAAGCTAATCTCTAGGACCAAATCCAGAGGTCGTAGTGAGATCATGTTGGCCTGATCTTATCCCTGGGAGATCACTTTGCTTTCTGCAGATCAGTGTGGTTCTGAACTGCTCGGATACATAAGTAGGTCCAAGACTGCCCAGGGAGCTAGGATGGTGGTCTAATTTTCAGTGCTTTGCAAATGGCTGTACAGAATTACATTCCCAACCAGTTCCATTTTACAATTCCCATCCTTTTCCAGCTAATCTCATGCAATAATTTGTCTTCCAACCAGTCGCACGTTGCCATCTGTCTCTGCTCCTGACTGATCCCAAGTTGCCATCTGCCCCTGGCCGGCCTTTTTTTAGCTGTACCCCATTTGGAGAGGAACATGATGATGCTGACGGATGTCAGTCCTTCAGACTGCCTAGTCCAACCCTCTGACTGACTTTTGGCTTTCACAGCCCGCAGAGACTGAGGCACACCGCTCCCCATCACAGAGGCAGCCTCCCTCTTTGCAGTAACTGCTACAAAGGATTGTTTGCAAACAAAAGGAACCAAGGGAGGATTAGCCCAGGGAGCGACACAACAGGGTGTGGGAAGTACCAGGGAAAGGGGAAGAACAGGCACAAGCAATTTATTTGCACAGGGTGTGCAGATGCAGCTGTGGGTCACTGCACATGCCGAATAACCCTAAAACTACTTAAGAGTCTCTCTGTTTGCTCCAACTTCCTCTGCCCATTGTCTGCAATGACAGGCATCCAGGGAAGGTTCTTGCAGGGTAGGAGCCTAGAAGTGATCATATCTAATTTCCCTCCAAAGCTTGACTTATGGCTTTTGAGACCTTTTCATGACGAATTTGCACTGTTTCTGAAGCTGTCAGTCTTGGAAGTATTTTCCCTTTGTGAGAGAAACAGAGCGTAGTTGTTGCAGTATTCCTATTGTCTCCTTTTTGTCTTCCCTCTGTTTAGGTGACAGCAAAAACCTCCTAGTTTCACTCTGATGGTGACAGCACTTCACAGTTGGATAGTAGAAGGGAAGTGGAGCTGTTAGTTCACTTTCCATCCTTTGCAATGCTGCTTTGGCCTCTAATGCTGCACTTCCCATGCATAATGTGTGGAAAAGAGTCGAAGGATGAGGGTCTAGAAAGTGTCTCCTAATTTTTCCAGTGCCCAGTTACCAGCTGCCACTAACTTTGCAAACTTTATTGACTACTGCTATGTCTGGTGCTAAGTATCTTCAGACTTCATTCCAAGTAATGGGAAAAAAAACCGAGGGGCAATCAGCTAGTTCCATGATGAATGAAGCCCATGTCACTCAGAGAAAATGAATATTTCTTTGCAATAATGACCAGATGGTAGCAAGACTCAGATCCAAATTAAAACATGCATGATAAATGCCAAGAAAACACAGAAAGACAAAAACCCAACCTGGAGTGAAATCTCTCTATAAATCTTTCCCCCCTACAACACAGGCACTTCTAATGGGAATTAAATTATTAAGAGATGTTGCAAGGAGAATACAAATGTGAGACTCTTCCTCCTTCTTGGAACTTTTTGAAAGAGTATTTCAGCACAGCCAGCTGGCTTTTCTTCTCCGTATGAGACAGCACTGGGCTGAATAGGATCTTTTCATGTAGAAGCACAGGCAAAATACTAATCCAGAAAATAAATTATACATTGGAGTTGGCATAGAAATAGCATATATTTTGCCTTCTGTAGAGTTGACCTATGGAACTCCTTGCTGCAAGAAATTATTGCAGCTGAAGGTCTTCAAGGACTAAGAAAGGGGGTAGTGTTTGGAACTAGATGTCTTTAAGGTCCCTTCCAACCCAAGCCATTTTATGAGTCTATGATTCTATGATTTGCAGATAGTAATAGCATTCAAAATTATACTAAACAGAGAAAATGTGGGGAGTGGTTTTACAATATCTTAGTTCCAGGTGGATAAAAATAATTTTTTATCCAGGATTTAAAAATAAATTACTGGTGTTAGAATGAAGTGCTGTTATGAAAAATGTAGAGTCTGCAATTTTTTTCTGATACTTTTTCATGAGGTATATGATATTTGAAAGTGCTATGATCGTAACAAAGGACAACAAGTACTGCTGGAGCTGATCTAATATGGCATTTGCAGGGATATTTGAAGGAAGTCTGTGTTTTGGCATCCTCCTGAATGTCTTCTAGATGAGCCAAACCTAGATTTTCACTCTCCAAACAAGTAATACCCTCAGAAACCTTATTTTTCACTGCGTCTTTCTGATCCTGCATGATCCCTGCTATGTCCCCTTCCTTCTCTTTGCAAATTTCACAGTCATACAAAATAGACGGTCTCTCAGGGGACTGGCTGGCCTCTCCCTGTCGGCATTGACACCTTTTCCCAGCACTAAGTTAATGAGAAATATTAAATTACAGAGGCACATGCACGCTTTGGAAAGAAACACGGTGTTTGATCCCGCCAAACTGCCAAGCTCTACTTAAAACCGATAACAAATGTTCTTCCACAGCAAGATGTGATTAGCTTTTATACCTGTGCAGATTGTACAAACACACAGGAGGGAGCTTTTAAATATCATTGATTTGCCTATTTGAAATTATTAATTTCAAATTCGGCTGGAACAACCTTTGCTAAATTACACTGTGCCAGTGGGAGTTAGAGGACCCACAAGTCTAAACTTAACTTAAGAATGGGAGGAGGGAGAGCTAAAGAAGAAGAAAAAAAAAAAAACTGAAACAACTAAAAGTCCATTTAAACTCAGTAGGTTTCCAGTTAATTACATTTTCACACCTATCCCAGTAGTTACAGATGTATTTATAATGTATGCCTGCCTCTGTGGTTACTGAATACTTCATTCTCCACGGACTCTAAGAGCCAGGATTTCTTTCCTACATATAAAAGACCTTCCATTTTAATTGGAGTCACATCCAAATACTGTCTGGGTTCAATTGTAATGGCTCCAACTAATTTTCTTCCCTTCCCATTTCTCCCCTTCTTTCCCCCTCTCTTCTCCCCCGTATAAAAGGAACAATTAGATGCCCAGTGTGGAGACATCCCCGATATCTGGAGAAGCTTGTTTGAGGACATATCCACCATTCGGCTGTGCAGTGGGATAGAACCACTCAACTACTCATTACAGCAATCCCTCCCTATCCTCACAACACACCCAAGCTCCTTTGGATATGGATACACTAATTCATCCTCTCCACAGCTCCCTCCTGGAAAGGGAATGGACCCCTTTACTCTCCAAAAATTTCTCTCCTTAAACCCTGACTGAGGTAGAACCCCATGATCTGCTCTCCATGTAATAAGTCCCACAAAACGGTCCATGTCTAAGATTCAGCCCTTCATATCGAAGTTGTAGCTTGTGATCCATGTCACTGTGGAGTGAAACATGCTCCTCCAGAAATCAATTGCTCTGTCTTTTTTCAAGGAGAAGAATTGCTATCTGGAATTACCTTTCCTCTCTGCTGGCTTTTAAAGGAGCCATAGGTGACTAGCTCAGTCACAAATACCCAAATTAAACTGGATAAACTCTGCCTTAACAGGCTGTCAGGGCCATTTAAAGAGGCTACTGCAGAGGAAAGGACTGAATGTGCGTACACTTCAGGGAATGAAACCAGTTTTGCTCTTCCCACTCTGTTCCTGTGAAGGGCTCCTACACCTTTGGGGTAGAGGAACAAGGAGTGGAAACAGACAGTTAGTTATGCAAATCTCCTCCACTCCACTACGTCTTCTTGTGGAATGACCAACTTTTTCTGAACTTGACCCTAGGGCCTGCAGTCCACAACTCTTCTGAGGAGCACTGGAGAAGAGCCCCCTTATTTGCACTCCTCAAGATATATGCATTTGGCCCTTCCAAATACCCTGCATATTCACCTGGAGCCACATGAACAACAACTTCCCACTGGAGTAAGAGACACTGAACGACAATTTCAAGTCTGAAACACCAAAGACTTGCAGCACAGCCAAAAGTTTCCCAAGGGCTTTTTAGAAGCAGCTCCCACAAAAAAAACATGGCCATCACAGACTTCAGGCATGTTTCAGTCATAAAACTAGTGATACCTCCTCGCCTTGCCTTCTCTACTGTATACCCCAAGTGTAGATATTGAGACAGACTTCAAAAACAAATCCAACAAAATCAAAGTGATCATGTATCTAAATTTGCCCCCCTAAGAAGAAAATGTCAGAAGAGACTGCACTGGAGAGAAACTGGTCATATTGCTTAATGCCTGACTGGATGGCACTCTAGTATGCTGGTGCTGAGGACGGGATGAAAATGTATCTGGAACAGAACAGCACTAAGGAGATTATTCACAGCAGCAGCATAAACAGGGAAAATTTACTAGAGTATATAGACCACCCAAGTATGCAGTAAATGAGCTTCACAGTAATGGAATTGCCATATCCCCCTGAATTGCACCTCTGTAAGGCTACCCTGCCGTTTCAAAAGCAAATTCAGAGTAGATGGTAGGTGCCCAAGTGATTAGAATACAAGCCATAGGGAGAAGATAAACCATCTAAGTTGATAAGAATAGCATAGACTGCTCTGACAGAGCAAAACCAGTGTGAGCATTCAAGGAGACAAATGGGTTGTAGAAATATGGCAACAGCTAAGGTTTGCAGAAACACTCACCTGAAGTGATATCATACTATCTGAAAAACCAACCTGTGATTGCTGTAAAAGGCAGCTATTCATCTGGTGTCAATCAGCATAGCTCCATTGATGTCAGCTTCTTTTCACAGTAGTGTAATGTGCTATTTCTTTCCTAATATAATGCAACATAATTTCAGACTTTTTAAAACTTCAATGGAGTTACACAGACCTCCACCAAGTGAGGATTTCATTGACAGCCTAGTGCTGAACATTCAGAAGAAGGCAGAGTTAAGATTACAGAAGTAACCTTTACCTCCTGGCCTGACATCAGAGTGTTTGACTTGGAAGCCTCAGTATTACTGTAGTGTCATACACAGCAGTATACTCCCTGAAACACATCATCCTCTTCCAACCATTTCCATTTACAGTCCTCTCCCTGTATGTCTTGAAGAGCCTTGAGAATGCAACCCAACGCAGCCTCCCTACCCAAATATCACAGCTGATCAGCAGGTGGCAAAACTGATGCAGTAAGATGTTGGCTGGTTCACAGACATCACACAGGTTTACCTCTTTTTCTTCCTGATTTTTCACTTTCCCCCTGATTACACTTTTATCGGCAGCAGTCAGCATGATGCCACAGCCAGCAGTTTCCTAAGGGTAGTTCTAGGAGCTGGGGAAGGTCAAAACACCATGGTCATCTCATTGTCCAAGAAGGCAGTTTGGGCTCAGGTGTTTTGCTATCATTGTCCCTATTGTTTTGTTGCAGATGTACAAGACTAGCAGACTCTCACAGTCAGTACCTGCACATGATTTGGGGTGGAAGCCAGGAACCTTTCCCAGCCACAAGCCAGGAACCTTTCCCAGCAGGAAAAATGGATGATGTCATCTAGTTGTAGGGAGAAGAATATTTCTAGAGATTTGGGCATGAGTTATGCTGGTTCACTTGCCTGCAGAGAAAGAGGAGGTCTGTGGCTACAGCAGAGGCAGGTGCTCAGACATCCCTGGCTCTAACATCCTTGTAGTGACTTCACCGGGGCTGTTTAAGTGAGGTACCTCTACTAAGAGACAAAGTCTTAAACAGAGAGCTTTGTAAGGGGAAGGTGCCTCTCAATGCCAAGAATATCCTGCTTTTGAGATGCTGGTCAACTGAGGGGGTTGATTTTGGTGTCTCCACAGTTGGCTCATAGGTCCTGGAGGGTGAAGCCAGGAGCAGCTGAGCAGGAGGTGCTCTCCCTCAGGGGACAGGGCTGAGCCACTGTCCCTGGCTTTGAGTGCTTACTCAGCAAAGCAGGAGAATGGGAGGTGGGGAAAGACAGCAAGGAGTGAAAGCAAAAATAAACCCTACCAAATCATACAAAAAATGTTTTCAGTTCCTGTCAGGAAAAGAAATATTGAAAATGACATCAAGTCAGAACTCATTGATTCTCTTTTGTTATAACCATTATAGAGAGTCTTCCAATCCCTTAGATTTTCCAGAATGGCAAAGTCACTGTCCGAGAACCTTAACCCAGAGTCTCTGGGCCACCCTCTCCCATCTTCTCTTTTAAAATTACTGTTGCTCTTATTACTATTATTATTTTTTCCTCATTGTTTTTAAATCACTCTCTATATAACAGTTGTTTTTCACATTAAATAACATCAGATGAGAGCTCACCATAGTCAGAAGAATGAAACTGTCATCTCTAATTTGCCTGGCAGAAGCTGCGTTGACAGGAAGTTGTCTGTGGTTGTTTAGAAATAAAATAATGCTCTGAGGAGAAGTGCAGAAACTTAATAGGACTTTAAAAACAACAGGAGCCATGGGGACTGCAGATGGTTCCTAGGCCTAAGGACTAAATAAACAATGATTTTATAGGCAAGAATGTAGCCTAGGGGAGATGGCCTCTAAAGAGATGTTCACACATATTGTGTCCAACATCATTAGACTGCCCGGTGGGAGCAAACGTTCGGCAGTTAAAGACATTTTGAAAAGGAAAAATCAGCCTCAAAAGATGCTTTAAATGAACAGGAGGTGGAAGAGCAAACCGTCTGAAGAACTTCGCGCAGCTAAATGACTCACCAAACATCTGTCTCAGGGACCAATAATTTGAAACTGATTGACTTACTGGGTGTAAAATATATAGATAAATGTAGAGGGGGAAAAAAAAGTAAAAAACATCCAAAAGGGAAGGTGGGATTTGCTGCAGGAAAACAAGAGATGGAGGCTGGTGAGGAAGGGGGGTCAGGTGGGGGAGATGGGAGATTCATAACTAAGTAGCAACAAAGGCCACAGGGACGAGCTCTTTTAAAGGTCCAGAACACAGCCCATATTTTCTCTCTCTCTTTGAGGTTTCATTTAAGCCTGGCACATCTGAGTGCACAGAATTAAAAGAAAAAAAAAAGAAAAGGAGAGACAACCTGATATTCACTGATTGAAAAAGCAAACACAGGGACCAGCCTCAAAAGGGATCCAGCGCTGCGATTTCGAAAATAAGGGCCTTGGAACAGCAAGTGCAATCTTCTACCCAGGGCTGCTAAACCCTTTCTGTCAAACCATTTACATTTATAAGGCCTTCAATCATGCAGTGGTTTTATTTTTTTCCCTTTCCTCACTTCCCGCCCCCCACCCCACCTCCTCTCTCCCTCTCTTTTCTACATAGCACTCACTTCAGACTCACTCCTTTGTTACACCTGTTTGCAAGTGGGTATTTTGCGGTTAACTTCAGCTGGCCTCTTCATATTTATGGCTTTCAAGAAAGGCAGAAGGTGGGGTGAGGGAGAGAGCCAAGACAGGCTTTTTGTAGAGAGATGTGGTAAATTTTGCATCTAGCATTTTTTGGCTGGAGCGTTTGCTGCAAAGAAAAGAATGTTGACATTGCAGCTGCTCCTGGAGAGACCTTTTTCTGCTGTGGATTGAGAAGAACATCAAAATCCCTATTGTATGAAACCCAAACCCTTATTTTTGTATCTTGACAGCTGTATATATAGATCTGTTAGATTCCACACATTTTCTTACATTAATTACCTGGGAATAAGATTACATATCTAAAATAACAAAGTCTTTCATAATGGGAAAGATCACAATTTTTTTCTTTGGCAGTAATGTCAAAATACAACATTTTGACACTTTTCTGAGATTTTTCTCTGGATTACTTTTTTTCCCAGATGAAAGACACTGTTTTCAATGATCGGGCATTTCCTAACAAACTTGGTAACAAAAGAAGCCAACCCAAGCCAAATAAAGTAGAATTTAATGGAAAATTTCTGACCCTCTCACTGGACAAGGTCTACTTTTGTTATCCAATCTTACTTTTCAGCCTTCCCTTGGAGTTGGCAGTTTAATTGATGTGAACCAGGTTGACCTGGTTTTTTTGCTCATCTGAGGGTACTTGGATCATATTCTGTGTCCCTTGAAGCCGTAGAAAAATAGCACCAGTGCTCTTGAAGCTAACAGGATGCTCATCACCTTGGGTTTGTAAGACGAACACCAGATAAAGAGAATCAATAATCTATCTCAGAGCAGCAAAAACATCAGAGCAAGCCCTTCCACACAACCCTCAAAGGCTCACAGTGAGTCACCATCAGCAAATGCGGATCTTGTTTATGCCTCTCACGCTATATCAGGATAACACACTAGAAATAACACTGCTATTTAGATCTTGCATTGTATTTGTAGGATGGAAACAAGCCTCTCAGAGCTCTTGGCACAGGTGGTTGAAGCCTCACTATTCCCATTTTGCAGACTGGGCAGAAGTGTGACCCTTGACAAGGGTCTGTTAGTCAAGCTGGAGATTCCTAATGAGCAGCTCGGTGCCCTACCACCCCTCATGCCCACGTCACCAAGGGCATCGGTGAGGATACCAGCTTTGCATGCTCTCACTTAGGGTGGACAGACATTTCAAACACTCACCTGACCCATTTATACAAATACTCCATTCCTAGGAGCCAGCTTTGGCCATGCCAGGACAGAAAGGGTGATCCCTAACACCAAAGGTCCAAAATATCTCTGGGGCGGGAGCAAGTGGTTGCTTCTGATTGAAATGGGCATTGAGGAGCAAGCTTGGCTCTGCCCCTCGTGCTCAGCCGCCGCCTCTGCGTGTGACCTTCACCCACTTGCCTAAACTAGTGATTTCAAATGTGGGTCCCTGAAATTAAATGTCTGAATCCTTATCCAAACAACAAAATAGTTGGCCTTCATCTAGAAGTTGCTAAGCAACCATTCCTCATATCAGAGCCAATGGGATCTGCAAACATGCAGAGGTACCATCTCCAAACATGTGGTGGCACCACCTCTGGCAAGCAGGTCACCTGTCTGGTTCCTAAATACTGAAGAATTTTGCTGCATTTAGGCACCTGAGGATGAACTTCTGACTTTAATTTCTTTGGTGTCCCTTTTATGAAATAGTATTGCATCTTACTGAGCATGGGGATTTTACCTGCAGCAGGTCTGCAAAACACCCAAACTGCTTGGGTGAAAGAAGCTGCAGCAGAAAAGAGGCAAAACAGGGTGGCAAAGCAGGCAAAAGCAAGTGAAAGCACTGGAACACAATGATGTGGCACTGGGGCACTGCGGGGCATAAGCAGCTGTCATTTTTTCTGTGCCTGTGCCATATCATTAAATCCTTGTGTTAATAAATGACACCTCACAGACAAAAACCTGCTAATTTCATATGCCAGTGCAGAGTCCTATAATAGCCATTTGGAAAACCATGGTGGGGGGCTGGGGTGGGGAGGCAGGGGCTCACAGGCAGTTATGAGATTTAAAGGGATTCCAAAAAAACATCTAGTGTAAAGATGAACAGTTCTCTGGTCTGGCTAACAGGTTTATTTGCAGCTTGGAAGGCAGACTGACCAAAAAGTAATGTGTTAGGACAATTTGTGTCTGAGAAAGGGAGCATGGCCCCCAGCCTGCTCTTGTGGGATTATCAGGTCTAGGGCTGTGCAAACATGAATGCATTGGTCTGTCACCCTCAATACCGGACTGCAAAGTGCTTGAGGCATATTGAAGTATATCAAATAGTGACCAGAAATCGTCCCTGCCACTGAAACTTGGTAATTCATATTCTTACTCTGTTACAATGGTCTTTGGGGTCATACAGTTTTGTCTACACTATCCAGTATTCTCCTAAACAATCTCTGGGTGGTTGGGTAATTAAGACAGGGCAAAGCTCATCACTCAGTGTGCTGTGTGATATGAACACCCTGTTCTGGAAGCTAACAGACTTCAGTAACACAAGGTGGTCTGTGTTGGTTGGCCTCAGTGACTGAGAGAGGTCAGAGCAGCATTTACTTTAAGAGCCACCAGAAAGTGAAGAATCTGCATATCTTTCATCTGGTAAAATCTTCTGAGTACCACAAAATGAAATATTTCACCCGTCAGCTTTTATGTACAAATTGTTTGAAGCAAAACCTCTCTTTAGGAGAACATTCAACAGAAAATTTTTTCCATGGTTTCTCCTGTCCTCCTCACTGCTTCCACAGCTATCAATCAACTGGGTCTCACATAACCCTCTCCAGGTTAGGAGAGGAAAATGCTCTGCGGTTCAGATCAAGAAGAACCCATCTGAACCAGCAGCAATGGTGAGCTGCAGGGACTCGTAGTTTGCTCCACATCTGCTGGGTGAAGGTCAGTCCCACGTGGATGAGGAGGGTGGTGTCTGGTATGAAGCAGTAACATGGGAAACAATAGACATTGTGGTCAGTATCATGTAAGAAGACAAAGAAGTATGGCAAGAAACGAAATGGGACGAAGTACATTATTAGGGATACTATTACTGCTGTGCCCAAAGAAAATCACAGCACTTGAATTTGATCCATTACAGATAGTCTGGCCATTTCAGTGGAATTCTTGTTTCCTTGCTCATCCAGGACTTTTTCCTAAACTCAAAAACTCCTTCCTTGTTATTACCATTTTCTGTCTTTGTCATGTCGACCTTAGCCTGAGTTTAAGAAGTGCAGAAATCTCAGGGAATATACCACTATTTCAAAAGCATCAGATATAAAGGAAAAACTGCGTTTGGTCACAGAATTTTGGGCAAATTCTTACTGTTTGCAGACTCCAAGTCAGGAGTGTTCAGTTGCTTTTCTGTGTGTTTCTCCAGCTCTCTGGCCTGACCCCATTCTTCCCTTCCCCTCTCTTCTAAAAAATAAATTAGGACAGATTCTGACGAGCAGGGACAGGAGGAATCTGTGATATGTAAAATGGCAATCTCTGGCAGGCTGTGCTTGCACAAACAATCCCCCAATACTTATGAAGGGGAAAAAAGTGGGAAGGGAGGAAGCGGGAGCTATAAGCAGCCTGGCTATTTTCAGGTCCTGTTCCAGGCAAAACTGGTACTAAATTATTTACCAGCCAATTGTGTGAAGGACTCAAGTCCAGTGGCATCCACATGCAGCACTCATAACCTACTAACTGCATTAACACAGCTGAGGATTAAGGGAGATTTGAATCAAAGTAATGGGAAAGAAATCATGTGCTGAAGTATTTAGATGTAGTCACTTTTCATGCCGCCTCAATGCCTAGGGACTCATCTTCCCCTTTCCCTGGCAAGAGGCAGCAGCCAGCTACTAACCATCGATGCTGACAGCTTCCAGCTCAGCCAAGCTTCCATTCTGAAGATCGAATTTGCAGAGATGCAGCTGGGTCCAGGAGAAAAAAAATCAAAAAAACCCCACCCCAAATGAACAACAAAACCAAGAAAACAGACAAAGAGAAAGGAAATTAAAAAAAAACCCCACAACCCCAGCGCTTTGGGGACTATTTGAATTAGTAGCAGGGGGCTGGCAATGGGAAGGGGAAGTCTGTTAAGGGTCTCCCAACTTTTCCCAGATGATTGTGCTAACCAGCTGACATCTTTTACTGGATTACTGCCTGATGGGATGGGGAAGCAAATCAGAATAGCAATAAGGCAGAGAGCTGGAGCAGTTAATCTGTGACACCACAGCCAACTGCTGTGGTTGTGGAGACAGACACTATTCTCCTTGTCTGAGAGAGAGGGAGGAGGAGGAGGAGGAGGAGGAGGAGGAGAAGGAGAAGGAGGAGGAAGGACAGGATCTTATGATTTGAGAAAGAACAGCGGAATCGGTGACTATCTTTCAGATGCCCTCCTGCCTTTCACTAGTACTGAAGAGCTGCTGCAATAAAGCAGGACTATAAAGGTGCAAATTCAGTAACCTATCTCCAGTACTGATAGGCTATACCAGTGCTGCATGGTGAAGGGGAGAACAGAGCATGGGATCTCCCTTATCTTTGCTCTCTGCTCCAGAGCTCACTCATGCTGAAGAAGAGCTAGATGAGTGAGAAAGTGAGAAGTAGAGGACGGAGAAAGTGCAGCACGTGGAAGTCACAGGAGTAAGGGGTAAAGATTTAGGTTGATACTGAGTTATCTGGTAC